>CM031924.1:26331430-26510843 GCA_018703695.1 Prunus fruticosa | reverse complement strand
GCCTTTAACTTTTGTCATGATTCTTGTGTTTAAAAAAAAAAATTAATTAAAAATAAACTAGTTAGTTTGCGCGACGCAATATTTTGTTGCGCAAGGTTTTTGACATTTTGTTTTATTATTTCTCTTATATCAATTTCATTATATTAATTTTTTCAAAATTTTACTTTTTAAATTTAATTTAATTGTATGATTTTATTTTTTTTAATTACTTTAATTTAAATTGACATATTCAAAATGAAATTACATATGAAAAATAGTGGTCAAATTATCCAATATATATAATATTCAAATGTACACATAAATTAACAAAGTACAATAATAAAATGTACAAGCCTATTTTGGTGGTAGTGGCGGATGATATGTTTTTCGATAGCGTCCAAATCCTCAACTTTAGCCGTCAAAGTCTCGACAATTCCCTACAAAAAAACAAATATTGTCAAATATCAAAATAATAACAAAAAATTGGCATAAACTCAAAACTAACTCTAAAAACACATTAATGAAAAAAATTTAAAATTTGGAGAGAATATTTCATTTGACAAGATTTTGAGTGAGTGAGAACAAAAGGGAGAAGTGAGTGTGAGAGAATTAGAGAAGTCTGTGAGAGAGAAATGAAAGAATGAGTGAGAGTGAGAGATGATGAAAAGAGAGATAAGAGAGTGAGTGAGAGTGAGAGATAGTGAAGAGAGAGATGAGAGATTAAGTGAGAGTGAGAGAAAGGGTAGGATTTGGGGAGAGGGAAAGAGAGGAGAGGTAAAAAGAGTAGAAGACATTGAGAAAATGGTGGAGGAGTTATTTTGGCTTTAAAAACCGTATCACTTTGCGTGACGAAATAATATATTGGTCGCGCAAAGTCTTAAATTTTTTTTTTAAAAAAAACTCTCATTTTTGGACGAACTTTTGGTTGCTCAAAGTTTTGCGCGACCAAAATATTCCCGCGTCCCATTTTTGGTACATGCCCAAATTTTTAGAGTATACTTTGCACGACGAAACACTATATATTAGTCGCGCAAAGTCGTAATTTTTTTTTTAAAATTCCCATTTTTGGTACCCGCCCAAATTTTTAGAGTACTTTGCGCAACGAAATACTATATATTGGTCGCGCAAAAGTCGTAATTTTTTTTTTAAAATTCCCATTTTGGTTACCGCCCAAATTTTTCTAGTATACTTTGCACGACGAAATACTATATATTGGTCGCGGCAAAGTCGTAATTTTTTTGTTAATTCCAATTTTTGGTACCCGCCCAAATTTTTAAAGTATACTTTGCGCGACGAAATACTATATATTGGTCGCGCAAAGTCGTAAATTTTTTTTTATAAAAAAAAACCCATTTTTGGTTACCGCCCAAATTTTTCGAGTATACTTTGCACGACGAAATACTATATATTGGTCGCGCAAAGTTGTACATTTTTTTTTTATAAAAAATACCCAATTTTGGTTACTGCCCAAATTTTTCGAGTATACTTTGCGCAACGAAATATTATATTGGTCGCGCAAAGTATACTCTAAAAATTAGCTACTAATAAATCTATAGACTATTCAATTTCTCAAGTGTTATACATACAAAATAAACAAATTTAAAGCTACTCAACGATCCAACCGTCAAACTTGTTTGTTTATACTTCGAGATCATATACGCCAAAATTCGGAAAAAATAAACATTAAGAGGTCAAGTAATGGGACAAAACATTTCGATGGTTATAAAAGAAAAATCAAGATTTAACGGTTATTTCAACTCTGATTTTGATGATTTTTTACAGCTACACTCCTTGACCCTATATGAATACAATGACTGCATTCGATCGTGAATTTAAATTATTTACACTAGTGGATACCACAAAATTTTATGTTATATTTAATAAAAGTATAAATAAACTCTTAATTGTTAGTTAATATATTGTTTTGATGGCATACGCTTTCTACGAAACTAGTTTCAACGATCCAACCGTCAAACTTGTTTGTTTACACTTCGAGATCAAATACGTCAAAAATTGGAAAAAATAAACATTCAGAGATTAAGTAATAGGACAAAACTTTTCGACGGTTATAAACGAAAAATCACAATTTAACGGTTATTTCAACTCTGATTTTGATGATTTTTTACATCTACACTCCTTGACCCTATATGAATACAATGAACCAATTCGATCGTCAATTTAAAATAGAGTGTTGCTAAATGAACCCTAAAATTAACTGAGTACACCCTACTACTAAACTATTTATTGAATTACTAATTTACCCTAATATAAAATGACCAAAAAGAATATATTAAATTGTGAAACAAATGTAATTTTAATAAGCACACTCTAATTTTAATAAGAAAAGGCCACGAAATGGCAAAGCCATGAGGGAAACAGGCAGACAAACACTTATCAACCTCCATTGCTTCTTAAGCCTCCTCTTCTCTCCAATAATACCAAACCCGCTTTAAAAACCACCACCATCATCAACCACCCAGGCTCTTCTTGGGTTTAGGGCCCTTTTTTCTTCCTCTTCCTTCACCACTACCACCATTTTTTAGAAACAGAAAGCATCAAATATCCCAATAAAGACTCAAAAGATTCTTGAGCAGTTTAGACTCAGAAAACTCGAACTTCTTCAAACTTTTGCAATTGTACTAAGTTCGAAGTTACAAAAAAGCATACTTCTTATATGTTATTTGTGTTGTAGCTGCTAAGACAGTAAGAGAAGGTTCAAAGACCAAGTATCTACGAGCTCTTATGTACCAATACATTATACATGATACAGCGGTAGGGGAAGCACACAAACATTTGACTTGGCATAGCAAACTGATTTTAAATTACATTTAAAAAAAATGTAATTTTAATATATTGAATTGTGATAGATTGTATTAGGGTGTACTAGGGGTATTTTTGGTAGTTAAATAAGGTGTACTTAGTTAATTTTACAATTTAATTTAAATATTAAGGTGTACTTAGATCATAGGGTGTACTCAGTTAATTTTAGGGTTTGTTTAGCAGCACTCTTTAAAATATTTACACTAGTGGATACCACAAAATCTTATGTTATATTTAACAAAAGTATAAATAAACTTTTAATTGTTAGTGAATATATTGTTTTGATGGCATATGTATTCTATGAAACTAGTTTCAACGATCCAACCGACAAACTTGTTTGTTTATACTTCGAGATCGTATACCCCAAAAATCAGAAAAAATAAACATTCAGAGATCACGTAATGGGACAAAACTTTTCGACGGTTATAAACAAAAATCACGATTTAACAGTTATTTTAACTCTGATTTTGATGATTTTTTGCAGCTACACTCCTTGACCCTATATGAATACAATGACTCAATTTGATCTTCAATTTAAAATATTTACACTAGTGGATACCACAAAATCTTATGTTGTATTTCATGAAAGTATAAATAAACGCTTAATTGTTAGTGAATATATTGTTTTGATGGCATACGCATTCTACGAAACTAGTTTCAACGATCCAACCATCAAACTTGTTTGTTTATACTTTGAGATCATATACACCAAAAATCGGAAAAAATAAACATTCAGAGATCAAGTAATAGGACAAAACTTTTCGACGGTTATAAACGAAAAATCACGATTTAACGGTTATTTCAATTTTGATTTTGATGATTTTTTACAGCTACACTCCTTGACCCTATCTGAATACAATGAACCAATTCGATCGTCAATTTAAAATATATATTTTCTAACAAAAACCCAATCCGAACTACTATAATATATTTTTCTAACAAAATAATTTTTTATTTTATTTATTTTTGTAAAGACTTTGCGAGACGAAGTTTAGCATTTCGTCGCACAAAGTCATGCAAAGATTTTTAAAAATAATTTTTTATTTTATTTATTTTTGTAAAGACTTTACGAGACGAAACACACTTCGTCGCGCAAGACTTTGTGCACCGAATTTTATTGTTTCGTCTCGCAAAGTCATGCAAAGATTTTTAAAAATAATTTTTTATTTTATTTATATTTGTATAGACTTCACGAGACGAAACACACTTCGTCGCGCAAGACTTTGTGCACCGAATTTTATTGTTTCATCTCGCAAAGTCATGCAAAGATTTTTAAAAATAATTTGTTATTTTCTTTATTTTTGTAAAGACTTTACGGACGAAACACACTTCGTCGCGCAAGACTTTGTGCACCGAATTTTATTGTTTCGTCTCGCAAAGTCATGCAAAGATTTTTAAAAATAATTTTTTATTTTCTTTATTTTTGTAAAGACTTTACGAGACGAACCACACTTCGTCGCGCAAGACTTTGTGCACCGAATTTTATTGTTTCGTCGCGCAAAGTTACTTTGAGCGACGATGCTTTGTCGTCGCGCAAAGATTCGTCGCGCAAAGTGACTTTGTGCAACGATTTTGATTTCTTTGCGCAAAATTTGGTCGCGCAAGACTTTGAGCGACGAAGTTTAATTTTTGTCGCGCAAAGTGACTTTGCACGAGAATTGGGTTTCGTCGTGCAAGGGGTTTTTTTTTTTACTAGTGCTAGGAGAGACAGAGATTTACAATTTAGAGAAACCATTTGAGATTGGAATGGGGAGGCCATCTTTGCGTGCGTATGACATCATTAGAAACCTTTGGGCCTGGTTGAAATTTGACTGGGTTGGGCCCAAGATCCGAACAATTAAATTAACATTGAGCCCAATTAGTGGGCCTAATCAATAAGGTTAGATAGAAGCCTAAAATCATAAATGTGGCAGAATATCTACATATTGCAGAGTATCTACATGTGATGAAATACATCAATCTGCCTGAACACATCAATATGGCCGAGAGCCTTGTTGAAGATAAATGTGAACCTCCCAACACAATTTCACCACCACTAATTAAATAATGGAGTTTTATTATTTTAGGTTCCACCCATTCAAGACGCAAGTCTCTTAATTACAATCTCTTGCTTCAAGGGAAAACCCTTTGATTCCATCATAAAGAAACGAGAACGTGTGTGTTTGGTTTTGCGGCTGCCCCTAAGTCGAACCTCAGGGTGCCTGCGTATCCCTTGCGAGAATCAAGCCACTCGTAGTTCAAAGGATTGCAATGAATGAAATGACTCATTGCAAAAGAGGGAATTTGAATGAATTTGATTGAAAAAAAGTGTTTGAGCGAATTTAGCTGAATAAACCAGGGATTCGATTTTGATGTGTGTTTTGGGGCGAATTTGATTAAGAATGAACCAGGGATTCTGTTTGGATTTGAGATTTGGGCAGTTGCATTTAGATTGAGTCTCTAGATTGCCTACGTACCCTTTCGAAGGGATCAAACCAACGTAGTTCGGAATTGATTTGGAAATTAATGGGTAAGTGTGGCCCACTAATTAAGAATTTGTGTCTTTGAGACAATTTGAAGATTTTCATAGGTAGATGACCCATGAGAAAAATTGGAAATTAATGGGTAAGTGTGGCCCACTAATTGAGAATTTCTGTTTGAGAGATTTGAATTTAATCTCATTGGAATTTCCATGGGTAGATGACCTATGGGGAAAATTGGATGGTTTTGTACCATTTTTCTTATTGTCAATATCCAAGAAAAATAATGAGTAATTTTAATTATCCCATTGATTTTTCATAAAATTGACATTTGCACTTGGGATTTGGTGTGGTTTTGTACCACTTGGGTTTTCACTTGACCATCTGGGAATCGATGGGCATTTTTGGAATTTAAGCCCATTAATCCATAATTTGCGGACTTGAGACTTTGCATCAACTGTTCGCCAACTGGATTGTTTTCAACGGACAAGTCCATTGGGCTTGAGATTTGTGATGAACGAGTCCATTGTATTTGAGGTCGCCAAATCTTAGAATATTGGCTTGAGACTGTCTCATGTTGAGAGAGGGATGCACAACAGCCTTTAACTGGTCCCAATTAGACATCTGCTTGCTATGCCAACTTGAGAGTTGTGGCTTTGTTGGTCTCATATTTAACTGACATCTTGCAACTTGGTGACAAAAACAAGTATGCGTTTACCGCAAACATATGTCCCATAATTTGATTAGGCCACCCAAGCAAATTGCTTGAACCAACTGCCTTCTCTTTGCTGGATTGGAATTCCCAAACCATTAAAGAAACAAACCCGTCCAAATAGGATAAGAGAATTCATGCTTTCTTAATACTTTTGCAGATGGCATTGGAGATTTGCTTTGTGGGTTAAAGACCCGAGCGTGGAGGAGCTCCAGAGATTCTTTGTTTCAGATGCAAAAATTTTCCTTAATTGGTGGTGAGTCAAAATGGTTCTCATCTCCTTGAATTGAAGCTGCCAGCTTCGTTTTTTGGTTGTTGTTGGGACTTTAGCTTGCTTTGCTTCAAAAACCCTTTTTTGTTTGTTTTGCTTCTGTAGCGTCATAGCCCCAGAAATTGATTTCATATAAATTTGCTTCTGACCTGAAGAAGAGCAAAGCTTTCTTCATTGTTCTCTTTTTCAGTGGCAAAATCCTTGAATTTTGATTCAAAGCTTTGCTTTTGATTCAAAGCCAAAAGTCATCACGTGGTGGGCCTTCTTGGATTTTCAGCCAATAACATTGACTTGTAAAATCCCTTCCTGATGGTGTTGAGGTGAGTCCTTGGTTTCAAGGACCTGTTAGCCTGCCACATGCTATTTTTCTCCTTCACAAGGAGGGCTTTGTTTTCTTTAATGTGCAAGACATCAATTTCCAGCCACGATGATGTGGCTTTGTCGTGAGCTTCATACAGAGGCTTGCAATTACCCTTAGAGTAATTACATGATTCCTCTTTTCCTCTAGACTCCGTGATGGAATCACCACATCATTGTCCATTCTTTCTTTGCTTTTTGCTTGCAGCCAAGTCAGACTTGGAGTTGTGACAGGTTGGAGATGGTTTCCACCATCATATGAGATCAGTCCTTCCGGATAATTTTGGATGCTTTAAACATCACCAAGAGAGGGGCCTTGCAGTGGATTTGTGATGGTTTGCTCTGTGCTTTTTGTACAGCAGGAGCAAAGTCTAGCAGAAGTCATGGGAGTATGCCTTCCTCCGGTGTTGTTGTTGGCTTTCTCTGCATTGCGTGACTCCTCTCCTCCTGCGGCTGTCCCCCTTTTCTTTCCTTCAGCACTATCGTGCGATCTCTGCAGCCTGCCGGCTGCCTCCCCCCTTTCTCCCAGCCATGTACCCCCTTTTTATAGGCCTTGATGTGAGGAATTTGAGTTGGAGTCAACAATCACCTCTTAGATGGGATGCTTATCCTTTAGTGTTTGATACTTGCCAAACACTTATATCTTTTTTGATAAAAGGAGGAATATTTCAATCCCATCCGAATAAATTTGTATGGCTGGAAAGTTATTTATTTATTATTTTATAATGGTCAGCCACCCTTTTTTTTGCACTTATTATTTTAGATTAGATAAGGTTCGTAGGATTTGGGCTTTGACCAATAGAAACTTGGCAAAATAAATTTTGTGAATTTTTTTTGGTTCAACAAGCCTATATGCTGCCGAAAGTGTAGATATGGTCGAATGACTAAAAGCGGCCGAATACATGAAATCAGCTAATGTTTAAATAAGGAGAGAGATAATCCGTATGAGGATTTTCTCATAGGTTACAATTCAAATATAGAAGGAATTATGCCAGATTAATGGTCAACCGAAGTTATTGTGGGAGAGCTCAAGATGGAAGGAAAATCAAATTAAATATTATTATTTACATTAAATCACATGCATGAGACAAGGGATTGAAGATATTCTGGAGCAATTATGATTGATTTGAAGGCCAATTGACGACCGACCAAATTGAGACGCACCAAAGCCCCTATAAATACCAAGCTTATGGAAGAGAGAAAGGGCCCCACACAACACACAACTTGTCATTTTACATTCTCTTCAATTTCTATCATAGGAGTAGCATAATGTAGCCATAGCTTAGTTCTTATTTTTTCAGCTCTAGTTTCCGTAGATTTCAATTATGCCTTTACATTCTTGTTCTTGTTTTTTAATTCTATCTTAATTACAATAATTTCAATTTATACTGTTATTCGTAATCTAGTTTATTTTCCGCCCTTTACTTTACGCACTCGCATTTCAATTATTTAATTTATGCAATTTACTTTACGCACGCGCATTTCAATTATTTAATTTATGCAATTTACATTATGTAATCGTCTTTACATTCTTTATTTTACGCACTTTAAATTACGCACTCGTCTCTAAATTATTTAATTTACGCACTTTACTTTCCGCACTTGTCTTTTAATTATATTTAAATTCAAGCACCTTTTACTTTACGCACGTGTTCTTCATTTCATTACATTTCACCTTCAATCTTCATCTCCACCCACTCCACATCATTTGGTTGCTCACATAAAGCCTTGACTCTGAGGTAGTGAAAGAACCTAGGCCTTGAGAAGGTTCCTTGGTCAGCCGAACAATCGTTTGATTAAAGTCAGATTTTGGACGCATCATCTACTCACATTCCATTCAAGCCTAATTCGTGGCTTGATGGTGGCATGCCCCGCACGATCGGTGCATATTTATATATCATTTTGTACCCTTCTAACTTATGATTTGATTATGTTGTTGAGTTAAACTTGTGCTTTTAATAAATTTTGTGTTTGTTTCAGTGTAATAAGCTTGAGACTCATTAAATGCATTTTGGAGACAAGTTATCTCAAAACGGAGTCTGGAGATACAGTCAACTTCACGAATTGGACTATACTTGCTCAGGATGAACCAGATACTGAGCCCTATATCATTGTAAATATGCAGAAGTCTAGTCTTTGGAGCATTTTACGGTTCATGATTCCGAGTCTCCTAGAGGAAGTTATGCAAGTTTTGGCAGCTTAAGGTCAAATTCGGCAGCATCTGCGTTCCTGGGCCAAAAATGACATTTGAAGGTCTTTCCGATTTTTTCTTGAGTTGGGATGCATATTCTTGGAAGATAATTCAAAGGGTTTGAAGATCCAGATTTGTCCAAATTTTGTAGGAGGGAAGATGAAGTCCAAAACAAGCCCATAAGCTGACTTGCACACCATGAGTCAATTCCAGTCTATTTTTGGTAGTCAACTTACAAGACCCAAAACGTATACTTTTACTGCTCAGATGGGAATACATTCTTCATAAAAGTTCTTCCAATGGGTGTCTATTATGACATATCCAAATTTGAGCCCCATTGGATACATATTGAAACCTCAGGTCTTCCTACACCAAGCCTGGTTCAGAAGAATTATTTTTTCCAGCAACCAAAAGAAAACCCACATGGGTTGGCAGCAAAAGATAGCCACAATTGAACACCTTTGAAATCCCATGTGAAGAAAGCTTGAGGTGCAGCAAAAGAAGTATGAGATGAAATTGATTCCAACCACACTAACATAGACAAGATGAAGTGGGAGTTATGGATTGTATTAAAAGAGGAATGGTGATGTTGGAATTCATCATGATGTTCCTCCCTCTTAGCCCTATAAATAGAGAAGTCTTCAAGCTTCATAAATCACCCCCAAAGGGGGGAGCTCTCAAACACTTCTCTAGAACTCCCCTCCCTTCTCTCCCTCAAATTCTCTTAGTTTCTCTTTCTAATTTTCAATTGTTGTAATGAAATCTTTGTGCTGAATTTCTCCTTAAGTTTTTCTTAGTTCCACTTTACTTTTCATTGTTATGTAAATTCTTTTCTTTAGTTTCAAGTTTGATTAGTTTCCAAGTTTCAATTATGGTTTTTGTTCTTATTCATTATGCTTATAAGTTAATATGCTAGTTTGAATGATTGATCACCATTTAGGCTTGCATGTTTGCTATCTTGGTTTGAATTAAGAGCAGACACCATGCTTTAATTCTAATTGAACTATGAATAGGAAGAGTATGTATGGACATTCGACAATAGGGATTAGATACATACTTGGTTGTTTAAAATGTTCTTCGATGCTTAATGGATTCCTAATGCTTAGTTTAGGTTAGACAACAGATGATCAAATTAGGAAATTAGGAATACAAGGTTAATGATGAGTACATAAATTATCACATTTTCTATCCTTAAATTATATTTGTTAGTAATTGTTTTTCTTACAATGTTAGTTAATTAGGTGTGTTTTCACTTATATGCTTGCTTACTATTTTCTGCACCACCTTTTGATTTGTAATATTGCACTTTAATGTTTGCAGTGGGGAGCCAACCATGCATTGCAAGTGATGATAATTGAAGCAATCCAATTAATTGTGGCAGTCGACACTAGAGAAGAATTGAGGTGGAGCTTCCAAACAATTAAATGCAATTGGAAGTTGTTAGTAAACAAATAAATGAATGAAGAAGTGGTGATGGCATTGATATAAATAAAACAAAAGCATTGAAGTGTGGCAGCCAAACAAATGAGGATGAAGATTTGGAGAGTGTTGCCGGCACTAGAGGAAAATAAACAAGGGAAGCAAAATGGTGATTGGCTTGGTGGCAAGGTGGAGAAGTTATTTATTCAAATGAAGTTGGAATTGTCTACTCTCATTCTCCTATAAATAGAAGGAGCTACGGCATTGTTGTTGTGTAGATACAGCTGCACCAAAATGGATTCAGATTGCATCCTCAACTTGTGATACTCGCAAGTGCACGAACCGTTGGTAGTATAGCATATGTAAGTGCGAGGTCGATTCCACAGGGATTGGTGATTGAATGATCCGATTTAGTTCCCTACACAAAACAGAAATGAAAAAGAAAGGAAATAAAACAAGAAGAAAGAATGTACATTACAAGAAAAATAAATTACAACTTAGAGAACATTAAAGAGAGCATTTGAGGAAGGAAGGAAAGTGTTTGAGAGATTTGGAGAATTTTGGAAGAAAAGGGAAATGTGGAAGAGAGTAGAGAAGTGTTTGGAAAGCTTGAGGATTTTGGAAGAGAAAGTGTTTGAGAACTTTGAGAATTTGGAAGAGAGCGTTTGAGAACTTGGATGATTTTTGGAAGGGAAGAGAAATGTGTTTGAGAACTTGGAAAATGTTTGTGAACTTGGAGAATTTGATAACTTAGGGAAGGGAGAGAAAGTGTTTGTGAAGTATTTGAGACATGGAGACTTTTGGAAGAGAAGGGAAAATGGTGTTGAGAACTTTGTGGATTTTGGAAGAGCATGTGTTTGAGAACATGGGAAATGTTTTAGAGCATGGAGAACTTTGAAAGAGAATAGAGAAGTGTTTGGAGAATTTAGAAGAAGAGAAAAGAAAAGTAGAATGATCTTATTACAACAATTGAGAACTACAAAAGGGAAACTAAGAGAATTTGAGGGAGAGAAGGGAAGGGAGCTCTAGAGAAGTGCTTGAGAGCTCCCCCCCCTTGGGGTGTTATTACAAGCTTAGGAAACCTCACTATTTATAGGCCTAAGGAGGTTGAAAATCTGAATTATACAATTGAATTATGTAAACACACTAACTTCACCTAACACACTACACTTAATTCACCAACTTAACCTAACACACAATTGCATTTGAAAACAATTCCTCTTGTCTTTAGGCTTAGTGTTGCATCATCCACTTCAACATCTTTTGGCTCATTTGGCTGCTGCAAAATTCCACTCAAATATATGTATTGAATATGCTTCACCAAACTTTCCCACAATCAACAACACTTCATCATGCATATGTCATGCATGACAATGCATTGCAGCCAGCTTGTGGGCTCCTTTTGGGCTTGTGGCTCCAGTCTGAAAAATCTGGAAAAATATGGATCTTGAAGCTCTTTGTCTTATCTTTCCAAGCATATGCAGCCCAACTCAAGGAAAAATCGGAAAGGCCTTCAAATGTGATTTTTGGCCCAGTAACGCAGATGCTGCCGAATTTGACCTTAAGTTGCCAAAACATGTATAACTTTCTCTAGAAGACTCGGAATCATGAACCGTAAAATTCTATAGAAATTAGACTTCCGTATCTTTCCAATTATGTATGGCTCATTTTCTGGTTCTTCTTGAGTAAATACAGTCCAATCCGTGAAGTTGACTGATCTGCAGACACTGTTTTGAGCTAATTTGTCTCCAAAATGCAATTAGTGAGTCCATAAGCTTATTACACTGAAACAAACACAAAACTTATTAAAAGCACAAGTTTAACTCAAAAACATAACCAAATCATAAATTAAAAGGGTACAAAATGATATGTAAATATGCACCGATCAAATACCCCCAAACCTAGATTTTGCTAGTCCTCGAGCAAAACAAAAGGGAAACGAAGAAAAAACAAAACAAAATAAGAAATTAACTAGACCACTTTCGTAGGTAACTCGATTGCATTTAGCATATGCAACAAGCCTTTAAACCTCTAGGCATCCCTAGTAGGAGGAGTTGTGTCTCCTGAGGGTTTAACAATTGACGATACCCACAAACGTTTTTCTAACTCTACAAAACAAAATGGTTAGAAAACTTAAAAGATTGTTAGTCTTTAAGCAAAACCAAAACCAAAAACAAAAACAAACATAATTACATTAACAAAAACAAAAACGAAAACAAAAACGAAAACAAAACACACAAAAATAAAAAATAATTACAAAAATAAAAAGAACTCAAAACAATCTTTCCGAACATTTTCTAAAGAGAAATGACTCATGCACATGACTTAAACGTTTTAACAATAAAAGCTCAATTTTAGACATTATTTACAAAGCGGCAAAGTTCAAAACATAATATGCTCAAAGTGTAGTAGTGTGATAGCCAAATGCAACAAATTCTCCAATCTTAGTTTTCACACAATTTCAAAAATCATACAAAGCATAAGTTCAACTTCAAATCTCACCAAAGTTGTCCTCTCACAAATGAATCACTCAGAAGAGGGCTATAATGCATCACTCAGTTATAAACATGAGAATAGAGTTAAACCATAAGGACTTAACTCGAAATAGAAAGATGAAGAACTTGCATTAATATGATCTCAAGAAGGATGCCAAACACTTAAAAGTAAGAAAATGGATGTAATTCAACCACATGACATTTAAGATCAATTTAGGTCTTTAACATAGGTTGTAATGAGGCCAAGGGTGTAAGGTGAGTAAGAAATGAAAGGTATGGATAATACAAAGTCCAAGGAACTCGCAATGTAAGAGCATAAAACAATTGTTTACAAGACTTCGAATCATCACGATTAGATTTTTTCTTTTACATGATCAAAACTCCTTATACCTTCATTTACATTGATTCATACTCATTTCCAAACACCAATGAAACCCAAAAATGAAATTTCAATCAACTTCCATTTAATCAGAACTTTTCTCTTTTCTTTCACCAATTGTGTGAAGTTCTATAATTTTTTTTTTTTTTTTCGAAATGTAACACCTCTTCCCAAACTTAGCATGAAAAACACATCCAAATTAAAGCTCATGAGTTCCTTAGAAAGGTAAATATTTGTTTTTCGGGCTAAGGCGAGGAAATATAATTGGTAAATGAAAGAAAAGGTTTACATGTAGGCTCAAAATGGTTAACAATGGAAAATCATGCTTAAGCATGCATAAGGTTAGCTTAAAAGGCACAAACGATCCAAAGAAGGCCTTAATATCATTTCTTTAAATGTCATGAAGTCAAATTGCACAAGAATGAATGACTTTTAAGTGTTCAACCAAATCAATGAATAATGAGATCAAACAACAACTTTGATGACAAAAAAAATAAGAGTACATGTATAACACTCATGAATTGAAGGACAAGGCTCAAAAGCTCACTTTATATGGTTGGTTATATAAGTCTAATTTATGCTTCATACAATTCTTTAGATTATGCAAATCCTTTAATTGGAAAATTATGAAACAAATGGCAAGTGTAAAGAAGGTTTCAAGCATGTCATGATAGAACAATGCCAAATTTTTATTTTTTTTTAAAGAAATTTTTAATTTTTAATTTTTATAAAGAAAAGAAACACTAAAATAAAATGAAATCCAATTTTTATTTAAGTCATGCAAACATTTATCACTATCTCATCATAAGTGTTCGGAAAGTGACTCAAAAACAAAACAAGACTCAAATAGAAGAAAAACAAACAATTTTTATTTTATTTTTTAATTAAGAAAAAAAAAATACATGCTAAACTCCAATACCCCCAAACCTAGAAATGAACATTGTCCTCAATGTTTAAAAATTAGCCACAAACAATGTCATAACAACAAATGAAAGGTATTAAAGCAAATAAAAATTACAAAACACACAAAAATAAAATAAAACAATTACAAAATAAAAATTACAAAACAAACAATCAAATTTAAAAAAAAAACACGAAACAGTAAAACACTCAAAACAGTAAGCCCTAACAGATAGTCTTACATCAACTGAAACCCAAACAATTTAAAGCCCAACCCAAAATGAAATTAACCCAACAACGGTAAAACCCGACCCAACCTGAAATCTGAAGCCCACATGTTTTAATTTAATTTTTTTTTCTTAAAAAGATAAAACGTGAATTATGAGCGCAAAGCGGGATTTCTAAAAAGATGGAATGTGGTCCCTGATGTCGTCTCATGGATAGTCACGGGCGGAGGCAGGAGCCACGTGTCGACGCATAGAGGCGCCGCAGATCCACAAGCGAAAATTACGGGGCCATACAAAGTCGTGACGACTTTCCTGAACGCGTCCGTTCAGAGAGGTCACATCGTGATAAGTGAGTTGGGTATGGTTGGAAAGCGAGAAGGTTGTGGGACTTGAGGAATGCTGGAGATTCAGAAATGCTGCGATGGCTAGGGTTTGTCAATGACTACATCTATAAGAAAGAAAAAGAAGGGGAAAAACACAAACGCAAAAACACACAAAAGAGAAAACAAGCAAGAAAAAGAGAGAGAAAAAAAGTGAGAAATCAAATGGCTTCTTCCTACCCCTTTTTCGTTGGATCTCAACCTAGCTCCACCGACTCAAACACGAGGCCAAGCAGGAGCACCAGTATGGATGCCCTACTTTGCCTCCGCACGGGGGCCTGTGACCGTCAATGACTCAATACTCCTGGACAACGATGTTGCCATTGGAGTTGGTAGAAATTTGGTGACTCCTAAAGATATACGTGTGTTCGGGACAAGGGATGACAATCGGGTCATGAGTGATGCCCTGGCACTGAGCATGCAGAGTACAGCATGTGTCGCAAGTTTGGTTCATCGCCTACTGCGAAGTCCCATGAGGTAGAGGTGCTGAAAGGTCAGTTAGCGGCGGAGCACAGTATGGTTGAAGAGTGTCAAAGTGCTATAAAAAGCTTGAAAAGGGAGCGGTCAAGGATAGTGGAGGTGAATCGACACCAGCTAGACGTATTGCGGGACGAGAATAAAAACCTATCAAAGATGGTAGAGTTGTACTCTCGCGACATGCGAAAACAGCTGGAGGACCTAGACCGACCGGGTAAACGCAAGAAACTAGATCGCGAGAAAAGTTATACCTGAAGCTAAGATTGCGATCTTTGGGAGCTCAAGTGATGAGCCCCAAGAGGCTGTGCGTGAAGCCCCGAAGAGGACAGCCAGAGGGCCAAACTAAAAGCTCCTATGGTTGAGACACCGAGCGCCAAGAAGAAATGATTTCTGTTTTTATTTATTTAATTTTAAAGTGTATGTGCGTTTTTTTTTTTTAAATTTGGGAAATAAAAAACGTTAAGCTATCTCAAAGAGACGAATGACCCTAAATTTAAAGAACGACGATCAAACAAAAACATGAAAACCCAAACATGCATTTTTATTTTTAGTTAAGTAAACACACAAGTAACTGCTTTTTCTTTTAAGAGAAAAACTTAAGGATGACCAGTTAAGGGCCTCAGAAAACACAGCCAGGGGATCCGGGAAGGTTGGAGGGGTCACAATGGTCCCTCTTAAAACCCAAACTTCTTAGACACCGAAGGTGCCGCCTAAAGAACTCCTAGACACTGTATAGACTGCGGTTGCTTACTGGAGTTACCAAAAATTTAACTCCTTCAAAGAATATCCTATGAGTTTTAAATTATACTACATAATTAAATAAAAACAAAATAAAAATAAAAACTGAAATAAACACACAATTCAAACAAGAATTTAAAAGAAGAGTTGGGATTCTTGCACCAGGTGTCCAAGACGCATCTTTAATTTTGTCTCTTCTTCAACTTAAATTCTTGAGAAACCTGACAAACAAGAAGAAAACAATTGAAAAAAAACAAAATAAATAAAATAACAATTGAAAAAGCAAAAACACAAACATCAGAAAAAACAGGGAGGCAAAAGTAAGTTAAAGTGTCGACATGCTCCCTTTTAAAAAAACGTGCTCGCAATTTGCGGAAGAAATGAAGGGATCCGAGAGAAAAGCACAGGATAGCACCCTCGAGATCCGAAGTGCTTTCGGCTCCCTCGTCTGTATAAGTCTATTTAAACTCATCTCGGTGAAGTAGAAGAGCACCTCGCATTTCTTCCTCCAAATTCAGAGGAAAACATCAAAAAATCCAGAAACAAAACAATGGCATCTTCATGCACTCACCTTGATGATCTCAACCTTGAATTGACCCTTGCGCCACCGAATGCGCAGATAAGGGCTCCTACAAACCATGTCTTCCCAAACTCCACATATCATCATGGTACGGCCTCAAACTTTGCTGAAGCAATACCGAACTTTTCTGAGGCGGTGTCGAACGGAGCGGTGCTGCTGCTAGGAGGCATGGTTGGCAGCAAGCTCACACCGACGGATCATCTGCATGTGGCGCAGAGGTCTGACAAGGCAGCGGTGGAGGAGTCCAACAATTTAACTGTGCTCCACGCGGTCTCGGCTACCAACTTGGGCATGCGTTTCCTGGCGAGAACACGGGAGTGTGCCGCGCTAAGCGAGGAAGTAGCTTCCTTGAAGGCTATGGTGGCGGACTCCAGAAGCGGCTCTATTGCGCCAATCAGCACGTGGAAGCACTGCAGAGAAAGAATGAGGACCATGTGGAGCTGCTGCAGATTCTGCAAGTAAGAGATAACAGAGGCATGCCATGAAATGAAGATGAAGATGAAAATGAAGAAGTTGTTTTTATTTTTAATTTACTTGAATGTTTTTTTTTTTTTTTTTTTTTAATTTTTTTACTTTTTTTTTTGTTTGTAATGTTTGAGTGAAATAAAAATGTGTTTTTAACACTCAGAAATAAACTAACTAACCACACCACGTAAATAAATACATAAACTAACTTAACAAAACAAAAAAAAGAAAACAAAGAAGTTCCAAATTGATTTTTTTTTTTTAATTTATTATTATTTACAACTAACTGACCACACAAAGAAAAAAAACAAAGAAGTTCCAAATTGCAATTTACAAGGAAAAATAAATAAAAACTCAAATTTCAATTTTTTAAATTTTTTTTTTTTGTTTGTTTGTTTTTTTTTTAAAACACACAAATATACAAGCAACTCATGGATGACCAGTTAAGGGCCTCAGAAAACACAGCCAGGGGATCCGGGAAGGTTGGAGGGGTCACAAAGGTCCCACTTAAAACCCAAACTTCTTAGACACCGAAGGTGTCGCCTAAAGAACTCCTAGACACTATCTATTGACGGAGACGCTCACTGGAGTTACCACGAGTCAGCTCATATAAAAATCTTTTTAATTTTTTTTTAATAAAAGAAATAGAAAATTAAAATTACTGAAATAATAACAAAACAACTAAAGAGAAAGGATTGGAATACTCCCCCTTGAAGCGATTAGGTCGAGCGTGATGCACTTGGAGGTCGCGACTTCTCCCACTGCTCCACACTCCCCATTCTTATGATTGAGGTTACCATCTCTCTCCATTTTTATTAAGCTGTCATAAATTGCTAAAACAAACACAGAAAACTTGAAACAGAATTAAAGGATTAGGAAATAAAAACTAAAATTGAAAGGAAAATCAACACACGTCCAATTTCATGCTTCAAAGTAACAAGCAACAAAGTAATCAAACTAGCTTATGGAGTTCGTTCTTTCTCAAATATGATTATCCATATGGTGTGTGGTTTTAATCAAGTATTCAGAAAAAGCATTTAGCTATGGTGTTTAGTCTAAACACAAATTCCGAACCCATTAAGAACAAGAAGAACAAAAGAGAACTAAGTAGAATTTAAACATGGTGTTTGTCTTCAATATCTACCCATTCATTCACTAATCAGTCCAAGAGTCATATGGTGTTTATGTAAACTTGAACAAGATAATTAATTAAGAGCAAGTGAATGAAACCATAAACTAGAAATAATCAACATGCTACTTGAACCTTTTTGTTTTTGGGTGTTGTGTAAGCTGGGACTCAAACCCAGTTCTCTTGCTTGTCAGGCAATTGTCCTTGTCCGTTGGACTACAAACACAACTTGTCAATTAACGTCATTAACTTTAAAACATGAAACTGTCCAGTTATGAAAAAGATAAAAATAAATAAAAAGTAGGAAAACCAAGTAGAATCAAACAATGTTACCGAGTCCCGGCAACGGCGCCAAAACTTGTTGTGTAGATACAGCTGCACCAAAATGGATTCAGATTGCATCCTCAACTTGTGATACTCGCAAGTGCACGAACCGTTGGTAGTATAGCATATGTAAGTGCGAGGTCGATTCCACAGGGATTGGTGATTGAATGATCCGATTTAGTTCCCTACACAAAACAGAAATGAAAAAGAAAGGAAATAAAACAAGAAGAAAGAATGTACATTACAAGAAAAATAAATTACAACTTAGAGAACATTAAAGAGAGCATTTGAGGAAGGAAGGAAAGTGTTTGAGAGATTTGGAGAATTTTGGAAGAAAAGGGAAATGTGGAAGAGAGTAGAGAAGTGTTTGGAAAGCTTGAGGATTTTGGAAGAGAAAGTGTTTGAGAACTTTGAGAATTTGGAAGAGAGCGTTTGAGAACTTGGATGATTTTTGGAAGGGAAGAGAAATGTGTTTGAGAACTTGGAAAATGTTTGTGAACTTGGAGAATTTGATAACTTAGGGAAGGGAGAGAAAGTGTTTGTGAAGTATTTGAGACATGGAGACTTTTGGAAGAGAAGGGAAAATGGTGTTGAGAACTTTGTGGATTTTGGAAGAGCATGTGTTTGAGAACATGGGAAATGTTTTAGAGCATGGAGAACTTTGAAAGAGAATAGAGAAGTGTTTGGAGAATTTAGAAGAAGAGAAAAGAAAAGTAGAATGATCTTATTACAACAATTGAGAACTACAAAAGGGAAACTAAGAGAATTTGAGGGAGAGAAGGGAAGGGAGCTCTAGAGAAGTGCTTGAGAGCTCCCCCCCTTGGGGTGTTATTACAAGCTTAGGAAACCTCACTATTTATAGGCCTAAGGAGGTTGAAAATCTGAATTATACAATTGAATTATGTAAACACACTAACTTCACCTAACACACTACACTTAATTCACCAACTTAACCTAACACACAATTGCATTTGAAAACAATTCCTCTTGTCTTTAGGCTTAGTGTTGCATCATCCACTTCAACATCTTTTGGCTCATTTGGCTGCTGCAAAATTCCACTCAAATATATGTATTGAATATGCTTCACCAAACTTTCCCACAATCAACAACACTTCATCATGCATATGTCATGCATGACAATGCATTGCAGCCAGCTTGTGGGCTCCTTTTGGGCTTGTGGCTCCAGTCTGAAAAATCTGGAAAAATATGGATCTTGAAGCTCTTTGTCTTATCTTTCCAAGCATATGCAGCCCAACTCAAGGAAAAATCGGAAAGGCCTTCAAATGTGATTTTTGGCCCAGTAACGCAGATGCTGCCGAATTTGACCTTAAGTTGCCAAAACATGTATAACTTTCTCTAGAAGACTCGGAATCATGAACCGTAAAATTCTATAGAAATTAGACTTCCGTATCTTTCCAATGATGTATGGCTCATTTTCTGGTTCTTCTTGAGTAAATACAGTCCAATCCGTGAAGTTGACTGATCTGCAGACACTGTTTTGAGCTAATTTGTCTCCAAAATGCAATTAGTGAGTCCATAAGCTTATTACACTGAAACAAACACAAAACTTATTAAAAGCACAAGTTTAACTCAAAAACATAACCAAATCATAAATTAAAAGGGTACAAAATGATATGTAAATATGCACCGATCAAATATAAAATCACACCCAAGCTCCACAACTCTTGAGCTTTCTCTCTTCCCTCCATCTTTCTAAGTTTTAATTTTTGTTTTTAGTTTAATTTTATTATGGGGAACTAACTCCCTAGCTAAGGCTAGGGAGAAAGCTTTTAATATAAGTGTGTAATTGTTATTAGTTTGATCCAAACTTATGCTTTAATGTGAATTTGTAGTTTTTCACTACTACAAAAAGGGAAAAAGACGACCATAAAAAGACGACGGTAGAACAAAAAGCCGTTGTTGTTTTTAAAAAGACGACGGTAACAAAAAAACTGTCGTGGATAAGTGACTTAAACAACTGAAAAATGGAGATACTGTTGAGAATTTTTTATAACGACGCACACAAATAAAAAAGCGTCGTCTTATTAAAAAGCTTTTCTTTAGAGTTAAAATCTGACAAAAAAACAACGACAGCAGGTATGACAAGCGTCGTCTTTTAAAAATCAAGTGTCCTTTTTTTGGTAAAGACATGGTTGTTTTGAAAGAACTGTCGTCTATTATATGTAAAGATGACGGTTTTTTTTATAAAAAGGGTCGTCTATTATAAGTAAAGACGACGGTTTTTTTTTATAAAAAGGGTCGTCTATTATAAGTAAAGACGACAGTATTTTTATAAAAAGGGTCGTCTATTATATGTAAAGACGACGGCATTTTTATAAAAAGGGTCGTCTATTATATGTAAAGACGACGGTATTTTTATAAAAAAGGTCGTCTATTATAAGTAAAGACGACGGTTTTTTTTATAAAAAGGGTCGTCTATTATATGTAAAGACGACGGGTTTTTTTTATAAAAAGGGTCGTCTATTATAAGTAAAGACGACGGTTTTTTTTATAAAAAGGGTCGTCTATTATATGTAAAGACGACGATTTTTTTTATAAAAAGGGTCGTCTATTATATGTAAAGACGACGGTTTGAAAAATAGCGTCGTTTGAAAAACCTTTTACGTCGCTTTTTAAAAAACTATGACGTTGTTATGTGTGTACAACGTCATTTTAAAGAAATCATGGTTTAGAAATGCGCTCTTCGATAATCATCGACGGAAAACAAAAAATCGTCGTTAACAATATAAATAAACATGACGCTTATTACATCTATACCCTAAACCCTAAACCCTAAACCCTAAACCATAAAATATAAACCCTAAATTATATATATATGTTTAAATAATTTTAGAAAAGGGATTATGGTTTTACGGCCTAATATATATTAACCATAAACCCTAAACCCCAAAAATAAACCTTTATCCCCCTAAACCCTAAACCCTAAACCATTAAAGTATAAGTGATGTTGTGACTCATGAAAACATTTTTCTTTTTTGTGGTAATTTTAAATTTGTATAACTCAAACATAATTTTTTAAAGCTTAAGGGGGAAGAAAATATCTCAATGACTTCATAGGAGTTGACGTTGCATTTTTTGGATTTATTTTAAATTTATTATGAATATTTCGAATTAAATAGAATAAAATATTATTAATAAAACCCACAAACCACGTCGGCATTAAGAAATTAAAGACGTTGTAAATCATAATAAACGACTTAATTTTAAAACAAACGAATGACGAATTATGTAAAGACGGCGGTTTTTTATGAAAATGGTCGTCTATTATATGTAAAGATGACGGTTTTTTTTTTAAAATGGGTCGTCTATTATATGTAAAGATGACGATTTTTTTATAAAAAGCGTCGTCTTTTAAAACACGCTAAAAAAAGGCCGCTTAAGTGAATTCGCGCTTGACAAATTTTCAAATTTTCCCCCGTCTTTGAAAACCTTATCTCTCATTAACAAGCGTCGTCTTTTAAAACACGCTAAAAAAAGGCCACTTAAGTGTATTCGCGCTCGACAAATTTTCAGATTTTCCCCCGTCTCTGAAAACTTTATCTCTCCCTCCTTGAAACCTCCTGAGCTCCTCTCTTCTTGAAACCCTCCTGAGCTATCTGAAACACTCCATCTCTCACCTTTCTACTCCTCATGCGTACCTACCATCCATCGACGCCATGGAAGCAGCGACGCCGTCAACGCCATCGACGCAGCGACGCCATCAACGCCATCGTTCTTCGCATCAGTCATCACTAGCCGCCATCGACGCCATATTCACAGGTGAACGACGACGATGTCCTTGAAAACATATCTAGAGACCTTGCGAGATGGGAAAATCCTAGAACATTAGATCTGGTCTTCGATGTCGCCTGAGGTTCGATGACAGATCTCCATCACGCCTTCTTGGTGAGCTCTCGCCATCCACGTCACAGAAGCAACTCTAAGTTAGTCAAAATGTTCTTCTGTATTGTGTTACAAATGAACTTTTCCTGCATAAGCTTATGCTTGTATAGATGATGCATATTTTTTGTTAGTTAAGATGACCTTGAAAACAGATCTAGAGACCTTGCAAGATGGGAAAATCCTAGAACATCATATTTGATCTTCGATGTCGCTTGAGGTTCAATGACAGATCTCCATCGCGCCTTCTTGGTGAGCTCGCCATCCACGTCACAAAAGAAACTCTAAGTTAGTCAAAATGTTCTTCTGTATTGTGTTACAAATGAACTTTTCCTGCATAAGCTTATGCATATTTTTTGTTAGTTAAAATGACAGCAAGATAATGTAATCTTATTGTGGTTTTTGAGTGCTAAGGTGAGATGACATGGCAAATAGGTGTTGCAGCTTATATCAAGTGCAGCTCAAAGGCCAAGATGATAACTTAGAAGAATATAAGATCCATTTGACCAAGATGACTTAGAACACTACTCCAAGATGACAGCTGAATGTGGAGAACAAGTACAAATTGTGGAAGATACAACAACCATAGGTTAATGCTTTCGATATGGTATTTTGTAATTATAGGTTATAATGTTATAAATATGGTATTTTGTATGGATATAGTCACTACAAGAAAAAACATTTTCTGCGACCAAAGTTTTGGCAACCAACGTAACTTTGGTCGCCCAATAGAGTTATTAGCTAGGACATTTTGTAATTTTGTCGCCAAATATTTCGTGAGATTTAGGCATGGGTTAAGACTTCAACCAAGTAATTGGCGACAAAATATTTTCGAAGGGCGACCAAACTATTTTGACGCTCTTCAATGAATTTGCGACCAAATGAAATTTTGGTCGCCCTTTTTCAATTTTGGTTACCCGCGAAATCTAAATTTAAATGCGACCAAAATATTTGGTCTCTAAGTTTACTTGGTTCGTCTGCAAATGAAAGTTGCCGCCCAAATATTTCGTCAGATTTAGCGACCAACAAATTGGTCGCTGATCATTGATCATTAAGCATCTAAAGTATTAAAACTACATCGTTTTACTTGTTTGGCCTTTTGGGTTTTGTGGCTGATTTTTAGACTAAGTTCCCCAAACCCATCGATTCCCCCAATTCCTTTCTCTTGGTACCCACTCTCTTCATCTCCCACACAACACAACCGACGCCTTCAAGTCAATCCATCGACGCTCGCAGCGCAATCCTTCGTCGTCGATGACCAATCACTCATATACCTACCCTCTCTTCCTCCTCTCTCCAGATTTCTCATGCCATGAGTTATTTCCCATTCTCTCTTCCCCTCCAAATTTCTCTACTCCACTTACTGCTACATCAACACTCTCTGACTCACGCAAATACCAGAGATTCTCTACAATCTCTTCACCCACAGACCAACTCTGAATCAATAGTGTGTTCATTTAATTATTTTGTTTATTTAATCAATTTTCTGTAATTATTTGATTTTGATTCTATAAAAATAAATCTGGTTTGTTTTTGTGATAATAACGAGGTCGTAGACAGCCCCTCAATCACTTAGCTGCGAAGTCCTCCTTCACCACTTCTTCATCTGCTGCTTCTATGTTAGGTATTGGTATGACAACTAGTTTCTCTGTTTTTAATTTTTTTAATTTTTTGAGTTGTGAGTTTTGTAACATGTTAATATTTATGAAATTTAATCAAGGGTCATTGAATTATCAAATAGCTCGAAACTGAAACAAGTTTTTTTTCTTTTCTTTTCGTCCCTCTTGCTTCTGTCATCTCTCTTCATTTTAGTTTATGGTTCTTTGTATGTGGATAATATCAGTGACCAACTTAATAAATAGCACTTGCCTTTTATTTTTTATTTAATATTCTTAATTTGAAATGAGGAACCTGTACCTTTTACATAGGTGTCGATTTTTTCATGTTTTGTGTAAATTGTTGGGTTTATACATGTTGTTTTACCTCATTTTAAGATTTTTTGTGCTTCCCTTGTTTTAATACCTTTACCTAAAAATAATTTCTTTCTACCTTTGGACTTGGGAGACACCACAACCCAGTTTTGGGCCATTTGGTTTTATCTTGGGGCTTTCTCTTGAATATTTGGTGCTTTTTGTGATTGGTTTTATTATGTTGTTGTTTTGGGTTAAATGAGCAAAAGAATAATGTTTTTGGCATTTGCTTGGATTATGATGATTAGTTAAACTTAGGAAGGCGGAGACATATACTATTTTGAGTTTGAAGTGTAATTTGATCTAAAGCTCTCTCAAAATTAAGTGATTTATTGCTATGTTTATATTTTCTAAAATTAGTTTTCTTGGTTTAGACCGTGCATAAACATTCCCCTATAGATCCATTTCTTTTTGTTGGAGAGAGAGAGAGGAGATCTTATCTTATTTTTATTGTCTTTTTGAACAGAGAAATAATTTGATTATACAAAGGGGTCACTTCAGGTTGTTTAACAGGTTGTTGTTTTTTGTTTGTCAGTTTTAATCTTGTTTATTATAAGTTCGAGTAGTTCTCAAATTTTTAGGTTGGCAATATGTAGAAGGTTGAAATTACTACTTACGTTATCTGGTAATGCATCCATGATTTTAAGACCAGAGGGCTACCTTTTGCAGCAGAATTCTGTAGTGAATTTTCTTTTTCTTTTTCATCTTTTGATGTACTTCTTGCTTGTTTTATCCCCTGATTTTCTGTATGCTTAGAGCTGCTAGTCAATGATGATAGCACAGGAGATGCATATTGTAGAACCATCAATGGAAGGAATATGAATTGCTATATCGGACTGCCACAAGGAATATGATTTAAGTCTACTTATTTATTATTAGGCACCAAAACTTTCACTGCTCTTTCTATCCTTATGGTTTTAACTTTCCTGTTTTTTACCTCCCAGGACAGCCCTTTTCCTCCCAAAAATAATAAGGCTCAGATCACTGAAAGCAGGGCCAAAGATATGCAAGAGTAAGTTTTCTTTCTTCAGTTTAAGTTAAAGTGCATTAACTTATATGAGCTCCATTTTTATAAGGAAATTAGTCTGCTTTGAGTTTAAGTTTTTCTTTTCTTGATGGTATATGTATGTAAGTTGGAGATTTTAAATTAGGCTTGTTTGTACTTCTGCTCATCTGCATATAGAGCAATAAAAGGACTGATGGTTCCAATGGAACAGATCAAAGATGTACCACATTAATACCAATTTGTCTTTTGTTCCAATTTTGTTTTTTTTGCAAGTAATGGTTGTATACCAATCTAAAATTAACTATAAAACATTAAGTGTGATTGTTTTACTTCACAGGTTTTCAATAGGTGATTTGAGCCCCTGCATACTCACTCAATAAATAGAGTTTTAGTGTGTATTCTTCTATATTGGTTTGGATGTTTATTGATTTGTTTTTCTGGAATTTGACTTATTGTTTTTGGTTCTATTTTTTCAAGTTTTACTGCACGTTCTTGGATGATTACAAATGAGTATTCTCATTCTCACATGCCATCTTAATAATTCAATATATTGACTTTGAAGCCAACAGTCTTGGTGCAAAGTATAGTTGCTTGCTTTATGTTTTTATCAGTAAGCACAAATATAAGAATGGCCTTAATTGAAAATTAGTTTGGAAGCATTGACTCCTTGGTTTCATAATTGCAGAGCTCGGTTCTAGTTGTAAATTGGGCATGACTGGAATTAGTTAGAATGAATTTATGTGGTTTAGTTTTGGTTATGTTTGTAGGTTGTGAATTTGACATGGCGTTTTGCTTGGTTTCATTTCAGAATATTGGCCTTGTTTTGGTTGGTTTGGCTTGAGCAGCTGCGAGAGTAAAAGGGATGATGTTTCATGTTGATTCAATAAGTAGATAGGAGTTTATTGTTTTCAAGTTGTTAATCTGCTCGGTATATATCGCTCGGTATATATGGATGCATATGTTCCTCTTCCTTGTGAGGCAATGTTGCTGGTTGAAAGAGACTTGAAATGATTATGAAGTAGGTTTGTGTGTTTTTGGAAGAAAAAAGAGGTACATGTGTAATCTGTAAGTTTTATTTTTCTTTATAAGACATGACTTTGAACTTAGGTGCTATGATTATGGTGATTTGTTAATTATGGTATGTTACTATTTTGCCAAGAAGCCCTTTTCCTTTTCAAAAGAAAATTTGTGTAGTATGGTATGTACTTGTAAAAATGTTAGTTGGGTGAGTTATGCTATTTTTATTTGAGACATTTAGTAATTTTTTTTAATTAAAATTATATTAATTTAAGAAAAAAAAAATTTCTCCGCTATAAAATAACTCGATCTTGGCGACCAAGTAATTCAACTATTTTAGACAAAAACTTGGAACTAGACAATCTTCCACGACCAAATTTTTATTTTGTCAAGGTCTGCTCATACCTTTTGCGACTAAAGTAGAGACCAAAACTCTAGGACACCAAAGGTTAACTGCGAACCAAATTGTTTATTTGGTCGCATCCCTTATAATTTCGTGCCAATGATTCAACGACTTAGCGACGAAATTGGGAGATATTAGCGACAAGATTTATTGGTTGCTGATGAATATGAACGACCAAAGTTGTTTTTGGTCGCTGTTTCGAGTATCAACGACATGCCTTCAGCGACGCTACTCAATTGCGACCAAAATTTGGTCGCGATCGTCATGAGTGACCAAAAACGTACAATAGGCGACAAAATATTTTTTGTCGCTAAAAGGGTTTTTCCTTGTAGTGAGTAGGAATCAAGATTGGTAAACAATGTAATTACAATTGAATCTTCAAGTTTTATGAAAGAAATAATTTTTTAGGATATCTAAAATGAAATTAGTACATCATTTTTACAGATAATAAACGGCGATTTTTTGGAACAAAACCGTCTTTTTTATATTTAATAGACGTCTTTGGATATAATAAACGACGGTTTTTTCAGAAAAAGTGTCATCTTTACATTTAAATAGACGACGTTTTTTTCAGAAAAAAGTGTCGTCTTTACATTTAAATAGACGACTGTTTTTTCAGAAAAAGTGTAGTCTTTACATTTAAATAGACGACGGTTTTTTCAGAAAAAATGTCGTCTTTACATTAAATAGACGACGGTTTTTTCAGAAAAAGTGTCGTCTTTACATTAAATAGACGACGGTTTTTTCAGGAAAAAAGTGTCGTCTTTATATTTAATAGACGACGGTTCTATAAAAAAAGTGTCGTCTTTACATTCAATAACGACGGTTTTTTCAGAAAAAACGTCGTCTTTACATGTAATAGACGACGTTTTCTTTTAAAAACCGTCGTTTTTACATATAATAGACGACGGTGAATTACCGTCGTAGTTTGACTTTCAAAAAGACGACTGTCGATTTACGACGGTTTGAAAAAAAAAAGACGACGGCGTTTCCCCGTCGTCTATTTCAATTTTTGTAGTAGTGTGAATTGAGAAATCTTCAGACAAACACTCATCTTTATTTGCTGTTGGTTATTTTTGCTCTTTTTTAAAATGAAAAAAAAACTCATGCTTGTTTTGGTTTCAACTTTTTGTACTAGGGAAATATTGAAGTCCTCACTTTGCTTGATTATTAGTTAGTTCATGGTGCACAATTAAATAGTTACAATTTCATTTTGTTAAGAGTTTTTACTATTAACAGTAGCACGCTTGCAATCTCATAAATCTAAATTTCAATGGTCAATCCATAATGGCCGAGGGATTTCAGGGTGAACACAGACTTTACAAATTACAAGACCTCATATTGGAAGTCACAGACAGGTAGAATGATTAGGTTCAGAGGCCTGAAACTTCTCTGCCCAGCATGAGCTGTAAAGAGAAAAGGAGTTCAAATCCAAATTTTTGTTCCTCTTTAACTCTTCCAATAATCTCCACTTCGGATGGTGGGCGACGATATTGAGCTGCAAGGTTTAAATCTTTTTGGGGAGTTGAATATTACTCGCTTGGAGAATATTCCAATTGCTTCTTCATTGGAATCAGCAAAACTCCATATGATGAAAAATCTTGAGTCATTGGGATTATACTGGGGTCTTATTCCGCAATTTAGAGATTCATTCCCAAAACTACCTAATGCCCAACCTGAAGTAGAATTGCCTGGCGATGCCCCATTCTCTCGCATTTGTTCTTTGCATGACTCCCTCTTCTTTGTGAAGGCTGATGTGCTTAATTGCAGGAACCTAAAAGGTGTTCTGGATAGCTATTGTTTGGCGTCTGGACAATGCATAAATTATCAGAAATCATGCTTCTACTTCTCTTTGAACACTCCTGAGGAAACTAGAAGAAGCTTATGCTCCTTATTGAGTATTAATGGTGTGGACAACCCAGGGATTTATCTGGGGCTGCCAACTATTTGGGGAAGATCCAAAATGGCTTCCCTGAATTATATTCTTGAGAGAATTCGTAGGAAAATTGAGGGATGGAAGCAAAACTCGTTATCACTGGCGGGTAAAGAAATACTAATAAAATCTGTTGCTCCAGCGGTCCCTGCCTACCCGATGACTTGCTTTCGCTTTCCAGAAGGAACTTGCAAGAAAATAACTAGTGAACTGGCGAAATTCTGGTGGGGTAATTCTAAAGGGGGATCTGGCCTCCATTGGAAGTCCTGGTCGAGGCTTGGATTAGCAAAAGGTGAAGGTGGGATGGGGTTTCGTGACCTCTCCAGCTTCAATCTTGCCTTGTTAGCTAAACAATGCTGGAGAATACTTCAAAATCCGAATGCTACGTGGGTTAAGATCTTAAAAGCTCGCTACTTTCCCAATTGTGATTTCGTAAAGGCTAAAAAAGGATCTCATTCCTCTTGGGCTTGGGCAAGTCTATTGGATGGGAGAGATGCATTACTCAAGGATGCTAGGTATCAAGTGTTCAGCGGTGCCACTACAAGTATTTGGACTGACAGTTGGGTCTCATCTAGGCATTTGGGTGTCATTCAACCTATCAGACCCTGTTCCCCCATCTGCCCCTCAACTTGTTCAAGATATAATGGACAAGCATAATCATACTTGGATTCTTGATGGCATCTCCACCCTGTTCAAGCAGGGAAACTTTGGATCGTATTAGATGCACTCCGATTGGCCTTACAAATCAAGCAGATAAACTTGTATGGCCTTGGAATACTGTGGGCACATATACTGTGAAATCGGGTTATCACCGCTTTCATACTAGGCTCCACACAATCATACCAACCCACAAATTTTCCTCCCACTCTATTCCAGAACTGCTCTGGAAGTCCGTTGGAAAATCAAAACACTCCCCAAAATCAAACACTTTCTCTGGAGAGCTCTTTCTTGTTCCCTCTCCACAAGACTGTCCTTGTTCAGGAGGAAAATTGTTAGCAATCCTCTTTGCCCAATTTGCGAGTGTTATGAGGAATCCATTGAGCACATCCTTTTTCTCTCCCTTGGACCCAACTGGTTCGGTTTGGCTTTGAGCTGTCTTCAGGGATTGACCATCAGAGAATCACTTCCTTTGACAGGTGGCTTGAAGGAATTCTTTTGATTCCAGGCATTACCAAGGTTGAACATAATCACTGTTTGTCTCTCATTAGCTTCATTTGTTGGGAAATCTGGAAATCCAGGTGTCGCTTTGTCTTTGATGGTACCACCCCGACCCGCGCCAGGTTATTACATGTGCTAGGGAGGCTTGCAATGAATTTGTGGGTGCCACTGCTGTTGTTGGGGAGATAATGGCTACACAAGCTTCACCTCCCAGCTCTATCTCTCGGGGAATTCGGTGGTCTCCCCCGACCAGCAATATATTGAAAGTTAATTTTGACGGTGCATGGAGTCCTGGTTCCTGTGCTGGTGGTATTGGAGTGGTCATTCAGGATTTAAATGGGGCTTGGTGTGGGGACCTCTCCTCCCCGGTCATCTGCGATTCAGCCCTTGTTGCAGAAGCCTCCTGGCCTTTGTGCGATTACCTTTGCAAAAGAAAGGGGAATGGGGAAGATTATTTTAGAATCTGATTGCAAGGTAGTAATTGATGCTTTGCGTGGAAGGTTTGGCAACAACTCTTGGGTCATTGCGCCAATGATTGATGAAATTCATAATCTATGCTTGTGTCTGGATGATGTGGCCTAGAACTGGGTGCCTAGATGTGCAAATCGAGCAGCTCATGCAGCAGCTTCGATTGGTTTGAGAGCTATGGAACTGAAAAGTTGGGTCACCAGACCACCATTGTCTCTTGTTGGAGTTTTAAATTCTGATGGTCTGCCATGCCCACCACAGGATGGCAATACTAGTAGTTAATTTCAGTTTTTTTATTTGGTGGGGGTTAAGACTATAATACTAGGCTCCGATGGAGCTTTAGACTTGTCTGACTTCTCTCTTGTTGGTTTCCTTTTCTCTCTGGCTTTTGCCTGCCTTTGTATCTTTTTACCCTTTTGGGTTTTGAATACAACAAGCGTTTGACCAAAAAAAAAAAAGTAGTTGTCTCAGGATCACGTATATTGAAGAAATTAACTGTAAAGAGTTGCCCCAAGTTAGCACATATATCGTTACCTCAGTCCCTTCAACATTTGGAGCTGCGGAATTGTAATCCTACGATGGTGCCCATAGCAGATTTAAGTTTGCTATCTGTTCTTATTCTTGACAAAATTCGAGACCTAGTGTCTCTCCCGGAAGGGCTCTTTGCATCAGCTAGTCTGTCTTCCTTGAAGATTTTGTCTTGCCCCAAGCTTCATTCAATGCCCTTGCATATGCAAAACCTTAGTTCTCTGAAATCATTGACCATTCGTTGGTGTGAAGAGCTGTCCTCTCTGCCACAAAGTTTACAGAACCTCAAAGCTCTGGAGTCACTAGAGATTAGTAATTGTAAAAGTCTAATATCCCTGCCAGATTGTGGAATTGGAGGTTTGGGTTCGCTTCGGAACTTTGTCCATTGAAAACTGCAGTAACCTGACTTCTCTGTCTTTGAGTTTGGAACAGCTCACATTGCTTGAGCACCTGACCATCATGGACTGTCCAAATCTTGGTTCTTTTCCAGCAGGTGTGCAACACCTCTCCTCCCTTCGAAGTTTGATGGTTCTGAGCTGTACTTGGTTTGATTCTCTGCCAGAAGGGTTGCAAAAGGTCCAGACCCTGCACTGCTTGGAAATTAGAAGCTGCCCCAATCTAACCTATTTGCCAGAATGGTTTAAGGATCTTGATTGTCTTAGATCTTTGATCATATATGATTGTCCTAATATAAAACTATTGCCACTAGGTTTCAATCTTCTCACTAAACTCCAGACCCACTCTATTCAAGAATGTGATGAGCACAAAATTAATACAAGTTTTATCCTTAAATTTATATTTGTTAGTATTTTCTTTTGTATTATGTAAATCTATTAGAGTATTTGTATTGGTTATTTCCAATCTTTGTTTTTGTATTTAATGAGTGGTTGTTTGTAGATATTAATTGTCTTCCACCAATGGCATGAGAAGGAGGAGAAATAGGCAATGTGTTGCAAAAAGAGAGAAGAACTCAAGTTGGATTTGATGACTTTGCCTTTTACAGCTCATACTGTACAGTCCATTTGCAGGCCTGAAAACCGAATTCTCCCATGCTCAAATGAATAAATATCCTTCATAAAATTTGTTCATTAAGATGTCGACTAAGCCATATCCAAATATTGGAGTAATTGGACAAAAACTAAATACACAGGCTGTCACACACCAAGACAGGTTCTAGAACTTTGCCTTTTATAGCTCATGCTGTACAGTCCATTTGCAGGCCTGAAAACCGAATTCTCCCATGCTCAAATGAATACATATCCTTCATGAAATTTGTTCATTAAGATGTCGACTAACACATATCAAACAATTGGAGCAATTGGATAAAAACTCAATCCACAGACTGTCACACACCAAGACAGGTTCTAGAAGACAGTTTGCACATGCAGCTGGAATGAAAGGGACTTCATGCTTCTATAAATAGGCAGCAACTCAAGAGGGTAGGGGATCAGAAATTCAGAGGAGACACACGGGAAAGAGAAGGAAAGAAAGAAAGGAAGAGAGAGAGAGAGAAAGTGAGAAAGAAAGAGAACAATGATGGAAAGGAAAGAACCAAGAGCTAATAACTCTTTTAAACTTGTTCTTCCTTTCCTAGTTCTCATGTAAATTATGTATTTTAGTTTCTTTGTTTTGTTTTAATATTAATTATGTCTATTTAAATTACCTAACTAAGGTTGGATGAAACACCATTATTAAATAAAGTTCTAGTTTATATTTTCAATTCTCAAATATTGTGGTGTTCAATGATTATGATTTTCACTTCACATGATTAATAGATTAATCTTCTTTTCACCACTTCTATCATGTATTGTGACATATAACATGTATTTGTGGTAGTTAAGAGTTTGGATTAATCTATTAATTCACCCTTGGTTTATATTTCTAATTTACAAATTTCTTTGATATTTTGTTATTCAAATAAACTTTTTCACATAGGATGCTTAGGAAACTTTGATCCTTTGTAGTTAAATAATTTTGTTTACATTTTATGCTTAGAATTTGTACTTATGAAGGAAAGGAAAATTTACTTATGATTTAAATTACAAGCTTAATTGATAAATCTTGAGAAAGCAGTAGATTGATTTCTAGATTGCTACTCCATGAGAATTGAAAGATAAATAATTAGGATATTATGGAATGATGGTGTGGATTCTAATACCTTGGTTATTTGTCTCATAAATGTAAATCTTAATTTCAGTTTATTGTTATTTCTATATTTCTTTTATGCTTTATTTAATTTTCTTTATCAATAAACAAATCACCATTTGAATCAACTAGGTTGGAAATGAAATTAACTTGGTTATAATTGGTTTTCTATCTTTACACGCAATCCCTTGGGTACGATCTCGCTCTTACACGCTTATGCTATATTCGTGCGCTTGCGAGTTTATAAATTTTAAAACACCTCTTTTGAGGCACAACAAGTTTTGGCGCCGTTGCCGGGGATTGCAACGGAAAACTAATCAAATTCTGGTTAATTAAATTCTTGCACTAGTTATAATTTAGTTTTGTAATATATATAAAATTTTAAAAAAAAATTAGATTTTTTTTTTCAATTATCTTGTTTCTATTGTAATATATATTAAACTTTTATAAAAACGAATTTAATTTTTATTTTTACTTTAAAAAAAGAAAAAAGATTTTGTTAATTCTCTTGTTTATATTGTAATATCATTGTGTATTAATTTTTCATTTCTTTGTTTCAGTTATACAATCAAAGCTTCTTTTGGTGCAGCCTTGGACTTGGAAGAAGTTTTATATTTTATTTTATTTTATTTTAAGAAAGTTCATTTCTTTTTCTTTATGTCAATTTGTGTGCTTATTGCTTGAACTGATTTGTGTGCTTGTTTGTACAGGTATCAATAAAAAAGGAAAAGAAGACAACTCTAATCATAAGGAGGAGAAGTGTGGAGTAGTAGGAGAAGTCGCGACCTCCAAATGCATCCATGCTCGACCTAATCGCTTCAAGAAGGGAGCATTCCAATCCTTTCTCTTTTCTTGTTTTGTTAATATTATTATTTTATTTATTTATTTATTATTTATAAAAAAACAATTTTTTTTTTTAAAAAAATATATATATTTTTCATATGAGCTAGGAGTTCTTTAGGCGACACCTTTGGTGTTTAAGAAGTTTGGGTTTTAAGCGGGACCATTGTGACCCCTCCAACCTTCCCGGGATCCCCCTGGCTGTATTTTTTGAGGCCCTTAACTGGTCATCCATGAGTTGCTTGTATATTTGTGTTTTTAAAATAAGTTAAATTTTTTTTTTGTTATTGAGTGTTAAACAAAAAAAAAACCAAAAAAAAAAAAATTATAATTTTTGCTTATTTATTTATGTGGTTATTTTTGTATTTTTTTGTCATGAGTGATTATTTTTTTGTGTTTGTATAAATTTTAGTTTTCTTTTTGTGTGTTTTATTTCATTTTGGTCTTTATTTATTTTTGCTTGGATTTTTTATTTTTTTTATTTTTTATTTTTTATTTTTGTCTTTTATTCTGCACTGGATAAATACCAAGAGATTGGCACGCATATTTTCCAGGTATTATCTTTCTATATCATTTACCCTCTTATTCCATACATTTGCTATGCTTTATTTTGAAACATTAAGGGCAATGTTTGATTTAGGTTTGGGGGTAAGGTTTAGAAGTTTTGTTTTGTTTTGTTTTTATTTTTTTATTTATTTTTTAAGGTAATTCCGAATTTCTTGTTTCTCTTTGCTTTTATTACTGTAATTCTTGCTTTCTTTTACTTGTTTATGTATTTAATTTGTTGTTAAGTTTGGGAAGTAGATTGCTTCATGATTGCACACACAGAAATTTGGCTCAAAAACTTATTCATTTCATAAACATGTGATTACATACACAAATGTGAAAATGCATACATAAAATTCTCAATCACATGTTTGTTTCCAGATTCTTGAGCAACCTGAGGCATCATGCTAATTGCCCCTACTTGCTCTTGCTTGTAGAACCTGCAAAAGTTCGACATGATCATTATTTCTCTTCTGCAGTGCTTCTACATTCTGGTTGGCCAAGTATAGCCGTTTCTGGAGTCCGCCACCAGAGCTTTCAAGGAGGCCACCTCCTCACTCATGCCTGAACACTCCCGTGTTCTCGCCAGGAAGCGCAAGCCCAGATTTGTGGCCGAGACCGCTTGGAGCGCGGTATAAGTGTGGGACTCATCCACTGCCACCTTGTTAGACCTGTGTGCTATATGCCAATGATCTGCCGGTGTGAGCTTGCCGCCAATCATGCCTCCCAGGAGCACCCTGCCTCTGTTCGGCATTGCCCCAGCAAAGTTCGGTATTGCCTCAGCAAAGTTTGAGGCCGTGCCGTGATGATATGTAGAGTTTGGGAAGACAGGGTTTGGATTAGCCCTTATCTGCGCATTCGGAGGTGCAAGGGACAATTCAAGGTTGAGATCATCAAGGTGAGCGCATGAGGATGCCATTGCTTTGTTTCTGAATTATTTGATGGTTTTTCTTGAGTTTGCAGGAAGAAATGAAGGGTACTCCAACACTTAACCAATGCACGGTTTAAATAGACATCTACTAATGAGGGAGCCGACATCCACTTCGGATCTCCAGATTACTATCCAGCCGTTGCCCTTTTTTCTCGGATCCCTACGCTTCACGAGGATTTTGCGGACGCATGCATTTAGAAGGGAGAATTTCTACTTTCACTTTACTTTTCTTTTTACCTCCGTGTTTTCTGGTGTTTTATATTTTTACCCGTTACTTTAATTTTCTGGTGTTTTTTGTTTTTGAGCTTTACTTTCACTTTACTTTTCTTTTTACCTCCGTGTTTTTCTGGTGTTTTATGTTTTTGCCCGTTATTTTCATTTTCTGGTGCTTTGTGTTTTGCTTTGTTTTATTTTAAGTTTGGAAAGTGTGTTTTCCCTTTCGCCTGTCATCTTTGTTTTATTTCAAAGTTTGGGAAGTGTGCTTACTTTTTCTTTTGCAACTTAATTTCTTTTATTTCCGAAAAAAAAGAGTGAAACAAAATGAAAATTAAAAATACAAGGGAAAGGGCGAAACAAGAGGCACACCAATAATACATTAGAAATTATTTTTTCACAGTGCTTGGTGTATCGACCATAGGAGCTTTGAGTTTGGCCCTCTGGATTTCCTCTCCAGGGTCTTCACGCACAGCCTCTTGGGGCTCATCACTTCAGCTCCCAAAGATCGCAATCTTCGCTTCAGCATAACTACTCTCGCGATCTGGTTGCTTGCGTTTCCTCGGTCGGTCTAGGTCCTCCAGTTTGCTTTCGCATGTCTCGAGAGTACAACTCTACCATCTTTGATAGATTTTTATTCTCGTCCCGCAATACTTCTAGCTGGTGTCGATTCACCTCCACTATCCTTGACCTCTCCCTTTTCAAGCTTTTTATAACATTCTGACAATCTTCAACCATACTTCGCTCCGCCGCCAACTGACCTTTCAGCACCTCTATCTCATGGGACTTCGCAGTAGGCGATGACCCAAACTTGCGACACATGTTGTACTCTGCACGCTCAGTGCCATGGCGTCATTCACGACCCGATTGTCCTCCCTTGTGCCCAGCACACGTATATCTTTAGGAGTCACTAGATTTCTCGCAACTCCACTGGCAACATCGTTGTCCAGGAGTATTGAGTCATTTACTGTTACAGGCCCCCGTGCGGAGGCAAAATAGGGCATCCATATTGGTGCCACTGCTTGGCCCCGAGTTCTAGTCGGTGGAGCTAAGTTAAGATCCGACGAAAATGGATAGGAAGAGGCCATTTTGATTTTTCACTCTCTTTTCTTCTTTCTTTTCTCTTTTGTGTGTTTAGGAGTTTGTGTTTTTCATGTTTTTCTTTGCCTTTTATAGACTTAATTTTTTCTAAACCCTAGCCGCTGTGCTTCTTGAGTTTCGCGCTCCCCTATGGCTTATCTCCATCTGCCGCACCCGTCCCCTAACCCTTTTAATTGTATTTCTGCCTTTCAGCGTTTTCAAGAAACAAAAAGTCGTCGCGCCTTCCTACGAAGCCAATAATTCTGGCTTGGGGGATGTGAAAGCGGCTTCTACACGCTGACACGTCTCTCACCTCTTTTGGCCCGTGACCTATCAGGAAATCGAGACATCCGACCCCCCTTCTCTCTTTTCAGAAATATTGTTCCTTGCGCTTCTGACAACACTTCTTTGTTTTCTTTAAATTTTAATAATAATAAATAAAAATCATAAATAAAAGAAGTGTTTGGGCTTTCGTTTGGGTTGGGTTTTTTCAATTGATTTGAACGTTCTCATGGGCTGGATTTATGCGTGCGTAGAACTGTTGTTAGGACTTACTGTTGTATTTGGTTTTGGTTTGTTCCGTTTGATTTTGTTTTGTTTTTGCAACTAAATTGTAGTTTTAATTGGTTTTGTTTCGTTTGATTTTGTTTTATTTAATTGTTGATGCCTCAATTCTTTAACATTGGGGACAATGTTTGGTTTAGGTTTGGGGGTAAGGTCTAGAAGTTTTGTTTTTAAATTTTTAGGGTAGTTTTGTTTTTATTTTTATTTTATTTCAAAAAAAAAATGGTGTTATCTCTAGATTTTTATGCTTACTATCATCAAATCAGATTTAACACTCATGAATGATTTTTACGATTGGAAACATATGATTAAATTTTAAACCCATAATTTTAGTTTTTTCACTTATTTCTATTTAGTGGATAATTCATGAGTTATACTTTGAACTCTCACATGCACATCAACACTTTAGTGAGAATGAAAGAAAAGATCAATTATAGTTAACTTTGTTGTTTTTAGCAGAGTTAGATGACATTGCTCTTGATTGACCTTGGCGTAAAAAAATAAATAAAATAAAATAATAATAATAATAATAATGTTAATTTATCCAGAGTTTTACTTAGTAACCGGGTCTCTTGCCTAAACAGCAGCGAGTGTTCGCGTCAAACGGTAAAGTTTTAGGGTAAATATATTTTGTGACTAGTTTAGTTCTGTAGCCTTTTTAACTCGAGTTAATAAGCCCTTAGGGGTGTTTCTACACCTAATGCCTTAAAACCTTTGGTTTGAGAGTCGTTGGCCTAAATCTCGCTACATGGGTTAATTAGAAAGCTTAATGGAACTAAACATTGCACAGTCACATTCCAAAAAAAAAAAAAAGAAAAAAGAAAAGAGGAAGTATATATATGTCTTGGTTAGTTATTTGCACTGAATTTTGATAATGATTGAAATAATGAGGTTACTGTGATTGAAATTGACTTTTGTCTCTAAAAATGTGTTGGTTCACTTAAACACCAAAGGAAACAAATAAAAAATTTACTAAATGATTATAAGTGATCAAGACTTTATGTGGGGATTAATTTGAAGCGTGTTTACTCTTTTAAAAATTGTTCATGAATTTTCAATCCAGATAGCTTTGATGATAGTTAAGCATTTGTTTAAATTTTCAATTTTGTTGTAGCATACTTTTTTTTAATCTCTCATTTTGATGTTTGTGGGTATCATCACTGAAAGACCTCACGAGACTATACTCGTCCACTAGGGTAACCTAGGGGTTTAAAGGCTTGTTGCATATGCTAAATGCAATCGAGATCCCTGCGAAAGTGGCTTAGTTTTCTTTTCTACTTAGTTTTTATTTTCTTTTGCTCGAGGACTAGCAAAATATAGGTTTGGGGGTATTTGATGAGCACAAAATTAATACAAGTTTTATCCTTAAATTTATATTTGTTAGTATTTTCTTTTGTATTATGTAAATCTATTAGAGTATTTGTATTGGTTATTTCCAATCTTTGTTTTTGTATTTAATGAGTGGTTGTTTGTAGATATTAATTGTCTTCCACCAATGGCATGAGAAGGAGGAGAAATAGGCAATGTGTTGCAAAAAGAGAGAAGAACTCAAGTTGGATTTGATGACTTTGCCTTTTACAGCTCATGCTGTACAGTCCATTTGCAGGCCTGAAAACCGAATTCTCCCATGCTCAAATGAATAAATATCCTTCATGAAATTTGTTCATTAAGATGTCGACTAAGCCATATCCAAAAATTGGAGTAATTGGACAAAAACTCAATCCACAGGCTGTCACACACCAAGACAGGTTCTAGAACTTTGCCTTTTACAGCTCATGCTGTACAGTCCATTTGCAGGCCTGAAAACCGAATTCTCCCATGCTCAAATGAATACATATCCTTCATGAAATTTGTTCATTAAGATGTCGACTAACACATATCAAAATATTGGAGCAATTGGATAAAAACTCAATCCACAGGCTGTCACACACCAAGACAGGTTCTAGAAGACAGCTTGCACATGCAGCTGGAATGAAAGGGACTTCATGCTTCTATAAATAGGCAGCAACTCAAGAGGGTAGGGGATCAGAAATTCAGAGGAGACACACGGGAAAGAGAAGGAAAGAAAGAAAGGAAGAGAGAGAGAGAGAGAGAGAGAAAGTGAGAAAGAAAGAGAACAATGATGGAAAGGAAAGAACCAAGAGCTAATAACTCTTTTAAACTTGTTCTTCCTTTCCTAGTTCTCATGTAAATTATGTATTTTAGTTTCTTTGTTTTGTTTTAATATTAATTATGTCTATTTAAATTACCTAACTAAGGTTGGATGAAACACCATTATTAAATAAAGTTCTAGTTTATATTTTCAATTCTCAAATATTGTGGTGTTCAATGATTATGATTTTCACTTCACATGATTAATAGATTAATCTTCTTTTCACCACTTCTATCATGTATTGTGACATATAACATGTATTTGTGGTAGTTAAGAGTTTGGATTAATCTATTAATTCACCATTGGTTTATATTTCTAATTTACAAATTTCTTTGATATTTTGTTATTCAAATAAACTTTTTCACATAGGATGCTTAGGAAACTTTGATCCTTTGTAGTTAAATAATTTTGTTTACATTTCATGCTTAGAATTTGTACTTATGAAGGAAAGGAAAATTTACTTATGATTTAAATTACAAGCTTAATTGATAAATCTTGAGAAAGCAGTAGATTGATTTCTAGATTGCTACTCCATGAGAATTGAAAGATAAATAATTAGGATATTATGGAATGATGGTGTGGATTCTAATACCTTGGTTATTTGTCTCATAAATGTAAATCTTAATTTCAGTTTATTTTTATTTCTATATTTCTTTTATGCTTTATTTAATTTTCTTTATCAATAAACAAATCACCATTTGAATCAACTAGGTTGGAAATGAAATTAACTTGGTTATAATTGGTTTTCTATCTTTACACGCAATCCCTTGGGTACGATCTCGCTCTTACACGCTTATGCTATATTCGATTCGTGCGCTTGCGAGTTTATAAATTTTAAAACACCTCTTTTGAGGCACAACAAATGTCCTGAGCTTGATGGAAGATGCAGACAAGGTAGCGGTGAGGGTTGGTCGAAAATAGCCCATGTCCCGCATAAGTACATTGGACCGCCTCAGGTAAAGCGGTCTGGCAAAGCGAGCACATCGGGTAGCTCTTCTGTCCAAGCATCTTCTCATTAAGAAACTTCTATTTCATTGTCATCAACAAGCTATTATCATTATGGTAAGTCATTCCTCTTGGTGTTGTGGGGTGTGCTTTTTTATTTTCTCTTTACAGAGGATTTATGTATTTCTATGTACAAGGCTGTTTTTAGAATCCTCTGATTTTGTATTGTATGGATATCATATTAATTAAATTACTGTGTTTTCGTTCTAGAATAAAAACCAACACTCCGTATAGATGTTGTTGATTAATGCTTTTGTTTCGAAATGGGAACATTGTAGATATATGACTCTTTCAATATTAAAAAAGCATAAAAAAGAAACCTTGTATAATTAGTTCAAAAGTGTTACTTGTCTCTGTAAGTTGATGAAATGAATTTTTTTGTGTGGTTTTGCTGCTGTAGGGCCGCAGGGGTTGGATGTTTTGGGGAGGGAGATAGTGGCCATATGGGAAGGTTTATTGATAATAGGGTTTTTGGGTTTTAATCGTTTTATACTTACAACTGCCTCCCAAGAAGCTGTTTCAATGCTTAATGGCAGAATGGATTGGTGGAGCAACATTGGAATTTGGCAATGTGGTGGAAGATATTAGACGGTTGGTGGTTGACATGTATGTGACGGATGTTCTGTGTCAACCTCGAAAGGGCAACGGTGTGGCGCATGCTCTTAATCAATTTGGCTTGAAGGAAGGCTCCAGTTTTGTTAGGACGGCACCACCTTGGTTGGACTCTCTTCCAGGGAAAGATAGGGATGTGGGGTAGGGTGTTTTTTCTATATTTTTTGTGGAGGTGTTGTGGTACTCTTTTTCCTTGTCCAGATTTTCCTCCTTATGGGGATTTTTTTATGGCAAAGGTTTCAACGAGGCCATTGTTTTTGCCCTCCTATACGTTTTCCTAGTTGAATGAAAATCTCCTTTTTGATTATAAAAATAAGGTTTACTTGTCTTTCTTAATTTTGATTCTGTTTATTTATTATTTATTTAAATAAAGTTTTAGTCATATTGCGTTGTTGTATTGTAGATTTTTGCTTGATAGTTGCCATTTGATTGCCCATGCAACAGCTCCCTTTGCTCGACAGCCATCACTTGACATCAACTGAAGGCCGTACAACAGCTCTCATTGCTCGCCCAGTTGGCCTGCCTCAGCCTCTTTCAGGTAATTCGTCGAACACCTTGCCCTCATCGTCAAGAGTAGGAACTAAATCCTACTCACAGATGAAGGTGCTTGGGGGTTTCCTAGTCAAAAACTTGGGGAGTTTCAAAACTTTTCATTTGACAGAAACGCTCTTCTTGCATATATCAATCATGTTCTTCAATACCTACAATCAATGTCGTCCAACATTAAAGACTTTATTCGAGTTTGGTACTCTGACAATTTGGTGCGAATGACTTTATTCGTGAACCAAACACAAAATTTTCTCTCTGTGTAATTCAAGTAATTGTTGTTTAGCTTCATATAAACCAAAATTCAATGTTTTTGACAGTAGGGAAACAAGCAAGAACTCAATGTTCTTTTCTTGCTGAAGAAATATTGCTTAAAGAAAACCAACTTAACTGCTGAATTTTGTTTCAACAAGTTTGAATGAATGAGAAAAAGATAGGAAAAGAAAAGTAAGGTGAAAAGCATAGGGGATTAAGTAAAAATACACCAAATGCATTCAAATACTTCAGTTGCCCTCAGCATTTCTGTACTTATTTCCAGACCCTAGGCTTCATTTTCTATTTGTTTAGCCCTAGACTATTACATAGCTGTGTCACTTGTTCTTCTTTCACGATCCTCACTCATAGCTTAGGATTTAGGGCAGAGACCAAAACCCCAGAGCTAAACCAGCTCTAAAACGACGATTTTAAACATTAATCAACCGTAAATTATATAAGTCATAGTCTCCGAAAACATAAGAAATCCAACACTAGTAAGCCCTAGTAACTCGTAATCAACCACCTTTGACCCATTTTCCAAATATGGTACAAACAGAGGGTTGGTGTTCTCAATTTACGATTGGCCAAGGAAAAGGGGTCTAATTACAACTTAATTTTATGTACACTTGTGCAGCTTAAATGGTGAACTGAAGTTGAACACCATAAAGTGTAAAACACAAATATACTAAACAAAAGAGTTCAATGTAATCTAACAGAAATGCCAAACAATCAATGCCAAAGTTCTTACATTATCTATAACCTCTTCTATAAACAAAAACAGAGCAGCTTTTCTTTGCTAGCTTTCTGACTTGAGAGAATTATGGCATTACAAATGCTCTTGACTTCCCAAATGGATCTAGTAACACCTAAGGACATACATAAAGTTTTCTATAAACAAACTTCCTTCCTTTCACATCTTACCATCCCTGAACCCCGAATGACAATTGTGGCAGTAGAAATCATCTTGCTACGGCTTACCATTCCTCCTGCTACTTTTGATTGCTCAGCTCCATGATGAAGAAAAATGAACATTTTCTTCAAATTTTGAGAATGCTCCAGGATATACCTTGCAAATTCGATTTCATTAGACCCAGCGGAAGGCTCTATGGTTACCTCCTTTAGCTGACGAACAAAAGCAAGGTTTTGCAATTTCCAGTATCTCATACCAAAGCAAGACTGGAAATCAAGGCATATATATTTATTGAAAAAGACAACCAGATTAGTTTATTTTTTGACAAGAATTTATAAGTAATTGAATCTAGAAATTACTATAAGAAATTGTGTGCGCGAGGCATCAGTAGTCAAGCTACTACAATGAATACCCAATTTACGAATATTATCCAATGGTGCTGACATGGAACCTTCCTTGAATGCCTGCAAATTTATCAAGAAAGATTCATAAATAGAAAGAAGGCATGAAGCTACACCCCAAAAGATAAAAAACAGTAAAAAAGTTTAACTAGCTGCTATATATCTCTGAGTCTAGATAAGTAACCATCAATTGATAAAAAATTTAAATCATAATAGGATTTTCAACTTAGTACACTCTCTGACAAATAAAATATATACATGGAATTTAAACAGAACTTGCAGCATAAATAAGAAATCGCATTATTCCAACAGCTAATGTCAACCTTTCAAACGATTTCAAATTCCTACAAAATATAAAGGTGTTGAGGATAGTGTCAATTTTACCTTCATGGTCTCCTCGTTTATGATAAGAACCTTCGCCCAGCGTACACTATGAAGAAACTCAAAAACTTTATCAAATTTATTTCTCCGAGACGGCAAAAAGATCTCTACTTTTTCCAAACCCGTTAATTTCCTTAGATTCAGACTATTGTTCAAAATGCCTTCCCATTTCAAATATTTCAGATTTTGAGCAAAACTATTCACCTCTGTGCTGCTTGTTGGTGCATATTAATCCTTCAAGCTTATATCAATACTTTCAAGTTTCTGACCAGAGATGTTCAGATGAATAGGGTTAGGAGGATCATTGATCCAAACAAGAAGGGATTCTAAAGACGAACTTTCAATAGAGATTTTTTGTATTCCTCGAATCCAAATCCAAATAAGCTGTAATTCCTTCATGAATTTGCAGGAACGTGAGATCCATTTGAAAAACCTCTCATCCACTATTGTAACTTTTTCCAGTTTTAAAAGTATACAGAGTTTCAAGAATCCTCCAAGTCAAATGCACTGATAGAGACCGCAAAGACTCAGAAAGAAAAACGCATGGAAGCACAAGAAAATCACATGCCAAACAGAGATCAAGCACTTCAACATTGCACCTTACCGCATTAACAATCCAGGTGGTCACCCGAAAATGATCATCAGAAAACTTGCTCGCTGGTTCAGATCCAAAGAGCTCCACAACTTGCTAAATCTCTCTATTGCATTTTCAGCACAATTAGCATCTTCAGCTCCACAACTTGCAGATGCCCCTAACTTACGCTTGCGCACCATGACTAACAGAAACCTTTCAAAAAGAAAATACATGCATCAATCGAACTTCAAATGAGGAATTTAGCAAAATAGCATGTTATATAAACAATCACTTACAGGTGGTGGTGGTGGCTGAATCAGATTTTGTCTCCGGTAATGCCGATGGCTTCTGAAGTTACAGGCACAAACCCAACACAGAAACCTAAACGCTGAAGTTGCAGAGGCGCGGCGGAGCAAAGAAGAAGACGATCTGAATCCAAATAAGCTGTAATTCCTTCATGAATTTGCAGGAACGTGAGATCCATTTGAAAAACCTCTCATCCACTATTGTAACTTTTTCCAGTTTTAAGTAACAGATATTACTAGAAAAGGATACAGACGGGGCTTCAAGAATCCTCCAAGTCAAATGCACTGATAGAGACCGCAAAGATTCGGAAAGAAAAACGCAAGATGGAAGCGCAAGAAATTCACATGCCAAACGGAGATCAAGCACTTCAACATTGCACCTTACCGCATTAACAATCCAGGTGATCACCCGAAAATGATCATCAGAAAACTTGCTCGCTGGTTCAGATCCAAAGCAGCTCCAATTAATGCTGAAGATCTGCATCCTATGATCACCACGATAACACAAGTACCTATCCAAAGAGCTCATCAACTTCGCTATCTTCTGTTGGTTACTCCACGTGTCTTGCAACTTGAATATTCAAAACTCACGACCGGAGCCCACTCGAGTGAGATCTTTGAAAGAGAGGAAGGAAAGAATCCGACGAGCAACTTCGTCGGGAAGATTGCTAAATCTGTCTATTGTATTTTCAGCACAATTAGCATCTTCAGCTCCACAACTTGCAGATGCCCCTAACTTACGCTTGCGCACCATGACTAACAGAAACCTTTCAAAAAGAAAATACATACATCAATCGAACTTGAAATGAGGGATTTAGAAAAATAGCATGTTATATAAACAATCACTTACAGGTGGTGGTGGTGGCTGAATCAGATTTTGTCTCCGGTAATGCTGTTGGCTTCTGAAGTTACAGAGGCGCGGCGGAGCAAAGAAGAAGACGATCTAAAACATAAACGCTGCTAAAATGTTTCAGGCAAAACGATGACGTATGGTACAATTGTTATGTTTAAAGAGTCGAGCAAAACGCTGGCGTTTCATAAAGCTACACACGGTGTCATTTCCTCCACTACTTTACACATTAAACTTTCAATTTAATTGCGCCAGCATGATGAAACGTCAGCCTAATTATCAATTTTTCCTTTTAACTATTAAAAAAAATAATAATAACTAAGGATTTAAACTATATAAAAATAACTAATTTAAAACTCGCAGTCAATTTTGAAATTTACGTTCAATTTATGTCACGTGACCTGCGCATAGTAAATTTTTAATAAAGAGATATTTAGTCAAATATCCATTCTTAGCACTAAAATTATAAATAAACTCTACACTATTTAATTTCTATAAACAAACTCAAAAAATGACATTTGACATTATTGAATTGAATTTTGATTATTAAATTACTTTGATGCCCTATTGAGTGTTTTGAGCTTTTTTATATGTTTTGGGGTTGGGTTTGTTTTGAGAAATCAATGGCAGTTTTGTAATTCCTAAAGAGTTATACATTTGTGTATTAATAAGACAATTCACTATTTCTTGAAGCACAATCTCTCCCTTGGATGAACCATATAGCCAAGAGAAACCGTTAACCATAACAGAAGAGCAGCTCCCTCACCCATCTTCCCCCAATATATCCTCTCTGCAATTCAATCTCCCATCTAGAACATACCAAATATGAGAAAAAGTAATTCAAAAATACTAATGATACTTACTATTATGTTGCCAACTGAAGGTGGAAAACAAGGGAGTTAAACTTTCAAAACTTGGATGGCATAACCAGAAGAAAACAAAGAAAGAAAGAAGGCAACAAAGATGGAATTTTCAGTAGGACAACCTATACCCCCATAAATTTTTACTGCAAGCTGCTTTGCCACACACATATCCCTAGTTTGGCGGCATTTTGATAACCAAAAAAATAATAACTTGATGATGAAAGATTTATCTTCTACATTCTAGAATTGGTTGTAAAATTATTTGAAGAATCCAGTTGGTAGTTGTCAATTCAAGGAACAGATTTTTGCCGATAAAGGTGAATTATTGAATTTATTTAGGGACATAATTTTTACTGATATGAATTCTTGTAGCTCAAGTATGTAGGATCATTAATTTTATCTGCGCACCCGAGGTCTTGTATTATATTTTCTCTCTCCTAAAATATCCCTTTGTACAAAAATACAGAAACAAATTTAGAAAATTTTCTATATTTCTGGATCTGGGCTTCTCTCTTTTGGAAAAGGCCCCTCAGTTCCTTGGGCCACACAAAGAGGAATATGTACAGTGGAAACGAGAGCACCTACCAAGAAGAATAAAACAATTTACTTTGATTGCTGCAAGCTCAAGCCATAATTCACTCACCTCAACAATAGCATTGTCATTTGATTGCCCATACGGCTGTAACTTGACAACCATCGACACTTGTCAACATCAGGTTTTATTGCTGCGCTGCCCCGGCCTCGTCCTCTTTGAGGTAATTCGTAGAACACCTTGCCCTCATCATCGAGGATAAGCAATATCAATGTTTTATTAATCTGTTGATAGCCACAGAATTATAAATGTGAAGATTATCAGTACTTTTAAATTTTCAGTTAATAAAATGCCCAGCAGATTCTTTTTTATTTTTAAATTTCAGTCAAGGATAAGCTTAATGCTGTTGCTTCTGCTTCTGCTTCTGCTTCTTATTCTAGCTTGATGGTTTTGTCAATACATGCCACCCAGCAGATTTTGTTTGTTTGTAAGTTCTCGTTTTAGATTATCCCAGCCCAAAATCCCACCCATTTTGCTGCTGTTCTTCTTCGAGCGTGATGGTTTTCCTAGTCACACACTTCTCTCCTTGCAACTGACAGTACTGACCAGCAGGTACTCAGACAGGGGAAACTAGAAAGGAACATACATCTATCTTCACCTCCACTAACAATAATGCTTTCTAAGGACCACATGAATAGATTGGTACTCTGAATTTGGCGTGAATGACTTTAGAGTATCTCTCCTCCCTCGTAAAATTCTACATAAAATGTAGAATTTTCCGCCAAGGTAGACTACATGCAATTTAGTCAAGAAAACGCACTAATTACATATACTTGATTGGACTTGCAAACTTGCAAAATGGGTTGAGGACTTGGACCGTTGATTGGAATCAGAGTACCAACAAGCACAGGAATTGGATGCAAGTTTTTCAAAGAGGGGCCATGAGAATAGTGATTAGGATAGATGATAGACCTTGACTTAAAAGTATAAATCATAAAATATTATTATAAACTCTGAATTTTTCAGAAATAATCGGAAAATTTGGATCGGAATTGGTTCGAAGAACTTCGGAATTTCGAAATTTTCGGAATTTACAGATACATTCCGATTCTGATCGGAATTTTATCGGAATTTTACAGATACGCATACATTATAACCAAAAATAGATAGACACACATATAGAATACATAAGTATACATGCAATATTAGAGAACTCTCATGTGCCAAACATTAATATGATTCCTTGAGGTTGTAAACCATTGTTTTTACAAGCTTAATTAGGGATAACCTTTACAATTGTATAGAACCCTAAGGTCCCAAAAACTGTAAACTGAGTCCTTAATGTTGTAAACCTCTGTTATTACAAGATTATGGATAAAATTTAAAATGTTAGAGAACTCTCATGTGCCAAACATTTTAATATGATTCCTTAAGGTTGCAAACCATTTTTTTTACAAGCTTAGGGATAACCTTTATAATTGTATGGTACTCTAAGGTCCCAAAAACTGTAAAATGAGTCCTTAATGTTGTAAATCTCTGTTATTACAAGATTATGGATAAAATTTAAAATGTTAGAGAACTTTCATGTGCCAAACATTTTAATATGAATCCTTAAGGTTGTAAACCATTGTTTTTACAAGCTTAGGGATAACCTTTACAATCTTATGGAACTCTAAGGTCCCCAAAACTGTAACATGAGTCATAATATTGTAAATTCTAGTTTACAAGAATAATGAACAATTTTACTTGTTTAAGGTCAAACCAAACCTTAATATTGTAATGGACGTCATTTTCATTGCAAATTAGACTATTACAATATTATGGATTAAAGTGAACCTTAACATTGTAATCACAGTGCAAGAACTTGTAAATGCAAACCTAAATCTTGTAATCTACAAGATTAACAATAGACTTCTCAATTGTATGGAATGTTTATGTTTCAAACGTTGTAATATGAGTCCTTAATATTGTATGCCCTTGTCATTACAAGATTATGGATAAAATTTACAATGTTTAGGAATGCTCAGAGATAGTTTGGCAATTGCCAATCAGTCAGTCATCGTTTGCAAAGTGGACCTTGGAGAAGGACAATTGGTCCTTATGCTTGTAATTGTAAATACAAGGGCTACAACATTAAGGATCACGTTTACACTATTATGGACATAGACCTCCATAATCTTGTAAACCATATCCTTAACTTTGTGTTTGTAATATAGTTCTTATTTTTAAAATTTTATTTTACAAATGCTATTGGATATGCAATTAGATATACTAGGTGAAAATAATAATATGTCAACTCATACGCCAATTGACAAACAGAGATGTTGTAATTGCATGATCCTTATGCAATTGCAGTTGTTGTGGAAATTAGACAACTTGTATAACTGGTAACCAAATTTTAAAAAAAATTTGGGTGCATCAGTGCACCTGGTGCACTATAAGTGTTGCCCTTAATTTATAAGGAATTTGTAAGTTCCAAATTTCTGAATTCAAGCTCTCAATGGTGAATTAAGAATGAGCTGTGGTGCTTACCAATGTGACTACCTAGGAGAGAGGGTAGCAGCATATAACTTAACGGGGAATAATTCCATGTGTAAACACAATTTTTGCAATACACGGGGAATAATTCCATGTGTAAACACAATTTTTGCAATACACGTTTGTCGCTCAAATAGTTAAGAGCCTTCATCGATATACCCAATGTGTGCATTCAATTTTGTACTCCCCTAAAATACAGCTTTGTACAAAATAGAAACATACAAAATTTGATAAGTTTCAGTTTTGGAATAGGCTCTTAAGTTCCTTGGGCCAATACGACAGATTTTGGGTCCCCTTTTTTACAAATGAATGAAAGAGAGGGCCCAATAGTTGAGAAAATAAAAATCAGGGAAAAAAGAGTAGGAACTTTAAATGCTAGTGAGAAAGTGGGGAAGAATCAGATAAATTTTGTTAAAAAGATGAAGGTGCTTGGGGATTTCCTAGACAATACTTGTCATTTGACAGAAACACTCTTGCATATATAAATCATGTTCTTCAATACGTCCAATATTGGGCTAAAACAAGATATCCAACAAAACAATACAAGAAAACAGTTTTTTCATTTCAATATTCATTTTTTATTTTTTAAATTTTATTCAAGTTAACAGTATTATGTTGGGGGTTAAGTGTATAGACACTTGTCAAAAAATTATATAAGAAACACCAAAGGACATGAAAAATGAGGACAACGGATCAGTCCCATACAGATATACATGCAGAGTTACTTTAGTTGACTGTTGACAGAGGGTTTTTTAAAACATTCTAATAAGTTTAGGGGAAAGGTGAGTCAAATTAACTTTTAAAGGGCAAAGTAAGACATAGGATTTATTTTTTATTCTAAATAAGACATAGGATAATTTAAGGAGTATGAGGATAATTAAGCCTCCTTGATGAAAATAAGGTAGCATTAAAGTATTAGCAAAAGAAAAAAAAAGTAGGTGGGTGGAAATATTGAGCAAAAACCCCACTTAGAAGTTTCCAATAATTCTTTAAAAAAAAAACATAAAGGTGGGTTTTCCTAGTATTTACTGACGAAGGTGCTTGGGTTTTTCCTAGTAGTCACTGTTGAAATTGGTATGTTTATTTTTTAAAATTATATATATATTCAATAATTCAATAATTGCCTTAAATTATCTTTATTAATAGGAGTTATTTTCTATTAAATTTGGGCTGATTTTTAACTGATGCATTTGCTGTCTTTAAAGCCCACCAACCTTTCTTTTGTGATATACCTTGTATATATATCTGATATAGATATAAGAGAAAAAAACACAGAGACGAAAGCTACTGCCTTCTTCCTTTTCATATAGTTTTCTTATTTTCTAAACTAAGTTTTCTGAGCAACATAGGAAGGTGTTTGTATTCGGGTCCTTCCTCAGTGCAAGGAAGAACCTAGACAGAGGAGATTCTGGGGCTGTTTTATCCTGGGGACGTAGTGGCCTTTTCTCGCTGCTTGCACAACTTGGGCAGAGCGCGAAACGTCTTAAAGAGAGCGACTTAGTCCGCGACTCATCCCAAGAATCATTCACAACTTCACAACGAATTTTTCCGGGTAATATTGTTCTTTTAATTTTCTCTGTCTCAACAATTTTAAGACGGCTCATCTGCCATGGAAGCTGTAAACAATTCTTTCACTCCTGACCTAAATAAACCTTCCAAATTTGAGGGTCTTCATTTTAAACGATGGAGGCAAAAGATGTTATTTTATCTTACAACGAAAAAATTAGCTTCTGTCCCTGCACATCTGATAAACCATATGCCTTCTGACAATCCCACTCCTGAACAAACTTGGGCCTTGCAGACATGGACTGAAAATGATTTTTTGTGCAAGAACTATATTTTGAATGGTTTATCTGATGATCTTTATGATTATTATTCTTCTTATGATACCTGCTAAGGATTTGTGGGATGCGCTTCAGAAAAAATATGATACAAAAGAGGCTGGTGCAAAGAAATTTGTTGTTAGTCGCTATTTGAAGTTTCAAATGGTGGATGAAAAATCAGTAGAAGCACAATCTCATGAACTACATAAAATTGCACATGAAATTATTATTGAAGGCATGAATTTAGATGAACAATTTCAGGTGGCTGTTATCATTGACAAGCTGCCTCCGAGCTGGAAAGATTTCAAGAATGCTCTGCGTCACAAGACCAAAGAATTTTCCTTGGAAAGCTTGATCACTCGTCTGCGTATTGAGGAGGAGGCCAGGAAACATGATATGAAAGAAGAAGTTTTGCTCGTCTCCAACAACAAGAAAAATCACCACTCCAACAGGAATCAAACCCCAGCTGCTCTAAAGACAAATGGCAAGAATATGAAAAATCAAAACAGGAATCGCAATAACAACAATCAGAATTGAAATGGGCAACACAACCAGAGTTCGGAATCCTCAACACTATCAGAATTGGAACCTTCATCAGAATCAGAATAGGAGTCAACCCCCCTCACGTGATGATGATTCGGGACAGTTCTATGTTATAACTGTCACAAGCCGGGGCACCTTGCCCGAAACTGTAGGAATAGGTCTCGCCCCTGCTCCTCAAGTGAATATAACTGAAGAGCAACTTATTGCTATGATTTCAGAAATCAACATGGTTGATGGATCCGAGGGGTGGTGGGTAGACACGGCGCTTCTCGCCATGTTTGCTATAATCGTGCCTTTTTCAAGACTTATTCTGTGACTGATGATAGGAAAGTGTTGTTGGGTGATTCTCACACAACAATTGTTGCTGGAACTGGAGAAATAGAATTAAAGTTTACTTCGGGAAAGACTGTCGTCCTCAAAGATGTTCTGCACACTCCAGAAAAATAAGGAAGAATCTGGTCTCAGGCTATCTTCTCAACAAGGCTGGGTTTACTCAAACAATTGGGCAGACTTGTATACACTTACAAAAAATGGTATGTTTGTTGGTAAGGGCTATGCTACTGATGGAATGTTCAAATTGAATGTTGATGCTAATAAAAGTTCTTCTTCTGCTTATATGTTGTGTTCTTTTAATACTTGGCATGCTAGACTCTGTCATGTTAACAAAAGGCTTGTTAAAAATATGAGTAAATTAGGATTTATTCCTGAAATGTCGCTGAATGATTTTGAGAAGTGTGAATTTTGTAGCCAAGCTAAAATTACCAAAACCCCACATAAATCTGTCACTAGAGTATCTGAACCACTTGATCTAATTCATTCTGACATTTGCGAATTTGATGGAGTGTTAACTAGAAATGGGAAACGATACTTTATCACCTTTATTGATGATTGCTCTAATTATTCTTTTGTTTATCTAATGAAAAATAAAAGTGAAGCAATTGATATGTTTAAGATTTTCATAACTGAAATTGAAAATCAATTTAATAGAAAAATTAAGAGATTTCGCAAGTGAAGAGGTCAAGAATATGAATCTGGTGTTTTTGTTGATTTGTATAAATCTCTTGGTATTATTCATGAAAGAACTGCCCCTTATTCTCCTGAAATGAATGGTAAAGCTGAAAAGAAAAAATAGAACACTTGCTGAATTAACTGTTCCTGTTTTACTTAGTTCAGGAGCTGCTTCTTTTTGGTGGGGGAGATACTACTCACTGTCCGTTATGTGCTAAATAGAATTCCCAACTCTAAAACTAAAATTTCCCCTTACGAAATTTTGAAAAATAGGAAACCTAATGTATTGTATTTTAGAACTTGGGGTTGTTTGGCTTACGTGCGTATCCCTGATCCAAAAAGATCAAAACTGGCTAGTAGAGCATATGAATGTGTTTTTCTTGGGTATGCTATTAATAGTAAGGCCTACAGATTTTATGATTTAAAGAACCATGTTGTAATTGAATCTAATGATGCTGATTTTTTTGAAGATAAATTTCCTTTTAAATTGAGAAATAGTGGGGGTTCAACATCTAGTAATCTTTCTCTATCCAGAAATAATGAACCTAGAGGTATAGAGCTTTCTGAACCTAATGTAGAACCAAGGAAGAGTAAGAGAGCACGAACTGCAAAGGACTTTGGATCTGATTTTCATATATATACCTTAGAACAGGATCCTACAACTCTTCAAGAAGCTTTGTCTTCTTTGGATGCAGATTTATGGCAAGAAGCAATAAATGATGAAATGGACTCCTTGGAGTCCAATAAAACTTGGCACCTTGTAGATCTTCCACCTGGTTGTAAGACAATTGGTTGTAAATGGATTCTTAAAAAGAAATTAAAACCTGATGGTTCAATTGAAAAATATAAGGCTCGTCTTGTAGCCAAAGGGTATAGGCAAAGGGAAAATGTGGACTTCTTTGATACTTATTCACCTGTCACTATAGGATAACTTCTATTCGTGTGCTGTTTGCTTTAGCTGCTATTCATGATCTTGTTGTGCACCAAATGGACGTTAAAACAGCGTTCTTGAATGGTGATTTAGAGGAAGAAATTTACATGGACCAACCTGAGGGTTTTATTGTTCATGGAAAAGAAAATAAAGTTTGTAAATTAGACAAATCTCTTTATGGTTTGAAACAGGCACCTAAGCAATGGCATACAAAATTTGACAGTTTAGTCATCTCAAATGGTTTCCAAATAAATGAAAGCGACAAATGTATTTATTTTAAGCATGAGAATAATGTTTGCACTGTTATATGTCTCTATGTGGATGATTTACTTATTTTTGGCTCTAATATTCATGCTGTGAATAGTGTCAAATCTTTGTTATGTGCGAACTTTGATATGAAAGATTTAGGTGATGCTAATGTGATACTTGGAATTAAGATAACTAGGTCTGAAAAAGGATTCTCTTTGGATCAATCTCATTACATTGAAAAAATCCTAGTATAATTACTTTGACTGTAAACCAGCATGTACTCCTTATGATCCTAGTGTAAAATTGTTCAAGAACATGGGTGACAGTGTTAGACAAACTGAGTATGCGAGCATTATTGGTAGCCTTCGATATGCTACCTGAATGCACTAGGCCTGATATAGCTTATGCCGTAGGAGTACTATGCAGGTTTACAAGTAGACCTAGTTTGGAGCATTGGTATGCTATTGAGAGGGTCATGCGGTACCTTAAAAGGACAATGAACCTTGGATTACACTATGAGAAGTTTCCCGCTGTCCTAGAAGGATATAGCGATGCTGATTGGAATACCCTGCAGATGATTCAAAGGCAACTAGTGGATATATATTTAATATTGCTGGTGGTGCAGTGTCATGGAAGTCTAAGAAACAGACTATTCTGGCTCAGTCCACAATGAAGTCAGAGATGATAGCCCTAGCAATGGCTAGTGAGGAAGCAAGTTGGTTGAGAAACCTACTATCAGATACCCCTTTGTGGGAGAGACCGATACCAGCTGTTCTTATCCACTGTGATAGTACCTGCAGCTATTGCAAAAGTTCAGAACCGTTATTATAACGGCAAGAGGCGACAAATACGTCGCAAGCACAGTACTATTAGAGAGTTTCTTTCTAATGGGGCTGTAAGAGTGGATTATGTACGGTCTAATGAGAATTTAGCTGATCCTTTGACGAAAGGACTAGCACGAGAAAAGGTTTGGAAAACCTCAAAAGGAATGGGACTAAAACCCCTAGAAGGTTAAGTCACTTGTGATGGTAACCCAACCTATAGATTGGAAATCCCAAGAAATAGGTTCAATGGGTAATAACAAGTCATTTAGTGATATGAGTAGAGTCATGCTATTGTTCCATATTCATCCTTAGAAGCATGGAATCCTGAAGCGATTTAAGGTTGAGTTGTTTATAACTCTTAATGAGATCTATACTCTATATTGAGTGGGATATCTAGCTATAGGAATATCTTTGATAGTCTCACCTATGTGAATGTGAAAGTGAGGCCGCTTTCTATGAAAATTTTGGGGGAAATTTTCTAGAGCATTCACTATACTGGGATACAAGCACATGGCCGTAAAGTGCTGGCTTTTGAACTTCACCTTAGTAGGGTTGTGTGTGTGGTGTTGTCAGAGATAGAGTTCAAAACTATATGTTACTCTTGTATATTCTGAAGCTCCGTCACTATGTAAAGGTTCAAGTTGAAAAACACCTCTACTTATGCACAGTCTTATGATATGTTGCTTAATGAATTTATTTCTAAAATAAACAAGTGGGGGATTGTTGAAATTGGTATGTTTATTTTTTAAAATTATATATATATTCAATAATTCAATAATTGCCTTAAATTATCTTTATTAATAGGAGTTATTTTCTATTAAATTTGGGCTGATTTTTAACTGATGCATTTGCTGTCTTTAAAGCCCACCAACCTTTCTTTTGTGATATACCTTGTATATATATCTGATATAGATATAAGAGAAAAAAACACAGAGACGAAAGCTACTGCCTTCTTCCTTTTCATATAGTTTTCTTATTTTCTAAACTAAGTTTTCTGAGCAACATAGGAAGGTGTTTGTATTCGGGTCCTTCCTCAGTGCAAGGAAGAACCTAGACAGAGGGAGATTCTGGGCTGTTTTATCCTGGGGACGTAGTGGCCTTTTCTTGAACCTCTTGCACAACTTGGGCAGAGCCGCGAAACGTCTTAAAGAGAGCGACTTAGTCCGCGACTCATCCCAAGAATCATTCACAACTTCACAACGAATTTTTCCGGGTAATATTGTTCTTTTAATTTTCTCTCTCTCAACGGTCACTGACGAAGGTGCTTGGTTTCCTGCTCAAAAAGTGTAAGAAGGAAGTTGTATTGCTCCTTCTAGTGGCCCTGACCTTTGTGATGAAGGGTGCTTGGGTTTTTCCTAGTAGTCATTGATTCGGATTTCGGATCGGATTATTATAGGATTTATTTTGAGATGTACAAAAATTAAAATTTCATTAGTAGCCTTGTTCTTTTATTGTACTGCTTTTTATATCAAATTTTAATATTTATATATAAAAAATTTAGTTTTAAGTGTATTCTTAGTGCACATAAAACTAAAATTACTCATTTTACACGTACGAAATGTTAATATAAAGCATAGAAAAACTAAATTCTACTTCATTCTAAGTCGGATTCGGATCAATTTTGCCTATTTCATTTGCATACTCTCTTGGAGATGTTATGGATCACTTTTTCTTTTCTTTTCTTCCGTTTTCCGCTTTCATTCTCTCCTTCCTCGTATTTCAAGCCGTTGTTGTTTAGCTTCACGTAAACGGAAATTCAATGTTTTTGACTAAAAAAACAGAACAAGAACTCAATGTTCTTTTCTTACTGAAGAAATATTAATCTGAAAGGGAGAGATTCTTATATATCTCCTTTACTATATCTCTACTTTTTGAAAAGAAAAAGACAACCAACTTTACAGAGGTTTAAAGAAGATGAGGTGTGGCCGTGCTTACCAAATATATTATCACCTACAATCAATGTCGTCCAATATTGGGCTAAAACAAGATATCCACCAAAACAATACCAGAAAAACATATATAACGAAAACAAGACCAAAACCTCTAGAGAAAAACATATTATCTTTGAAGGCTTGGTGGGATTTTTATGCAAGGAGGCATCAGTGCGATGCCTGGAAATGACTAAAATGTCTATACACCTATACATGCGCCATGTGAGCTATGGTAAACCCTAAACTCTAAAATGTGAGTCAAATTAACTAAGGGCAAAGTAACCCAAAACCCTCCTCGATGAAAATAAGTAAAGTATTAAGTATTAAGTATTAACAAAATGAAAAAAATGTAGGTGGGTGGAAATAATGAGCGAAGAGAAAAAGATGAAAAGAGAGAAACAAATATCTATATATCCAATTCTTGACTTTGAGTGTGAACCACATATTTGCTTTGATGAAAGACCTTGACTTTGAGTGTGAACCAGATATTTGCTGGCTTTTGAAAGTCCCTCTCAAACCAACTATTCTCATAATCCAAATTGTAATTCAGATCCATTCCATTTCCATATCCAGATCCAACTATTCTCATAATCTCAGCCTTGTTTTGTTTTGCTGTTGTTGCTACTAGAAATGGAAGCAGCAAACATAGTTTTATCCCCTGCTTTGCAAGTGATCTTTGACCGATTGGCATCCCCAGCCCTACAAAAGCTTTCTGATATCTGGGGTGTCAAGGACAACCGCCACAGGCTACAACTTGCCTTAATGAGGGTTCAAGCTATTCTTCAAGATGCAGAGGAGCAACAATTAACAAACAAATCTGTCAGGCTTTGGTTGTCAAATCTCAAGAATGTTGCTTCTGATGCTGAGGACCTTCTGGACTCGTTTATCGCTCAAGAAACCAAAAAAGGCTATGATGCTGAGGACCTCCTGTCAGACGTGAAGAGTGCTGTTTATAGAGCTTTCACTAGTATCGGTTTTCAAATTACAAACGGCACTCTTACAAACGGCACTCCACATGCTGAAAGAATTAGAGAGACACTCAACATGCTAGAAATGACGATACATGAGGGGCTCTTGGAATTTAATTTTAGAGAGCCTAGTATAGTAGATCGACGATCTACCATAAGGGAGACTGGGTCTCGTGTCGTCGACTCAAAGATATATGGAAGAGATGATGACAAAGAGAAGTTAGTCAAACTGTTACTATCTTCTGAAACTTCTGAGGATGGATATGCAACTTGTATTCCAATAATTGGTATTGGAGGAATTGGCAAGACCACACTTACTCAGATGGCATATAACGACGAGAGGGTACTCCAACACTTCGACTCTAGAATCTGGATTTTTGTTTCTGAGGAATTCAATGTCAAGAAGATTATGTGCAACAGGAGTTGAATGCAACTTGTCGGAGATTGAACTACTTCAGTCTCGGCTTTCGCAATTGCTGCAGAAGAAAAGATATCTGATTGTGTTAGATGATATTTGGACTGAAGACCAGGATGATTGGGACAACCTAAGACCTTTGTTTAGTGGGGGTCTTGATGGATGCAAAATCATTGTCACTACCCGCAGTCAAAAAATTCCATTCATGATGGATTTCCCAAATTCACCATTTTTTTTGAACGGTTTAAAGGATGACGATTGCTGGTCTTTGTTCAAGAACCGGGCATTTGGACGAGGAGAAGAAGAGAAGTATCCAACTCTTTCGCGGATTGGAAAGCAGATTGTCAAAAAATGTGGAGGTGTGCCATTAGCAGCAAAAAGTTTGGGAAGTTCAATGCGTTTGAAAAGAGAAGAAAACCAGTGGTTATTTATGCGAGACTGTGAACTTTGGGAATTAGATGAAAGCGAACATAAATTTTTGCCTGCCCTGATGTTCAGTTATCATCATCTACCATTGCATGCCAAACAATGCTTTGCATTCTGCTCATTATTTCCCAAAAATTATGAGTTCAAGAAGCAGAAGTTGATTCATCTATGGATGGCAGAAGGATTCATTCCAAATGAGGGAAGCAAGCGTCCTGAAGACATCGGTCAGGAATACTTTTCAGAATTGTTGTGGATATCTTTCTTGCAAGAAGTACAACTACATGACGGTGGAGAAATAATAGGATACAAGATGAATGATATCATTCATGATCTTGCACGATATGTTGCAGGAAAAGAATATGTGGTACTTGAACAGGGTCGGCCACAAAATTGGTCACCAGCAGGGATTCGCCACGCATCTGTTGTTTATCGATATGGTGCAAGAATTACAATTCCAGGAACTCTATATGAAGCAAAACATTTGCGAACTCTCTTATTGATCGGAGATTCTGGCTTGTTAGATAACGTAGTGCTATATCAAATTCCTTCAAGTTTTGACTACTTGCGTGTGCTAGATCTCAACAACTGTGATCTTCTTGATCTGCCAGCATCCTGGGGTCGCTTGAAATGTTTGAGGTATTTTGACTTGTCTTACACCCGTATCTCCCTGTTACCTAGCAGCATAGAGTATCTCTCTGCTTTGCAGACCTTAAACCTAATTGGTTGTCGTAATCTTCGTCGTTTGCCATTTTTGGGACGCATGACCAGCCTAAGACATCTTAATTTAAGTGGATGTGTGAGTTTGACTGGTATGCCTTCTGGTATTGAAAGGTTACACCAACTTCAGTCTTTGCCACTTTTTGTCGGGAAGCAGTTGCCAGAACTTCTGGTCGTGCCGAATGTACCATATCAAGCTGGGTACCGGTGTAGTCATATTAGTGATGTAAATAACCACCACCTCCATATGCTGCGTTATTTAAATCTTTATGGGGAATTGAATATTACTCACTTGGAGAATATTAAATATTTTAGAACAGCACGATTGTCCATGAAGGAAAATCTTGAGTCATTGGGATTATACTGGGGTCTTATTCCGCAATTTAGAGATTCATTCCTAAAACTACCTAATGCCCAACCTGAAGTAGGTGTCTCAGGATCACATTTAGCACCAGAACCTGAAGAATTTACTGAAGGTCTGCAACCACACAAAAATCTGAAAAAGCTAGTTATAAATGGGTACCCAGGAATCAAATTTCCTGATTGGGCCCTCCCAAATCTTGTTGCCGCTGATTTCACCAACTGTAGAAGTTGTGAACATCTTCCAGCCCTTGGGAATCTTCCGCTACTTAAGACGCTTTCTCTGCAAGGAATACATGGCATGAAGAGCATTGGTACAGAGTTCTGTGGTGACGTTACAGACATATGGTTTCCATCACTCGAAGAACTATCAATAAGTGATTTTGCAAACTTGGAAGAGTGGTCAAGTGCAAATGTTGGAAATGCATTCCCTAGATTGAAGAAATTAACTGTAAAGAGTTGCCCCAAGTTAGCACATATACCGTTACCTCAGTCCCTTCAACATTTGGAGCTGCGGAATTGTAATCCTACGATGGTGCACATAGCAGATTTAAGTTTGCTATCTGTTCTTATTCTTGACAAAATTCCAAACCTAGTGTATCTCCCAGAAGGGCTTGTTGCATCAGCTAGTCTGTCTTCCTTGAAGATTTTGTCTTGCCCCAAGCTTCATTCAATGCCTTTGGAGATGCAAAACCTTAGTTCTCTGAAATCATTGACCATTCGTTGGTGTGAAGAGCTGTCCTCTCTGCCACAAAGTTTACAGAACCTCAAAGCTCTGGAGTCACTGGAGATTAGTAACTGTAATAGTCTAATATCCCTGCCAGATTGCGGAATTGGAGGTTTGGGTTCGCTTCGAACTTTGTCCATTGAAAACTGCAGTAACCTGACTTCTCTGTATTCGAGTTTGGAACAGCTCACATTGCTTGAGCACCTAACCATCATGTACTGTCCAAATCTTAGTTCTTTTCCAGCAGGTGTGCAACACCTCTCCTCCCTTCGAAGTTTGATCATTCTGAGCTGTCCTTGGTTTGATTCTCTGCCAGAAGGGTTGCAAAATGTCAAGACCCTGCACTGCTTGGAAATTAGAAGCTGCCCCAATCTAACCTATTTGCCAGAATGGTTTAAGGATCTTGATTGTCTTAGATCTTTGACCATATATGATTGTCCTAATTTGACACTACTGCCACTGGGTTTCAATCTTCTCGCTAAACTCCAGCACCTCTCTATTCAAGAATGTCCTGAGCAGGGCCGGCCCTGACATTTTGGTGGCCCATGGCCAAAAATTAAATGAGGCCCTTAGATATATGTTTTTCTTGAATGTGTTCATTCATTTTTCTTTTTATGAATAGGGGGCAAAGTCTCAAAAAAACAATTAAGCCTGCTAAATAGAATCATTTCATTCAACTAACGAAAAAAAAAACCAAAAGTACATAATCCATAAACAACAAAATGCTTCTCAAGTGGCTTAGTGGCTCTTCAATAGGGCTTAGTTCTCAAATGGCTCAATTGTAAACAAAATGCTGCTTTGACTTCCACTCCATCATCTATAAATCAAAACACAAAAGCAGTAACATTAAATCAATATTTTCCAACATTAAAAATTCTTGATCTTCTAGCATTTTGAGAAGCAAAATCATCAATAACCTCTTCAAAATCAATATTTTCCAACATATTCTTTTCAATACATAAGATTGCCAATCCATTTAACCTTCTTGTGACATAATTGATCGCAAATAAGATTTTAGTAATTTTAATTTTGAAAAACTTCTTTCTCCTAGATGCCACAAGTTCCTGGAGAGTCATTATAATTCTATAAGCAATTGAGACATTTGGAAAACAATCCACAACTTTTACAAACTCAAGAACTTCAATGGCTGTCTTTGTCTCTTTCGGTAAATACATTTGTAACACTTCCAATTCAGAAAACAAATCATCAGCATTAATATCAGATTCATTATTATGTGTTAATGCAGCTTCAAGATTTCTACAACATTCACGCAATCTAATATAATTCATTTGAAATAAATTCTGAGGATCAAACAAAAAACCAAAAATGCCTTCAAATATTTCTAATTGTTCAAATCTACTCCTTAAAGAAGAAATTGCAGCATCAACTACAACAAGAAAATAATTAACCCTAAAAGATTCTTCAGCATATTGAAATGTCTCTTTATGGTCATTTTCATCAAATTGTTTTTTTCTTCGACTTTGACGTTTTTCAGGAAATACAGGGTCAATTTCCATCTTTGATGCAATCTCTTTAGCAGAAAGTAGGGCCAATGTGAACCCATTTTCCCTATAGTCTACAAAATAAGAGACCAGCCCCTTCAAATGTTTTATTGCAACATCAATTTGCATATCTCCATATTGCAATTTTTGGCTAACCAAGTCAATTTTTTTCAAAATGTTATGCCATATACTCATGCCCAACAAAAATTCAAAATTTTCAAGTTCATGTGTAGCTAAAGATTCAGCTTCATGTTTCCTAACCATTTTTGTTACTGCAACCAGCAAAGCAACCAACCAAACACAACCAAACAAAGCAACCAAACTCAACTAGCAAAGAAAAAAAACTAAATTTAAGCAATAAAAAAAAAAGCAATACAACCTGGTTTATGCTTAAGTTGTATTAAATCGCTTCAATCTTGCAGAGCTTTCACTTCAATTGATCTATATTCAACATCTGCAATAATATAAAAAATATGTATAAAGACATGTATAAAGAATTCAAATATGTAGAATTCAAATCCTAAAAACATACAATTCAATATATAAAAAATATGTATAAAGATAATGGAAATAATTCAAATATGGGGTTATTGTTGACGAACCTCATCCTCACGCAGATAATCTTTTAGAGTCTGTTGTGTAGAAGAAAGAAATCTACAAATATTTCTTTGGATAGATCAATTCGAAGACAAAGATAAAAGAGGGATGAGAGGAAAACTGGAAATAATAAATTTAAGAGAGCTTTTCTTTTGGGTCAAAGACTGACAAGAAGAGAGCTTCTGAGAAGAGAGACAAGAAGAGAGCTTCTGAGAAGAGAGGAAAAGATAACTTGGGAAAACATAACAAAGTCTGAGAGGAGAAGGGTAATGTATTTTTTTTTTATGATGAAAAGAAAATTGTAATATATTATATATTGACAAATAAGAAGAGAGGAGAACAACACGGTGGGAAAGGGACAATTTTTTTGGAAGCAGAAATGCTTTTTATGGGCAAAGACAAAGAACAGAGCATGTGATGGGAGAGGGAATATATTGACAACTAAAAAGAGAGGAGAACGGTGGGAAAGGGATAAACTTTTTGAAAGCAGAACAACTTTTTATGGGCAAAGAGAAAATGTGTTGGAAATAAGAATATGTGTTTTTTTTTTTATAAAAGTTTGGGCTCTGTAATATAAAAAAAATAATTTTGAGGCCCCAAAAATTGGAGGCCCTTGGCCGTCGCCCTCGGCACCCAGGCCCAAGGCCGGCCCTGGTCCTGAGCTTGAGGAAAGATGCAGACAAGGTAGCGGTGAGGATTGGTCGAAAATAGCCCATGTCCCACATAAGTACATTGGATCGCATCAGGTAAAGCGGTCCTGGCAAAGCGAGCTCATCGGGAAGCTCTTCTGTCCAAGCATCTTCTCAATAAGAAACTTCTATTTCATTGTCATCAACAAGCTATTATCATTATGGTAAGTCATTCCTCTTGGTGTTGTGGTGTGCTTTTTTATTTTCTCTTTATAGGGGATTTATGTATTTCTTTGTACAAGGCTGTTTTGAGAATCCTCTGATTTTGTATTGTATGGATATCATATTAATTAAATTCCTGTGTTTTCATTCTGAGAATAATAAGCAACACTCCGTATAGATGTTGCTGATTGATACTTTTGTTTCGATATATGACTCTTTCAATATTAAAAAAAGCATAAAAAAGCAACCTTGTATAATTAGTTCAAAAGTGTTACTTGCCTCTGTAAGTTGATGAAAGTAATTTTCTTTTATGGTTTTTCTGCTGCAGGGCCGCAGGTGTTGCATGTTTTGGGGAGGGAGATAGTGGCCATATGGGAAGGTTTATTGATGATACGCTTTTTGGGTTTTAATCGTTTTATACTTGCAACTGCCTCCCAAGAAGCTGTTTCAATGCTTAATGATAGAATGGATTGGTGGAGCAACATTGGCAATGTGGTGGAAGATATAAGACATGTATGTGACGGATGTTTTGTATCAACCTCGAAAGGGCAATGGTGTGACGCATGCTCTTACTCAATTTGGCTTGAAGGAAGGCTCCAGTTTCGTTTGGACGGCACCACCTTGGTTGGACTCTCTTCTAGGGAAAGATAGGGATGTGGGGGTAGGGTGTTTTTTCTGTATTTTTTGTGGAGGTGTTGTGGTACTCTTTTTCCTTGTCCAGATTTTTCTCTTTGTGGGGATTTTTTATGGCAAAGGTTTTAACGAGGCCGTTGTTTTTGCCCTCCTATACGTTTTCATAGTTGAATGAAATTCTCCCTTTTTAATTTTTATAAAAAAAGTTAATTTTGATTCTGTTTATTTTTGTTCTATTTTTTATTTAAATAAAGTTTAGTCATATTGCATTGTTGTATTCTAGATTTTTGCTTGATAGTTGCCATTTTATTGCCCATACAACAGCTCTCTTTGCTCAACAGCCATCACTTGACATCAACTGAAGGCCGTCTCACTTATGAAGGTGCTTGGGGGTTTCCTGGGGAGTTTCAATACTTTTCATTTGACAGAAACACTCTTCCTGCATATATCAATCATGTTCTTCAATACCTACAATCAATGTCTTCCAATATTAATGGTGTATATTGACAATTTTGTTTATTAAAAACAGATTATGTGGATCATTTGAGTTTGGTACTCTGAATTTGGTGCGAATGACTTTATTCGTGAACCAAACACAAAATTCTCTCCTTCCTCGTTGACAATATAGGGAAACCAACTCAATGTTGAAGAAATATTGCTTAAAGAAAACCAACTTAACTGCTGAATTTTGTTTCAATAAGTTTGAATGAATGAGAAAAAGATAGGAAAAGAAAAGTAAGGTGAAAAGCATAGGGGATTAAGTAAATACACCATATGCACTTATTTCCAGACCCTAGGCTTTATTTTCTATTTGTTTAGCCCTAGACTATTACATAGCTGTGTCACTTGTTCCTTTTTTACGATCCTCACTCATAGCTTAGGATTTAGGGCAGAGACCAAAACCCCAGAGCTAAACTTGCTCTAAAACAACGATTTTAAACATTAATCAACCGTAAATTATATAAGCCATAGTCTCCGAAACCATACGAAATCTGACACTAGTAACTCGTAATAAAACTTAAAGATTTCTGAAAAAAAAAAAAAAAAAAACAAGCAATGTAATTGTATCAGGGCTAGAAACGAAAACCCCACTTAGAAGTTTTCAATAATTCTTTTTTTTTTTAATAAAAAAAAAACATGAAGGTGCTTGGGTTTTCCTAGTAGTCACTGATGAAGGTCCTTGTGGTTTTCCTAGTAGTCACAATTGAAGCCTTACACTTGTCATTCTCTAGAACTAAGTGAATACACAATTAACACTCTAGGCTTATATGAAATCAAGCTAATTACTTACAATTCTACAGATATACCGTGCAAATTCGATTTCATTAGACCCAGTGGAAGGCTCTATGGTTACCTCCTTTGGCGTCCCCTCCGTCAAGGCTAGTCTTTATGTATAGAGTATTCAAATTAGTCATTCCTCTAACAAGAGAGACCATTGCTGGGACAAGGTCATCTTTCAAGCTACTACAATGAATACCCAATTTACGAATATTATCCAATGGTGCTGACATGGAACCTTCCTTGAATGCCTGCAAATTTATCAAGAAAGATTCATAAATAGAAAGAAGGCATGAAGCTACACCCCAAAAGATAAAAAAACAGTAATAAAGTTTAACTAGCTGCTCTATATCTCAGAGTCTAGATAAGCAACCATCAATTGACAAAAAATTTAAATAATTTTATTAAAACTATAGCATCTTCAGCTCCACATCTTCAGCTCCATCAATTGACTAACAGAAACCTTTCAAATAGAAAATACATACATCAATCGAACTTGAAATGAGGGATTTAGCAAAATAGCATGTTATATAAACAATCACTTACAGGTGGTGGTGGTGGTGGTGGCTGAATCAGATTTTGCCTCCGGTAATGCAGTTGGCTTCTGAAGTTACAGGCACAAACCCAATACAGAAACCTAAACGCTGAAGTTGCAGAGGCGCGGCGGAGCAAAGAAGAAGACGATCTGAAACATGAACGCTGCTAAAATGTTTCAGGCGAAACGATAACGTATGGTACAATTGTTATGTTTAAAGAGTCGAGCAAAACGCTGGCGTTTCATAAAGCTACACGGTGTCATTTCCTCCATTACTTTACACATTAAACTTTCAATTTAATTGCGCCAAGCATGATGAAACGTCAGCCTAATTATCAATTTTTCCTTTTAACCATTTTTTCTTTTTAAATAACTAAGGATTTAAACTATATAAAAATAACTAATTTAAAACTCGCAGTCAATTTTGAAATTTACGTTCAATTTTATGTCACGTGACTTGCACATAGTAAATTTTTAAAATAAAGAGATATTTAGTCAAATATCTATTCTTAGCACTAAAACCATAAATAAACTATACACTATTTAATTTCTATAAACAAACCCAAAAAAAACCCAAAAAATGACATTTGGCATTATTGAATTGAATTTTGATTATTAAATTACTTTGATGCCCTATTGAGTGTTTTGGGCTTTTTTATATGTTTTGGGGTTGGGTTTGTTTTGAGAAATCAATGGCAGTTTTGTAATTTAAAAGAAGTTAAAAGTCTTTTTGTTATGTTGTTAATGGGCTTTGGGTGTGTTTCTAAAGTTCATTTCATATATGATATTTTTATAATTTAGGCTCCTTTATTGGGTATAATAGTGAATCTCCCAAAAATAAATGTATCAAGTGGTATGGTTTATCACTCTTTTGGTATGTAAAGAGGTGTTGAAGTAAGGCACCATATGTTGTGCAAAGAATTTGGCATTAGTGCTCAGCAATCTTTATATGCTTGCCTTCAAGGTACAATCGAAATTCAATTATTTCTTGACGTTTTTCTCATTCGACGCTGGCATAACATCTGCGAGATGCTGGGCATATTTCAATACTCTACCCCAAAGACTTTTCGCTTCCTTATTCCTCATTCATGGGATGATTTTGTTGTTCCCCGTTTTGAACATTGTTGGTGTAACAAAGATAAGACATTGGATTTGAATTTCAAAGAAGGGAACAAAGATGTTTCCCACTTTTCTGATGCTGCTTATTCCATTGGGTCAAGTAAGGATCCGGAGCCCTTAGATTGTAATCCTCACCATGCTGATTGTGGACATACAGACAGGGAATTTGCAAAACCACCATACTTGGCCTGCTGGGCACTCACTCCGCTGTTTCGTGCTACTTGTTTTGGACATTTGGATTATTGGGGCAAGTCATGAAAAGGGGAGCATATATACTCGTTGCTACGGATTTTCTCCAGACACTCAGTTTACTTGGGATTATGATGATGGTGCTAGTTCTTTTTGGTTACTGCACATGGTGGTTCTCTTTTGGGAGCAGATGGCTTATGTTGATAAGCACATAATTATTACAATTTTTATCCCTAAATATATATTTTTTAGTGCGTTAGTTTATTTTATTTTGAGCTCTTTAGGCTATAGTTTGATTTTTATAAGTTTAGGCATTATGCTGATAAAAGTATTGTTGGAAATTAAATAACTACTTTCTCTTAGTAGGTTCTTGGTGAGATTGGCAGCAAATAAAGAAGAGATCAAATCAATGATGGGCAAAACGGTAGCAAGAACAAAGGAAAGAAGAAATTAACATATTAATATGTTGGGGAGCCGCATTTGTCAAAGAAGAATTATATCAAAGGGAGAACAATTGGAAGTTGGGAGTAAACAAATAGATGAATAAAGAAGTAGTGATGGCATTGAAGTAAATAAAATAAAAGCATGAAGTGTGGCCGGCCTCTAGCAAGCAATTATAAGCACATGCTTGTTGAAGTGTGTTGAAATTGGTATGTTTATTTAAAAATATATAAATTCAATAATTGCCTTAAATTATTTTTAAATTATCTTTATTAATAGGAGTTATTTTCTATTAATATGGGCTGATTTTTTCAACTGATGCATTGATGTCTTTAAAGCCCACCAACGTTTCTTTTGTAATATGGGCTGATATATATGAGTTCAATTTGCCTGTGCCCAATTTTCCTGTAGCCTCCTGTTTTCTTCTTAACATTCCGCCACCTGTCCCTATACCTGAACATAAAGATAACACCCGTTAACTCATGGTTCAAATTTCAAAACAACAAATATTAAAAAATGAAAAAAATAAAAATGAAAAAAATAAAAAAAGTTTTTTATTTAACTCTTGGCAGTTTCACGGGCTTATCAATCTTGTTTGGGTCTTCATTCACATTAACAATTTCCTTGGAAATTAGGTCTGTTTCTTTTCTTCCCTTTTTCCCAAATTCTAATTATTTTTGACTTGCTTTGTTATCGAGAAAACACGAGGAACATAACAGAATTGATTAATATTTTTTGGATTGATCTTTGAAGAATATGTTATGCGTTTCTTCAGCAACTAAAAGAATTACTAATTTATTTTGGAAATTAGTTTAGGGATTGAGAGGGAGGGAGAGAGTTGTTTTGTTTGTGATGTTTGTGTGTTTGTTTGACTTCAAGCCAAAACCAGAGAGAGCAAGGGGTTTAAGTGCTGGATTAACCCTTGAACCAGATGCGTAGGCTACAATTCTCTGGAGGTGGAGGCGAAGACATCAATATGGCGAGGGATCAAGACGGTGGAAGAGTGCCAATTTGGGCTTTATTATTGTTTCAACTTCTGAAAGGATTGGGAGGGGTTTGAACTTTGATCCGTGGGTTTTTCTCATTGGGTGGTTAGAAAGCAAGAGGAAGAAGATGAAGAGTACATTAAAAACAAAGTTCTCTTTTCAATATTTATTTTATTATTCAATATCAAGTTGAGTTAACCGTCGTTATCTCTCTGTTAAGTGTGGGACAGGTGACGAAATATTGAGAAAGAAACAGGAGGGCACAGGAAAATTGGACACAGGCAAATTGAACTCGATATATATATATATATATATATATATATATATATAGAGAGAGAGAGAGAGAGAGAGAGAGAGAGAGAGAAGACATAGACCATAGCTGCTGCCATCTTCCTCTTCATATCTTCTTTTTATTTTCTAAACTAAGTTTTTTGAGCAACATAGAAAGGTGTTTGTATTCGGGTCCTTCCTCAGTGCAAGGAAGAACCTAGACAGAGAAAATTATGGGGCTGTTTTATCATGGGGACGTAGTGGCATTTTCTAAACTGCTTGCACAAATTGGACAGAGCCGCAAAATGTCTTAAAGAGAGCGACTTAGTACGCAACTCATCCCAAGAATCGTTCACAGCTTCACAACGAATTTTTCCAGGTAATATTGTTCTTTTAATTTTCTCTGCATCAACAATTTGAAGACATTTCATTTGCCATGGAAGCTGTAAACAATTCATTCATCCCTGACCTAAATAAACCTTCCAAATTTGAGAGTCTTCATTTTAAACGACGGAGGCAAAACATGTTGTTTTACCTTACAACAAAAAAATTAGCTTCTGTCTACACATCTGATAAACCATATGCCTCTGACGATGCCACTCCTAAACAAACTTGGGCCTTGCAGACATGGACTGAAAATGATTTCTTGTGCAAGAACTATATTTTGAATGGTTTATCTGATGATCTTTATGATTATTATTCTTCTTATGATACTGCTAAAGATTTGTGGGATACACTTCAGAAAAAATATGATACATAAGAGGCTAGTGCAAAGAAATTTGCTGTCAGTCGCTATTTGAAGTTTCAAATGGTGGATGAAAAATCAGTAGAAGCACAATCTCATGAACTACAAAAAATTTCACATGAAATTATTATTGAAGGCATGAATTTAGATGAACAATTTCAGGTGGTTGTTATCATTGACAAGCTGCCTCTCAACTGGAAAGATTTCAAGAATGCTCTGCGTCACAAGACCAAAGAATTTTCCTTGAAAAGTTTGATCACTCGTTTACGTATAGGAGGCCAGGAAACATGACATGAAAGAAGTTTTGCTCATCTCCAACAACAAGAAAAATCACAACTCCAACATGAATCAAACCACAGCTGCTCTGAAGACAAATGACAAGAATATGAAAAATCAAAACTGGAACCGCAACAACAAAAACCAGAATCGAAATGGGCAACACAACTAGAGTTGGAATCCTTAACACTATCAGAATCGGAACCTTCATCAGAATCAGAATAGGAGAGTCAACCCCCCTCACGTGATGATGATTCAGGACAGTTTCTATGTTATAACTGTCACAAGCCGGGAACCTTGCCAGGAACTGCAAGAATAGGTCTCGCCCTGCTACTCAAGTGAATATAACTAAAGAGCAACTTATTGCTATGATTTCAAAAATCAACATGGTTGATGGATCCGAGGGGTGGTGGGTAGACACTGGCGCTTCTCTCCATGTTTGCTATAATCGTGCCTTTTCCAAGACCTATTATGTGACTGATGACAAGAAAGTGTTGTTGGGTGATTCTCACACAACAATTGTTGCTGGAACTGGAGAAATAGAATTAAAGTTTACTTCGGGAAAGACTGCCATCCTCAAAGATGTTCTACACATTCCAGAAATAAGGAAGAATCTAGTCTCAGGCTATCTTCTCAACAAGGCTGGGTTTACTCAAACAATTGAAGCAGACTTGTATACACTTACAAAAAAGGGTATGTTTGTTGGTAATGGCTATGCTACTGATGGGATGTTCAAATTGAATGTTGATGCTAACAAAAGTTCTTCTTCTGCTTATATGTTGTGTTCTTTTAATACTTGGCATGCTAGACTCTGTCATGTTAACAAAAGGCTTGTTAAAAATTTGAGTAAATTAGGATTTATTCCTGAAATGTCGCTGAATGATTTTGAGAAGTGTGAATTTTGTAGCCAAGCTAAAATTACCAAAACCCCACATAAATCTGTCACTAGAGTATCTGAACCACTTGATCTAATTCATTCTGACATTTGCGAATTTGATGGAGTGTTAACTAGAAATGGGAAACAATACTTTATCACTTTTATTGATGATTGCTCTAATTATTCTTTTGTTTATCACATGAAAAATTAAAGTGAAGCAATTGATATGTTTAAGATTTTCATAACTGAAATTGAAAATCAATTTAATAGGAAAATTAAGAGATTTTCGCAGTGACAGAGGTCAAGAATATGAATATGGTGTGTTTTGTTGATTTGTATAAATCTCTTGGTATTATTGATGAAACAACTGCCCCTTATTCTCCTGAAATGAATGGTAAAGCTGAAAGAAAAAATAAAACACTGGCTGAATTAACTGTTGCTGTTTTACTTAGTTCAGGAGCTACTTCTTTTTGGTGGGGGGAGATTCTACTCACTGTTTGTTATGTGCTAAATAGAATTCCCTACTCTAAAACTAAAATTTCCCCTTACGAAATTTTGAAAAATAAGAAACCTAATGTATTGTATTTTAGAACTTGGGGTTGTTTGGCTTACGTGTGTATCCCTGATCCAAAAAGATCAAAACTGGCTAGTAGAGCATATGAATGTGTTTTTCTTGGGTATGCTGTTAATAGTAAGACCTATAGATTTTATGATTTAAAGAACCATGTTGTAATTGAATCTAATAATGCTGATTTTTTTGAAGATAAATTTCCTTTTAAATTGAGAACTAGTGGGGGGTTCAACATCTAGTAATCTTTCTCTATCCAGAAATAATGAACCTAGAGGTATAGAGCTTTCTGAACCTAATGTAGAACCAAGGAAGAGTAAGAGCGCATGAACTGCGAAGGACTTTGAATCTGATTTTCATATATATACCTTAGAGCAGGATCCCACAACTCTCCAAGAAGCTTTGTCTTCTTTGGATGCAGATTATGGCAAGAAGCAGTAAATGGTGAAATGGACTCCTTGGAGTCCAATAAAACTTGGCACCTTGTAGATCTTCCACCTGGTTGTAAGACAATTGGTTGTAAGTGGATTCTTAAAAAGAAATTAAAACCTGATGGTTCAATTGAAAAATATAAGGCTCGTCTTGTAGCCAAGGGTTATAGGCAAAGGGAAAATGTGGACTTCTTTGATACTTATTCACCTATCACTAGGATAACTTCTATTCGTGTGTTGCTTGCTTTAGCTGCTATTCATGATCTTGTTGTGCACCAAATGGATGTTAAAACAATGTTCTTGAATGGTGATTTAGAGGAAGAAATTTACATGGACCAACCTGAGGGTTTTATTGTTCCTGGAAAAGAAAATAAAGTTTGTAAATTAGACAAATCTCTTTATGGTTTGAAACAGGCACCTAAGCAATGGCATGCAAAATTTGATAGTTTAGTTATCTCAAATGGTTTTCAAATAAATGAAAGTGACAAATGTATTTATTTTAAGCATGAGAATAATGTTTGCACTGTTATATGTCTCTATGTGGATGACTTACTTTTTTTTTGCTCTAATATTCATGTTGTGAATAGTATCAAATCTTTGTTATGTGAGAACTTTGATATGAAAGATTTAGGCGATGCTAATGTGATAATTGGAATTAAGATAACTAGGTCTGAAAAAGGATTCTCTTTGGATCAATCTCATTACATTGAAAAAATCCTTAAGAAGTATAATTACTTTGACTGTAAACCAGCATGTACTCCTTATGATCCTAGTGTAAAGTTGTTCAAGAACATTGGTGATAGTGTTAGACAAACTGAGTATGCGAGCATCATTGGTAGCCTTCGATATGCTACCTGATTGCACTAGGCCTGATATAGCTTATGTCGTAGGAGTACTATGCAGGTTTACAAGTAGACCTAGTTTGGAGCATTGGTATGCTATTAAGAGGGTCATGCGGTACCTTAAAAGGACGATGAACCTTGGATTACACTATGAGAAGTTTTCCGCTGTCCTAGAAGGATATAGTGATGCTGATTGGAATACCCTCAGATGATTCAAAAGCTACTAGTGGATATATATTTAATATTGCTAGTGGTGTAGTTTCATGGAAGTTTAAGAAACAGACTATTATGGTTCAGTCCACAATGGAGTCAGAGATGATAGCCCTAGCAATGGCTAGCGAGGAAGCAGGTTGGTTGAGAAACCTACTCTAGATACCTACTTGTGGGAGAGACCGATACCAGCTGTTCTTATCAACTGTGATAGTACTGCAGCTATTGCAAAAGTTTAGAACCGTTATTATAACGGCAAGAGGCGACAAATATGTAGCAAGCACAATACTATTAGAGAGTTTCTTTCTAATGGGGCTGTAAGAGTGGATTATGTACGGTCTAATGAGAATTTAACTGATCCTTTGACGAAAGGACTAGCACGAGAAAAGGTTTGGAAAACCTCAAAAGGAATGGGACTAAAACCCCTAGAAGGTTAAGTCACTTGTGATGGTAACCCAACCTATAGATTGGAAATCCCAAGAAATAGGTTCAATGGGTAATAACAAGTCATTTAGTGATATGAGTGGATCCATGCTATTGTTCCACATCCATCCTTAGAAGCATGAAATCCTGAAGCGATTTAAGGTTGAGTTGTTTATAACTCTTAATGAGATCTATACTCTATATTGAGTGGGATATCTAGCTACAGGAATATCTCTGATAGTCTCACCTATGTGAATGAGAAAGTGAGGCCGCTGTCTATGAAAATTTTGGGGGAAATTTTCTAGAGCATTCACTATACTGGGATACAAGCACATGGCCGTAAAGTGCTGGCTTTTGAACTTCACCTTAGTAGGGCTGTGTGTGTGGTGTTGTCAGAGATATAGTTCAAAACTATATGTTACTCTTGTATATTCTGAAGCTCTGTCACTGTGTAAAGGTTCAAGTTGAAAAACACCTCTACTTATGCATAGTCTTATGATATGTTGCTTAATGAATTTATTTCTAAAATAAACAAGTGGGGGATTGTTGAAATTGGTATGTTTATTTTAAAAAAAATATATTCAATAATTACCTTAAATTATCTTTATTAATAGGAGTTATTTTCTATTAATATGGGCTAATTTTTTCAATTAATTAATGCATTGATGTCTTTAAAGTCCACTAACGTCTCTTTTGTGATAAATCTTGTATATATATATATATATATATATATATATCTGATATAGCTAGGAGAGAAAAAAAGACACAGACCATAGTTGCTGCCTTCTTCCTCTTCATATCTTTTTCTTATTTTCTAAACTAAGTTTTCTGAGCAACATATAAAGGTGTTTGTATTCGGGTCCTTCCTTAGTGCAAGGAAGAACCTAGACAGAGGAGATTCTGGGCTGTTTTATCCTGGGGACGTAGTGGCCTTTTCTGAACTACTAGCACAAATTGGGCAGAGCCGCGAAACGTCTTAAAGAGAACGACTTAGTACGCGGCTCATCCCAAGAATCGTTCACAGCTTCACAATGAATTTTTCTGGATAATATTGTTCTTTTAATTTTCTTTGCATCAACAAAGTGTAGCAGCTAAACAAAGAAGGTTGAAGATTTGGAGGGTGCTACCAGCACTAGAAAGAAAAACAAAGGAAGAAAAAGATCATGGTGGCCTTGGCGGCAAGGAGGAGAAATTGTTTATTCAAGGAAGTTGTAATTGAGTGATGAGGAGCTGCTCTCATTCTCTATAAATAGAGATGTTGCCGTAGAAGGAAATTTTATAAAAAAATATAGTTTTCCTTTTCTGTAAAACCAAATACAAAAACATTTATATTATAAATAACATGTAAACAAACTGGAAAGCTTTTAAGGTACAATGAAATTGAAGAAAACAAATTAATAGGTAAGTAAAAGTAAAATAAATAATAAGTAAGAAAGTGAGTTTGGTACGGTGAAGCACGTCAAAGATGCTGTCCTAAAGCCTTTGTAGCCTCCCTACGTGCAGGTATTGGTGGTCTACAAGACTCCAAGATACGACCCCTTGTACACAAACTCAAGATCCGCTATGAGCACGTTCATAGATGGATATAGATATCCAAGTCACATAACCATTGCCCAAAATAATAATATAAGTAGAGAATATATATGAAAGGGGAAAAGGAGAGAATCAAATTGTGGTATGTGATATTCTGATGGTATATTGTTGTTGTTTCAAATGTGAAGGAGGAGTGGCCTTTTATAGGCATCAAATAACATGTAACCTTCACCAACCAGAAAAGTTCACCAACCACAAAATTTAGGCATTCAATATAGAAATAAAACCTGAATATTAAATATTTATAACCCCCACAATAAATAAAATAAATAGCCAAAATAATTAAATAAATAAAACGGTTAAATTTTTAAAACCTTTTTAAAATTCCAACAGGAAAACACCCAGAACTCACAATTCTCTTGAGTTCTCTTCTTCCTTTTTTCTTCTTCTTTTAGTTTTATTTTATGGGGAACTAACTCCTTATAGCTAAGGCTAGGGAGAAGCTTTCAATATAAGTGTGTAATTTATTTAGTTTGATCCGAATTTGAGCTTAATGTAAATAATTTTTATTACGGTTGTTCAAATAAAATTGGTAGTTTTTCTCTTTAATCAATTTATGAGTGTTTTCAATATATTCATAGGTTCAGTCAAGTTTTTCCTATAGCTTGGTAGAAACATTCATGTTTTTGAGTGAGAAGTGAACTGTTAGAGAAGTAAAGATTATTTTTTGATAGTTTGTCACCAAATGGTACAGGTTATGCTTAAAATATTTCTCAAGGAAATTAAAAAGAGTTTTAAAAGTTTGAACAATTACTTTAGGAATCATCTTTTATGGATCAAATTAATATGAATTGCGTGTTTATGTTGAAAGTGGAACCCAATGCCTTAGTGTTTTAATCAATTAAATTTTCTTTAAATGTTTAAATTTACTTCTCTATTACAATTTGATCCTTTTTCAGCTTTACTATATTCTTTACACCGCTCTCTGTGGATACGGCACTCGGACTTCCGAGCTACACTGTTGTACGACACCTCCCCTTGAGTTTTGCAAGCGGTCAATCACATGTTCAAGGACATTTTTTTTTCCACCCTATGCAAGTTCATGTATCCAGTGAGTTTTGTTGCATTTAACTGTGCTAAGAGGCCTGAGGACATGCCTCCTTTTAAGGGGCGAGAAATGTTAGGATCCTTTATTAGTGGGCCTATTGTTAGAAGCCCATAGACATAGACATGTGTAATGTTCTCTATGAAACAATACCATTGAGCTCATGTTATAAATATAAGAAATATTTCGTCATATACCCATTGTTAGCATTAATAATATAGATAAACCCTATACTATTTAATTTCTATAAACAAACCCAAAAAATGACAGTTGGCCCTATTGAATTGAATTTTGATTATTAAATTACTTTGATGCCCTATTGAGTGTTTTGTGTATTTTTATGAGGTTTGGGGTTGGACTTGTTTTAAGAAATTGATGGCAGTTTTGTAATTTATAAGAAGTTAAAAGCCTCTTTGTTATGTTGTAAATGAGTTTTTGGTGTGTTTCTAAAGTCCATTTCATATGGGGTTTCTTTTTTATAATTTGGGCCCCTATATTGGGTGTAATAGTGAATCTCCCTAAATATAATTGATGCCTACCATACCTAACTCTATATGCTATGTGACTTATCAGCGACATATATATCAACTTACCATTGTAATACTATAAGGAACTATTATGCCTATGAATAGGCATCTGAATGAATGACAATAACAAGCTTAGAAGAGCAATTCTATGGATATTCACTTTCTCTAAATTCTCTCTAAATTCTCCCTAGTTTATAACACGTTATCACACTACAAGAAAATAGGCCTTAGTTGACACTTCATAGTTGACGTTTATTGAAAAACCATCAAGTATTCTACTAAACATTGACACTTTTTTAAAAATGTACGTCAACTAAAGCCCTAATCTAACAGCTTTGCCAGAATGGTTTGGGAATCTTGCTTCCCTTCGATCTTTGCCCATATCTGATTGTCCTAATTTAAAAGTCCTGCCACCAGGTCAAAAGCTTCACAAAAAACTCCAACACCTCTCTATTCAAGAATGTCCTGAGCTCAAGCAAAGATGTAGACCAGGAAGTGGTGAGGATTGGTTGAAATAGCACATGTCCCAGATAAATACATTGGATCCCTTTTGCATTAAGATCTGTTTTGCAGTGAATTGGAGGTTTACCACGATTCTTTCATTTTAGAATTTGATATGTGGGCTCTCTGCCTTCTGAAATTGAGGAAAAGTTTTGGGGAGAGACCGGTCGCTGGAGGGAATCCGATTGAAGGGGTGTTTGGAATTTTAGGATCCTGGAGGGAATCCGATTGATAATGTATGCTGCAGAGAGGACGGCTTCTCCCCAAAAGGGCCTAGGCATATTGGCACCAAAAAGAGAGGCACGAACTACTTCCAATAAGTGTCTATTCTTTCGTTCAACTACACCATTATGTTGGGGAGTGTAAGGGCATGAGCGTTGATGTATGATGCCATGATCTATTGGAAGAACTGATTAAGATCATGGTTGAGAAATTCTCCGCCATTGTAAGACCGAAGAACCTGAATTCTGGTATGAAATTGTGTCTCCACCATTTGATAGAACTATTGAAACTTGGAACTAACTTCCCCTTTTGTTTTGAGAAGGGAAATCCAGGTTATGCGTGTGCAATCGTCGATAAACGTGACAAACCATCTAGCTCCCCCTGGAGTGGTAACTTTAGCCGGGCCCCAAACATCAAAATGAACAAGAGAAAAGGGAACCAAACTTTTATGTGAACGTAAGGGAAAAGGAACACGATGAATCTTGGCAAGTTTACAGATGTCACACTTAAAACTAGAAATATCTAACTTGGAAAATAAGGAAGGAAATAGCTTCTGTAAATATCCAAACAAAGCATGTCCAAGACAGCGATGCCACAACCATACTTCGGAAGTGTGCTTCTCAACACTCGCACCCCCAATTGTGCAAGTTTGACTGAGGCTGGCTTCACTGTCAGATGCCAAGTCCAGATAGTAGCGTTTGCCCCTCCTAGTACCATAACCAATCATCTTGCTGCTAGGATGTCCTGAACAACACAATGAGTAGGCCAAAAAGTTACAGTGCAATTCAAAGTCAGGGAGTTCAGAGAGAGAGGGAACCCTCCCCAATTCCTGGGGATGGGGTACCATTGGCATTAGACACCACCGACTGAGAAGACGGTGTATGAGAGGTAATTTGTCTAGGATCAAAGGTCATGTGATCAGTGGCTCCGATGTCAATGACCCATGTGTGTTTCTTTGAAGAACTATGCAAAACAAAACCTTGGGAACCTGTTGTGGCAATTTTTTAGGATGGGAAAGGGGAGGCAGTAGTATTGAGAAGATGAGACAATATCCATGGCAGCGGAAGGATTTAAGAATAAGAGAAAAAAAGATGGGTTTAGGGTTTTCTGATAAGAGAAAAAAGTATGTGTTTAGGGTCCCTTGGGAATCTTCCACTACTTAAGACGCTCTCTGCAAGGAATGCATGGCATGAAGAGCATTGGTAGAGAGTTCTATGGTGACGGTACAGACATATGGTTTCCATCACTCGAAGAACTATCAATAAGTGATTTTGCAAACTTGGAAGAGTGGTCAAGTAACTGATGGAAATGCATGGCGTGAAGTGCAAATGATGGAAATGCATTCCCAAGATTGAAGAAATTAACTGTAAAGAGTTGCCCCAAGTTACCACATATACAGTTACCTCAGTCCCTTCAACATTTGGAGCTGCGGGCTGTAATCCAACGATGGTGCCCGTAGCATATTTAAGTTTGCTATCTGTGTTTATTCTAGAAAATATTCCAAACCTAGTATCTCTTCAGGAAGGTCTCTTTGCATCAGCTGGTCTGTCTTCCTTCATGGTTTTTTCTTGCCCCAAGCTTCATTCAATGCCGTTGCATATGCAAAACCTTAGTTCTCTGAAATCATTGACCATTCGTTGGTGTGAAGAGTTGTCCTCTCTGCCACAAAGTTTGCAGAACCTCAAAGCTCTAGAGTCACTAGAGATTAGTGAATGTCATAGTCTAATATCCATGCCAGATGGTGGAATTGAAGGTTTGGGTTCGCTTTGAAAGTTGTCCATTGAAAACTACAGTAACCTGACTTCTCTGTCGTCAAGTTTGGAACACTCACATTGCTTGAGCACTTGACCATCATGTACTGTCCAAATCTTGGTTCTTTTCCAGTAGGTGTGCAACACCTTTCCTCCCTTCGAAGTTTGATCATTCTGAGCTGTCCTTGGTTTGATTCTTTGCCCGAAGGGTTGCAAAATGTCAAGACCCTACACTGCTTGGAAATTAGTAGATGCCCCAATCTAACAGCTTTGCCAGAATGGTTTGGGGATCTTGATTCTCTTAGATCTTTGACCATGTATGATTGTCCTAATTTGACACTCCTGCCACTGGGTTTCAAGCTTCTTACTAAACTCCAGCATCTCTCTATTCAAGAATGTCCTGAGCTTGAGGAATGATGTAGACCTGGTAGCAATGACGATTGGTTGAAAATAGCCCATGTCCCACATAAGTACATTGGATCACCTCAGGTAAGGCAACCTGGCGAAGCAAGCACGTTGGGCAGCTCTTATGTCCAAGCATCTTCTCAGTAAGCAACTTCTGTTTCATTGTCATTAACAAGCTATTATATATCATTGTGGTAAGTCATTCTTCCTGGTGTTGTGGTGTGCTTTTTTATTCTCTTTATAGGGGATTTTTGTATTCTATGTACAAGGCTTTTTTGAGAATCCTCTGATTTTGTGTTGTATGGATATCATTTTAATTAAATTTTGCATTGTCATTTGGTTTCCCATAACATCACTTGTCAACAGCCACTGAAGGCCGTACACCAGCTCGCTTTGCTTGCCTAGTTGGCCTGCCTCAGCCTCAACTTCAGTCTCTTTCAAGTAATTCGCAGGAACGCTTGCCATCATCGTCATTGTTTCAAAAACTGCACGCCTCTTTTAGTTTTCAGTTTTGATTTTTGTTGAAGAAAAGGGGAAATACATGGAGAAATGAGGGAAGAAATGGTGAAAAGAGAAGGTGGCGGGAAAGATAACGGAAGAAACGTACATGGAATAACATACAAAATGAAAACTAAGAGCTGAAGACAATTTTAAGTAGGTTTCAATTTTGTGTACCAAACCCTTCACCCTTGTTCATCATTCCCACCACCCCTCACCCTTGTTCATCATTCTTTTCTACCATGTGTTTCGCCTTTTGTTTCTAACAAAAAAGTGAAAACCTAAAATAAGAAACGAAATGGTTATCATTTGGGCTGTAAAATTATAAATGTGAAAGTTAACGGTTCTTAAAATTTTGGGAAATAGCGGTATATGCCACCAAAATTATAATCTCAATTAAAAATACCACTGCTCCCCAATTTTTGTACAACTATCACCTATAAATATAAAATTATTGTCCACTTATTGCTGAATTTTCACAAGTTCAGAAAGTTTGTTCTCTCTTAGGTCACTCAGCTCTCTCTCTCTCTCTGGCACAGCTCTCTTTCTCTTTGGTTTCTGTCTAACGCAGCTCTCTGTGTCTCTCTTGGCTCTCTCTCTCTCTCTAGCGCAACTCTCTCTCTCTCTCTTTGCTCTCTTTCTCATAGCGCAGCTCTTTCTCTCTCTAGCTTCGTTATGTCTTTTTCTCCCTCTATTCGGTCTCTTGCTCTCTGTTTGGAATCGCGAACCCCTCCCTTTAGGTATGTCTTCTGAATAGCTACTTGCAACCTTGAAGCTTTAGTGGATTGCCGACCTCAAAAAGGTAGTGTTGATGGTTATTTTCTTAAAATCAGTGGGATTATGTGAAATGGGTTATATTTTGATTGTTTGGGTTTGTGTTAAATTCGTTTCGGCTTTAATTGCTTTGGGTTAGGTTTTGTTGAATATTCATGCTCAGTCATCTGGGTTTGTACCAATTGCACTTAGATTGGTCTGGATATGTGAATCTTGAAACTTGGGATTTTCCATTTGATGTAGTAGATCTGTATAGTGTGATTCTAATGTGTTATTGGTATACTGATTGCCATTGAAACTTGGTTCCTCTTATTTTACCGTCGTATTGATGTTATATTGCCATTGTATTGTATGGTTATTGTGGTTATTTGTTCTATTTCTAAGTTGATTCAATTCTCTTATGAAAATTTATTTGAAGTCTTATACATAGTTTTTGCTCTAATTTTTCGTTTTGAATTATTCGTTAAAGTTTATTTATTTATTCATTAAAAATTTTGGAATTGATGAGATATCTGGTCTGGGCTTGAGATTACCCTAATTTATTGTTCTTTATTGTGATTGTGATTTTAGCTAAGGATTGGGTGAGTGTTAAAGTAAATAAATGGGTATTTCATTCCTGTGGTTTTTGTGGAGGTACACCATTGTATCATACTTATTTTCTCTTCTGATGATATGGTTCTATAATGTATTTGTTTGGTCAGGATGGTTTGATAAGTGCATGAGCCGTGCTGAAACGTGGCAAAAAAAACTTAAAATGCAGAGCAATAGGCTCCTTAAATACACAAGTTGAAATGCCTCAGCAGGTTTGTACCTCTCAGTGCATGGATTTAAATGTGTTATTGACTCTTCAACTTTCATAATATTTTTATATTGTGAAAAATGAAAAGATTATGTTCATTGTATCAAAGTTACCTGTAAGTAATAAGATCATGTCGTAGTGAAAGATAAGCCCCTACCATCATTTAATCTCACTCTGTTCTTTACCTTTTCCTGAGGCCCTCAGTATAGTCTCTTATGTAGTGTTTTTTGGTATATATGATCACTGCTCTAATTAATTTTTCTACTTGCAGACGAAACTTAAACTTACTGGGACATATTCAGAAACTTAAAGTCCTGATGGTTTGTTTCTAAGAATCTTTTTTCTTCTGGTTGCTGACTTTATCCTGGTTGAAAATATTAAACAGAGATCTTCGCATTTATTAATTATTATGGACTCATGTAAAGCATGTGCCCATTGTTTTTCACAACAAGGAAAGAAAATAACCTATAGATTACACTGCGATTAGATGCTAAAATTAGTAAAGCATTGATGGAGCGTTATGCTTTAGGTTTGCATTCCCTTTGTTTCCAGTTAATTTTACACCATGAGATTGGGGGAAGGGAAAGAGGTCAAATATGGATTCCTTTAGAGCTATTCCCAATTAATTTTTTCTTTCCAAGATGCAAGCAGGAGGCTTAAGGCTACTGAGAATCATATGCATGTGATTTCTTTCCCATGCCCTACAAAATTTCTTAGATTTATATGGGGGTGGGTTGGGCCATGTTGTGTATGAAGGTTTGTCTGTCTTTAATAATGATTTCTCTCAGGGTGTAATTCCATTCGGAGCTATCTCATTTGCAATATGTGTTTTTTGAACCATTGGGAAAGTATGATGGCATGTAAGTGAGCTCCTGACTCATGCTATGTTTTGTTTTTGGCATCTCATGTGCCAATCATAAAAATGGTATATTCTTGGTTCTGTTGTTCCTAACAATTTCTCATTTCCTTAGAATAATCATAGCAAGGTTAATATCATTTATTGTTGTGAGTGCATCTAGTGATAGACGTTGAGGACAGAAAGTCCATGTGAAGAAATTGTTTTGTTCAAATAAAAGAAACCTGCATAGAGTGATGTAAAAGATAATGTTTACGTGATTTTTTTTTTGTGTGGTTAATGTATTAAATATCTAAGAAATAAAAGCAGATTTCAATTACAAGTCTTTGGATTCAACATAGTAGAGTAGTTCAAGTAAATAAATGGGTATTTCATTCCTGTGGTTTTTGTGGAGGTACACCATTGTATCATGCTTATTTTCTCTTTCTGATGATATGGTTCTATAATGTATTTGTTTGGTCAGGCTGGCTTGATAAGTGCATGAGCTATGCTGAAAAGTGGCAAAAAAACTTAAAATGCAGAGCAATAGGCTCCTTAAATACACAATTTTGCATAGCAAAAGGTGCTTTTTGGTGTAAAAAATGCTCGTTTTAATACAATAGTAGGGTAATAGGCTCTTTGAATACAATGATATAATAATAGGCTATTGATAAGTGTTGAGTTTGTTTTGTTTTGTTTTTTTAAAAAAATATGTGAGCTTAATTATGAATTTGAATGCAATATTTTTGAACAATTGATTTATAATAGAAAAACAACATGCATACATTATGAACAACGACTCTTTGATCATATGATATTGGTATTGCTAGTAGCTAGTTATTAGTATTTGTGTCCAAGAAGACCCCATTGTGAGCACAACTTTGACAGAGTGGTTATAGAGATAAGAGGTGCTAAGAGGTGCCTAAATGGTGATCAATCATTCAAACTAGCATATTAACTTATAAGCATAATGAATAAGAACAAAAACCATAACTGAAACTTGGAAACAAATTAAACTTGAATACTTAAGAAAGAATGTACATTACAAATAAAAGTAAAGTGGAACTAAGAAAACTTGAAGGAAAATTCAGTAAAATCATTTTATTACAACAATTGACAACTTGAAAGAAAACTAAGAGAATTTGAGGGAGAGAAGGGAAGGGAGCTCTAGAGAATTGTTTGAGAGCTCCCCCCTTGGGGTGTGTTTTGAAGCTTGAAGGCTTCTCTATTTATAGGGCTAAGAGGGAGGAACATCATGATAGATTCCCACACCATCCTTCATCTTTTGCTGCTGCACAAGCTTTCATCACATGGGTTCAAAGGTAATCAGTTTTGCTGCCAACCCATGTGATTGCCTTTTGCTGCCAACCCATGTGGTTGCCTTTTGGTTGCTGGAAAAACGAGTTTTCTGAACCAGGCTTGGTGTAGGAAGGCCAAAGGTTTCAAACTTATCCAATGGGGCTCAAATTTGGATATGTTATACTAGACACTCATTGGAACAACTTCTATGAAGAAAGTATTCCCATCGGAGCAGTAGAAATGTGCGTTTTGGACCTTGAAAGTTGGCTGCCGAACAGAGACTGGAATTGACTTCATTTCATTTCTTTGCTTTCTTTTTGCTTCACATGCATGCACATGCCTCTCTGTAATAGCTCAGAACCTGATCTCCAGCTCCAAAGTGATCTGCCAATTCAAGTCCCATGTTCAAAGGCTGAGCAAAAATGCCTCTCATCATTCCTCTTCTTCTCTCTCTCCTTTCTCTTTGCATCACATGCACATGCTTTCTCTATAATAGCTCCACCATGTACCAACTTGCTCTTTCAGAAATTCATAGCTGGAAAGCCTCCCAACTTCACTCATTATGTTGGGTACAAAGTCAGTTGCAGCTGGGGTGAGGCACATGGCTAAAAGGAGTCACATGGCAACATGCTGGCAGCTACAAATCTTGCTGAGCAAGGTTGGGTGCTGGACGGGCTGAGCACTCCACAAATGTCCAATTGGGCTGAAATTTGGATATGTTGTAGTAGACACCCATTGGAACATGTTTCATGAAGATCTTCACCTCTTCGAGCCCCATAGCATGCTGATCCAAGGCCAAGAAGTTGACCTACGAAATTGGGCTGGAAAGGGGTTGTAGCCAAAATGTGTTTGTCTTTAAGCTCATATTCCTCATATGCCAATCAGCCCTTAACATGCATGGATTGCATCATTTCCTATCCAAAGCCATCATTGTTACCTAAAATTCAATGAACTGAAATATAAACACAAAAAAGATTAAAAGCACAAGTTTAACTCAAAAACATAACCAAATCATAAGCTAGAATGGTACAACATGATATACAATTATGAACCGATCACTCATCAATTCCAAAATTTTAAATGAATAAATAAATAAACTTTAACGAATAATTCAAAACGAAAAATTAGAGCAAAAACTATGTATAAGACTTCAAATACATTTTCATAAGAGAATTGAATCAACTTAGAAATAGAACAAATAACCACAATAACTATACAATATAACAGCAATATAATAGCAATATAACAGCAACATAACAGCAATACGACAGGTAAAATACGAGGAACACAACAGCAGTACACCAGTAACACATCAGAATCACAGTATACAGATCTACTACATCAAATGGAAAATCCCAAGTTTCAAGATTCACATATCCAGACCAATCTAAGTGCAATTGGTACAAACCCAGATGAATGGGCATGAATATTCAACAAAACCTAACCCAAAGCAATTAAAGCCAAAACGAATTTAACACAAACCCAAACAATCAAAATATGACCCATTTCACATAATCCCACTGATTTTAAGAAAATAACCATCAACACTACCTTTTCGAGGTCGGCAATCCACTAGAGCTTCAAGGTTGCAAGCAGCTATTCAGAAGACATACCTAAAGGGAGGGGTTCGCAATTCCAAACAGAGAGCAAGAGATCGAATAGGGGGAGAAAGAGACATAACGAAGCTAGAGAGAGAAAGAGCTGCGCTATGAGAGAGACAGGAGAGTTGGGCTAGAGAGAGAGAGAGAGAGCCAAGAGAGACACAGAGAGCTGCGTTAGACAGAAACCAAAGAGAAAGAGAGTTGTGCCAGAGAGGGAGAGAGAGCTGAGTAACCTAAGAGAGAACAAACTTTCTGAACTTGTGAAAATTCAACAATAAGTGGACAATAATTTTATATTTATAGGTGATAGTTGTACAAAAATTGGGGAGCAGTGGTATTTTTAATTGAGATTATAATTTTGGTGGCATATATTGCTATTTCCCTAAAATTTTCAGTTAATAAAATGTCCAGCAGATTTGTAAGTTTTAGCTTCAAATTATCCTAGCCCAAAATCCCACCGATTTTTCTGTTGATTGTGCTTCTTCTAGCTTTGATGGTTTGGCCCATCCCACAATTTTTTTTTATTTTTTTTTTCATGGTTTTGTCAATCAGGACCTGGGTTTTCCTAGTGAACATGGTGTCGATCTTTCCTTTTGCAATGGACCAATTGATATTGAGACAGGGGAAACTACTACTGCATCAACTACCAGTCAATAACAAAGACACATTTTGAGTCCCCTTGGTAAGAGGGTACCCAATAATTAGAAAAGAGAAGCAAGGAGTTCAGGTGGTTAAGAGCACTTACTCCTGCACTCAAGGTCTAGTGTTCGAACCCCTCTCTACCTCAATATCACTTATATAATTTGGGTACATCTAACCTTATATGTGAACCAAACACAAAATGTAGCTGGTTCACTTTTTCTTCCCATGTCTTTCTTTTTCTCTCCTTCCTCGTAATTGAAGTCGTTACCTGTTTAGCTTCATACAAACCAAAATTCAATGTTTTTGAAAAGAAAACAAGCAAGAACTCAATGCTCTTTTCTTACTGAAGAAATATTGCTCACAGGGAGAGATTCTTATATCTCTCCTGTACCAAATCTTTACTTTTTGAACAAAGAAACAAAGAAAACCAATTTAACAGATCAAAACAGACAACTATAAACTCAACCAAAACCCAACAAAAATTTCAACTGTTGAGTTTTGTTTCACTAAGTTTTAATGAATGAGAGAAAGATAGGAAAAGAAAAGGAGATGAGTGTGTTATGTTTCCTATTTAGATCGTTACACTAGATACTAAGTTATATTAGGTTTTGATAAGAGTTTAAATTAGGTTATATCATGAGGCCCAAAACCTTGTGGAATAGGGAAATGTTTTGAAGACTATTAAGGGGTCCTATTTATTTCTTTTTTTTGCATGAACTGTTGTGGTGGGCTTGAAAGATAAGTCAAGTCGGCCCTCGGTGATGAGTAGAGACGACTTGACCTACCCCTATATAAGCTTAAGGCCCTGCTCTTATCAGACATGTTTTCTAACCCTATTCTCATCATAAAGAGATAGCTGAAACAGATTTTGAGAGATAGCAAAAGTCTTGAGCCGTTCCTGTTCTTGCCTGGGATTGCTGCTGCTACGGATTGGATGAGTTCAGAGGTCGTGTGCTCAAGGAAGATGGCTCCAGGTATGTCTTTATGTCTTTACATATTTCAGATTGTGTGAAAGATCTTGAACACACATATAAAGAAATCTAACATTTGGTATCAAAGCACATGGTTATTCACACACACTGAAATCGTTGTTCAAGCATGCCTATTATGATTTCGTATCTCCTTATGTCATGATGAGTTTTTAGTTACATTTAATTTTTGAGGATGAATTAAACATGTTATCTTAAATATCAAGAGTATTAAAGAATCTGGAAAAACATGTTTTAATTTGATTTTTCATATTTTCAAAACTTTAAACACTTTTTTGACCTACTAGATGACCTTAAAACCCTAAAAATTCCTATAGATCGCAGAAAATCTATGAGTTGTGTTAATTGGGTCATTCCTTATTCAGAAAGGTATCTTGCGTCAAAAACAGACACCAAAAACCCCTAAAACACTGTTCATGGCAGAATTTACTATTCACTGCAATTTAGGGTTTTCTTTCTTGAACTGTGTTTGTTTGGTTATTTGTTAGTTTTGTGAATAAAGTTAAACTGAAAAACTGTTTTCTCTTAACAAATTGAGAATCAGTTTCTTGGAAAGTAATTATGCTTTCCTTTTGCAAATCCTTACAACTTTGAACACTCCCTCAATCAATTTCTCGCAAATTGAAAGATGCACTAGATCAAAATATGGACGTTTGATTCTGAAGTTATTCTCAGAATGAATGAGATCGTTTATGATCTCACTCATGATTATATTTAATTCAAGCTAGCCATTTCCCTTATGCGTCTTGTAGTACAACTTCTAGAGCTTAGGGAAAAGGAAAAGCATCTGGCGGTTAATAAGAGCCACTCTTGTCAACTAATCACGAAAGGAATTCTAGTAAAGAATATAGTGGTACTTGACCCGTTCCCTGCTAGGGAGAACAACACTTTCATGGCAGCACGTTGTGACAAGGAGGATTAGAAAGCTACCTGTTGTTTTCATTAAATATTATTGGAGTAGTTGATTTTAATAAGTTGGATTCTGGATTTATTTTAGAGTTGGATGATGTAGTTTCAGGACCCTAAATATCGATAAATTTAATTTCTGTTTCAAGATTAATAAAACTTGGTTTTATTTTAGTTTTAATTTGTATCTCAGAATTCAAAGAGAATAAAGATGGATTATACTATCTCAATTACAATAAAGATGGTGAAGTTTTAATAGCCGAGTGAGAAAAAGATTAGAAGTGAAGGAACATCCACTAGATTATGGCATGGATGTTTAGGGCACATTTCAAAAGAAATGAAAATTCTTGTTAAGGAACAAATCTTGCCATTACTGACTTTCGGTGATGGCGAAATTTGTATTGAATGTGTTAAAGGAAAACTCACTAAGACTAAAAGGAAAGGTGCAACTCGCAGTAGTGATCTTTTAGAAATCATCCACACAGATATTTGTGGATGATTCCCTCATCAAACAATTGATGGAAATCTCTATTTCATCACCTTTATAGATGACCATTCTCGTTTTGGTTATCTATATCTCATAGCATAAAAGTCTCAAGCTTTGAATGTTCAAAATTTTTCAAACTAAAGTAGAAAGAAAACTTGAGAAAAAGATCAAAATTGTGAGGTCAGACATATGGGGTGAATATTATGGATGTTTGGTGAAAGAGGAAGACGTGCTAGACCTTTTTACTAGGTATCTACAAGAAAATGGAATAGCTACTCAGGACACAACTCTAGGAATTCTGCAACAGCATGGTGTGGTTGAGAAAGGAAATCGAGCTTTGAAGGACATGGTTCGTAGAAAGATTTCCAAAACTGATTTGCCTATGCTTTTTTATAGAGGCAATCAAAACAACGAACTATAAAGTGCCTAGTAACTCCGTACCTAAGACAATTTTTTCAAAATTTAGACTTCCAGAAAACCTAGCATGCGGCACCTTCCTGTATGGGGTTGCAAAGCTGAAGTTAGAATCTATAACCCTCAAGAGAAGAAGCTCGATCCTAAAACAATTAGTTGTCATTTTATAGGTTATCCCGCGAGGTTAGATTTTACTATCCAAATTATAGTACTCGAATTGTTGAGACTGGTTGTTCAGGATGAAGAACTAGTTGATCAACAACAACAAGAACAAACTGCAGAAAACCCATAACAAGAAAATTCACCCAAACCAATGCCGTTGAGGAGATCTGATAAAACAACAAGATCCATAGCAAATTTAGATTATGTGTACTTACAAGAAGCAGATTTTGACATTGGAGATGAGGCTGATCCAACAAGTTTTAAAGAAGTTATGGAGAGTCAGAAGGTTGACAAATGGAGGGAAGCGATGTTGAATGAACTCGAAAGCGTGAAAAATAATCAAGTGTGGGAATTAGTTGAACCTCACAAGAGCTAGAAATTGGTAGGCTCGAAATGGGTATTTAAAACAAAGAAGGATAATGATGGAAGAATCGAAAGATTTAAGGCTAGATTGGTAGCCAAAGGATTCACCCAAAGGGAGGGAATTGACTACACTGAGACGTTTTCTCCAGCTTCCACCAAAGATTATTTCCGCATCATTATGGCTTTGGTGGCGCATTATGACCTACTTTTGCATCAAATGGATGTCAAAACTGCCTTCCTCAATGGTGAACTCAAACAAGAAAATTTTATGAGGCAACCTGAAGGGTTTGCAAAGGAGGGAAAAGAGCATATCGTTTGCAAACTTGACAAGGAAATTTATGGACTGAAGCAAGCAAGTAGGAGGTGGTATTTCAAATTCCATCAAACTATTTCATCTTATGGTTTTGAAGAGAACATAGCCAATCAATGCATTTATCTGAAGAAGTGTGGGAGCCGATTTATTTTTCTGGTGCTGTATGTCGACGATATACTTTTGGCTACTAATGATCACAATTTACTGAAGGACACTAAGGAGCTACTTTCAAACAATTTAGAGATGAAGGATTTGGGAGAAGATGCTTTTGTGTTAGGCATTGAAATTCAAAGAGACCGAGCTCGAGGCCTCCTAGGCCTGTCATAGAAAACATACATTGAAAGGATACTCAGGCGTTTTGACATGAGTATGTATTCTGGACAGAAAGTTCCATTAGCAAAAGGAGATTTAAAGAAGGAGCATTGCCCCAAGAATAAAGAAGAAGAAGATGAGATGAGGAACAAGTCGTACGCTTCTCTAGTCTGAAGCATTATGCATGCACAAATGTGTACAAGGCCAGACCTAGCCTTGTGCATTAGCAAGATGGGGAGATTTTAGTCAAATCCGGGAATGCAACATTGGATACCTGGAAAGAAGATTCTAAGGTACCTACAGATAACAAAGGCTTATATGTTCATTTACAGACACACAGAGAATTTAGAACTTGTTGATTATGCTAATGCGAATCTTGGAAAAGTAGAGGATGATTACATCTCTACTTCAGGTTTTCTTTTCAAGATGGTAGGAGCAGATGTTGCGTGGAAAAGTGCTAAACAATCTGGTGTTTCGAGTTCAACCATGTTTTCAGAATACATAGCTTGCTATGAAGCCACTTCTCATGCAGTATGGCTAAGGAATTTTATTAAAGACATTAAGATGGTGGCCACGATTTCTAGACTAACACAGATATATGATGACAACACTTGCAACTATTTTTCACTGCATGAACAGCAAGATATCGTCTGGACTTCAGCATATTGACAGAAAATATTTAATAGTGAAGGAGAAGATACCAGACAAACTAGTCAGGTTTGATCATATCAGAACTCAAGATATGATTGCAGATCCTTTCACAAAATTTTTGCTTCAGAAGCTTTTCTGAGACATGTTGAGAGCATGAGATTATTTCCTAGTTTTAATGCTTGCAATCTAGTGGGAGTCTTGTTCCCATTCTGATATTTTACTAGTTTTGTTTATTTTGCTGTTTCTGGATTGAGGGATTTGCATTTAAGGATGTTAATTTGGTTGACAGTTTTATTTATTATTGAATAAATTCTACCATTTTGACTATTTAGTTGTTTAAACTTATTACGCGATTTTGTTTATGCATGTGAGTTTATGGTCTCTTTTGAGGTACTATTGTTTTAATAACATTGCGGATTGACTCCTGCTAAGTCATAAAGGGGTACATGTACTGAAAAGCATAAAGATTCACATAACAGATTAGTACATATTAAGGTTCGACTTTGTAGGTGCTTCATGTGTTTTGAGATTGCATTATATGATTATAGATGGCCTGGGGTTTTAATAAAGAGAGCAATGCTTGTCTATAGTTCGTTTTGCCTAATCGCTTTTCACTATAACTTGAGGGGAAGGACTTAAACGGTTTTAAACTCATGGCCAATAAAGATTATCAAATCTTTTGGAATACAGAAGCTTAGTGCTCTAGTGCTTGATCTAGTGGGAGAATGTTATGCTTCCTATTTATATCGTTGCACTAGATACTAAGTTATATTAGGTTTTGATAAGAGTTTAAATTAGGTTATACCTTGAAGCCCAAAACCTTGTGGAATAAGGAAAGGTTTTGAAGCCTATTAATGGGTCTTATTTATTTCCTTTTTTTGTGTGAACCGTTTTGGTGGGCTTGGAAGATAAGTCAAGTCGGCCATCGGTGATGAGTAGAGACGACTTGACCTAGCCCTATATAAGCTTAAGGCCCTGCTGTCGTCAAAAATGTTCTCTAACCCTATTCTCATCATAAAGAGAGAGCTGAAACAGATTATGAGAGAGAGTAGAAGTCTTGAGCCGTTCTTGTTCTTGCTGGGATTGCTACTGCTATGGATTGGATGAGTTTATAGGTCGTGTACTCAAGGAAGATGGCTCCAGGTATATCTTTATGTCTTTACGTACTTCAGATTGTGTGAAAGATCTTGAACACGCATATAAAGAAATCTAACAGACTGAGCTAAAAAAAAGTAAGGTGAAAAGCATAGGGGAATTAAGTAAATACACCAGATGCATTCAAATACTTTAGTTACCCACAACATTTCTGTACTTTTTTCCAGACCCTCGTCTTTATTTTCTATTTGTTTAGCCCTAGACTATTACATAGCTGTGTCACTCGTTCTTGTTTTAAGATCCTCACTCATAGCTTAGGATTCAGGGCAGAGACCAAAACACCAGGGCTAAACTAGCTTTAAAACGACGATTTTAAACATTAATCAAACCGTAAATTATATAAGCCATGTAGGAAAAATTTGGTCTAATTGTTACATTTAATCACACATAAATTTAGAAATAATTATGCAATATCATGTTAAAAAACAAAAGCATACACAAAGATAAATTCACATGATATGGATTAGAAAATATGACTCCTATCCTTGTGAAAAAAGCACTACAATTCACAAGGACCCTTTGAACAAGATTATGCAGGAAACTCTCTCATAGACTATAAGTAACTATACGATGACTCTGTATAGAAGTGGTATACAAAGACTGAAAGAATTCCTTTTTTTTTTACTACAAGAAGACTACTGTATTTATATATGCTAAAGAGCCCTTTCCAAATGGGTGTGTCCCAATCTGAAAAGCCAACCAGTGCATCCCTTGGATAAACAGATGCATTGATACCTTTTCAGAAATCAGCACAGGACACCATGGTCCAATAGACTCTTACTAATTTCCATTCAAATAAGAAAATTAATATTAATTAATATCAATTTTCCAACAAGTCATAGTCTCCGAAACTATAATGAAATCTGACACTAGTAAAGCATTAGTAACTTGGAATAAAACTTAAAGATGTCTGAAAAATAAAATAAAAGCAGTACTGTAATTGTATCAGGGCTAGAAACAAAAACCCCACTTAGAAGTTTCCAATAATTCTTAAAAAAGAGAACATAAAGGTGCTTGGGTTTTCCTAGTAGTCATTGATGAAGGTGCTTGGGTTTTCCTAGTAGTCATTGATGAAGAAGCTTGGGTTCTTCCTAGTAGTCACTGATGAAGGTGGTTGGGTTTTCCTAGTAGTCATTGATGAAGAAGCTTGGGTTTTTCCTAGTAGTCACTGATGAAGGTGCTTGGTTTGCTGCTCAAAAAGTGTAAGAAGGAAGTTGTATTACTCCTTCTAGTGGCCCTGACCTTTGTGCTTGTCAACGTATAGAAATTAGAGATGAAAGATCTTGACATTCAACCTACCAGGCTACCATAGATGGTGCCTCATCATCTTCAACGGTCTCATCAACAAAATTGAACTTATCATCTTGTTCAGTTCCATACCATTCCATTTCGAACTCTCTACCCAAACTGAACCAGACAGATTACATTGATAGTATTAAATAATACAGACGGATACGTGTACAGTAATATAAGTATCTAACATGATTATTTGTCAATTTATTAGTGCTATACGAATTAATGAATTAAATACGTATAAAAGCGTAGCATGTAAATTGTGAGAAAGCATTTGGATTGAGGTATGTTCGATCCGAATCCGACCCATCAGCTCCAAGCTCACCTTTGTCATGCTTTTGCTTCACCCACGTCTGCCTCAAATGTCAAGATTTAAGAACCATCTTTCTAGTACCCCACATGATTTTCTTGCCCTTCTTTTGATGTAAACAGTTTGATGTATAGACGAACAAAGAAAGCTTGAAACAAAAAAACAAAAAAGAGAGAGAAGGGTAATCATAAAATCTAAGGGCTATGTGCAGAGCTCCTCACCACCAAATGTCTGTGTACACTCTTTGTGTAGATGCCTCTTTCCCATATCATCTGAATCCATTTTTAATCAAATTATCATATTTGGATTGTATTCGGACTATCGGATTGCACCTATCAATCCATACCCGTTACGCATCGGATTCAAATTCGGATTCAGATCGGATCAAATTATTATAAGATTTATATTGAGATGTACAAAAAATCAACATTTCATTAGTAGCCTCATTCTTTTATTGTATTTTTCTACTATATCAAATTTTAATATTTATATATAAAAAAATTAGTTTTAAGTGCATTCTTAGTGCATATAAAACTAAAATTACTCATTTACACATATAAAATATTAATAGAGCATAGAAAAACTAAATTATACTTCATTCTAAGTTGGTATCGGATCAATTTTGCCTATTTCATTTGCATACTCCCTTGGAAATGCTATGGATCACTTTTTCTTTTCTTTTTTCTTCCTTTTCTGCTTTCATTCTCTCCTTCCTCGTAATTCAAGCTGTTGCTGTTTAGCTTCATGTAAACGGAAATTCAATGTTTTTAACAAAAAAACAGAGCAAGAACTCAATGTTCTTTTCTTACTGAAGAAATATTAATCTGAAGGGAGGAGATTCTTATATATCTCCTTTACTATATCTCTACTTTTTGAAAAGAAAAAAATAACCGAAGTAAACCAATTTAACAGATCAAACACACAACTATAAACTCCAAAGAAACTTAACAAAATTTAAATGTTGAGAAAGTATGAATAAATGAGACAAAAAATATACGAAAAGAAAAGGAGGAGATTGAACATCGGGGAATTAAGTAAATGCACTAGATGCACTGGGAAAAGAAAAGTAAGGTGAAACACATAGGGGAATTAAGTGAATGCACTTCTATAGTACTTTAATGACCCTAGTGCTTGCTGATGAAGGTGCTTGGGGTTTCCTAGTCTAAAAAGTGTAAGGAAGTTGAAATTTGGCTCCTTCTAGTGGCACTGTATTTGGACCCTTGTAATTAATCACACAAGACTAAAGTTATAAAATCAAAGATAATTCGGATTATAAAACTAAAGATGATAGACCTTGAGATTCATTCTATTGAGTTGAGAATTGACTGCGACTGACTGTCCATGCAATTAGAAAAACTCATGTAAAATAGGAATAACATTGTTTTGTTATCTTTAATCAATCACGGTATGCTACGGGTGATAATTTTTTTCACTTGGCATACTGTGATTGGCCTAAAATAGCAAAAGAATAGTATCCGCCCATTTTCACACGAGTTTTTCTCATCAAACTTGTGGTGTGTTTTTCTTTCTTATAAATTATAAGTTCCAATATGACTACGTATAGGAGAGAGCAGCATATATATAACTCAATGAGGAATAATTCCATGTAAACACAATTTTACAGAGGTTTAAAGAAGATGAGGTGTGGGCGTGCTTACCAAATATATTATCACCTACAATCAATGTCGTCCAATGTTGGGCTAAAACAAGATATCCACCAAAACAATACAAGAAAAACATATATAATGAAATCAAGACCAAAACCTCTCACTACAAAGTTACTCCGGTCAATCTCACCAAATAATGGTGATTGTTGCCACTTTTTTTTTGTAATGTCTAAAAGATACAACTAAAGGAAAACATATTATCTTTGTAGGCTTCTTAGGATTGTTAATGGGTGAACCCGTTAAGAAGGAATAATTTGGTAATTTTGCATCACAACATAAATTCACAAAAAAAAAAATGCCCCAGCGGCTTCGAACCCTTGCCAGGACTGTCACTTTCCCTTTAAACCGACATGGGGCAGTCCCCATCAGTGAAATTCCCTTAAAGCCGTTTATATTTATTATATTTCCTTGGGTTGTTTGTACTATTCTATATTGTTGATTAATAATTACTTAAATAGTGCCGCATTTTTTTCCATCCCCTGTCCTATTTTCCCACCCACCTTATCTTCCCACCCACTATATAAAATTTAAAAAACACAATCCTATTTTTCCACCCACCAATATTCCTAAAATACCATTTTAATTATTACCTCATTTCCTCTCTCCTTTATTCTCTCTACTCGTGTCTTCTCTGTCTCTCTGACGGCCCACACATCTCTCTCTCTCATTTTTGTTGTATCTTATTTTCCATCTCTCACACTTCATCTCTCTCTATGTCTCTCATGTTAACTATACACACTAAAACCGTTTTTTGCTATTTTTTTTTTTGTAAATATGGATTTTGTGAATATAATCATATTTATGCTCTTAGCTTTCTACTATTGTAAATAAAATTTTTCTCCAAAGTTGTCCAAGGACCATAAATAAACTTTTTCTACGTCTTTTTCTTTTTTTTTTTTCTCTTTCTTTTTCCTTAAGTCCTTTTAAGTCATTTTACAATAGGGTTAAATTTGTCTTTAAAAGTTTAAAGATAAGGTGGGTGGGAAAATAGGGCAGGTGGGTGGAAATAACAGCACTCTTACTTAAATCCCTAATATTAAAGTGATTACAAAATAAATCTAACCCCACCAATGGCATATGCTCCTATCACTCCAAATTATTATTTTATATATGTTGATTAATTACTTAAATCCTTAAGATTATTTCACTCTTGATTATTTCCCTTTTTGTAGTAGGGATTGACAGGGATTCAAACTTCAAATCAAGCAACAAAGCTTACCGTACTCAATCAAGCAACATAAAAAAACAAATACACAACTTCAAATTCGAACTACGTTAAAGATGAAGAGAATGACAGGGATTCAAACTGGAAGGCCCAAATTTCTCCGAACTCGCCTCCTTATATGTCGTACAACAACTCGGAAAATGATTTCATGTGCTCAGAATTAGAGTAATAATCAGTGATAAACTCCCATCATTAGTTGCACTTGGCAATAACAATGCCATCCCATCCCATGGATATGCACAACCAGGCCCCATGAAAATGGGTTCGACCCCAACCGAAATCAGCATCATAAATCGGCAGCCTCATCCAAGTGTTTATTTGAAGATGCGGGCTCCAAATTCGGACGAGGCCCGACGGGAGGTTGGGAAAGACAAGGAGTTTGAAGCTCAAGATCAAGATAGTCAAGGGCTGATCTAAGATAATCGTTGTCCATCCGAGCCAAAGCATTGTGAATACAACTTGCAGCATACCACGTTGGTTTCGACTGGATATCCCTTGCCTGCAGCAATGTGCGCATTTCTAAAACTGACATTGCCGAAGAAACCAGCGGGGAGTGGGGGTTGCAATCTGGACCGTCCATCAGTGGGAATGCGTAGTTTGGTGTTTTGATCATCAGGAAGTTTACGTGCCTTGCAAACACATCTCCAAATGTGACCTGCCAACATCTCAAATGTCGTATAGTTGATTGGATTACTATTGTTCCCAGCATCTTCCTTAGACTTGGATTTCAAGATGTTGAGCTGCTCCCGCGTCAATCTAAAAGTGGACGCAGTAACATTAGTAGTTTTTTGCAGATCATAAACAAATTCCTTTTCTGCACTAGTTTTCGAATTCGATGTGGTGGAATGCAGGCTGAGGTGGGTTTCGGGCACGAAGTATGGTCTTGTCCATGAAGGGTGGATTAATCTTTGTTACATCACCACGAGCAATAGCATGTTAGCAGTTGTCATATGTTGAATTAGTCTACTAGCTCATTAATGAATTAGTTTGTTTAGTCATTAATGGGATTGGTAGAATTAGGTTAGGAGCCTACCTTAATTTAGGGAAGAATGGTTTGGTTGCCTAATTTGGTAGGCTTGACCTTGGGAATTCAAAGGTTGGGAGCTCAAGGTATTTTGTCTTACTTGTACTTCTACTTGTATAAATATGCTTGCTTGTAATAAAAAGATCAATCAATGAAAACTGAATACAAGTTGAAAACCAGAAAATTATCTTCTCTCATTTTCATATTCTCTTATATTTTCATATCCTAACTTCTCATGTTTTGGCATGGTATCAGAGCCTAATGGCTAATCCTTAAGATCCTCTACCAAAAGTCGTTGGCGTATCTTCATGTTACTGTAAATTCTCTTGTTTCTCCTCTCCTCTATAATCAACATATTTTTCTTTCTACCTTGGCCTTTTTTGCAGCTTCTTTTGTCACTGCATTTTTTCCTTCATTTTCTTTCCCTTCCAGGATTTAAAATAAAAATAAAAATTGTCATTACCTTGTTTCTGCTAAATTTCCTCTTTGTCATCTGTATGAGCAATAAGCCCCTGGGCCATGATGGCCTGATCCCGTTTCCTTTGGGCAGTACGTCCCTTGATCACCATGATCCCTGTCCTCCGTGAGCTTTGTCACCGCTCACCGAGCCGTCGCCTTCCTCCGTGAGCCTCGTCACCGCTCGCCGAGCCTTTCCCAGCCGGCCTTTGTCTCTGTCCTGCCGTGCTTCTCTGTCGTTGGTCCCTTTGCACAATCGTTGGTCCCTTAACTGGTGTTGTTGCTCTCTTGCACATGTGCTGACTCTCTCTTTGTATTGCCGGCACTGTCCCGGCTCCTTAGCTTGCCTGTATCGGCTCATGCAGCTCTGCTCAACTCTCTCTGTCTATCTCCTCATATCCCTATCTCTCTCTGGATCTCTGTATCTCTCCGTTTTTCTGAGCAAAATACTTGCTCTCTTCTCTGCTGCACACTTTGGACGCCTGCCTCCCCCCCTCTGTTGCCACACGTGATGTTCCTTTGACACAATTTCTTTCACTTGTTTTTTCGTTCCAAGTATGGCTTTTTCCCACTTGATAAATGGGTTTCACTTCTCTTTATATTTTAAAATTGTTTTCTCACACCTCACACCACTTCTTCTGACTGCCCACAACTCTCTCACGTGCACCCTCACTTTTTCTTTCTCTAAACTTCCCTTTGTTTATCAAAAACTTGTGCTCCCTTATGTTTCTCCTCTTTCTTTTACAAAGGTTCTATATATTATTAAATAGCACTTTTTTGTCTCTTTTTTTGGTGGGTTCCTTTTTTGTTTGTTTGTTTCTTATCACATATTGCCTTTCTTCATCATTTCCTCTTGTGCCCATGTGATAGGTGTCTTGCTTGTTCCCCAACATTCCATTTTCTTAATACTATACTACTATTCTCTTTTTTATGGTTTCTTCTCTCTCCTCATCTCTTTGTTCTCATGCACACCATATTTGTGTGGGTAAAGTTTCTCTGCCTACTCATTTCTCCATTACATATATATATGAAAAATAAAAAATAAAAAAAATTGCCACCTCTTCTCTTTCACGCCAATTACTTGGCTTCCTTTTTCCTTTATTTTATTGGACTTGTTTTGCACTATGACTCTTCCGTTTCAACACCTCTTACACTTATCAACATCACCTACCCTATCTATACAATATTTGTCCCTTTCTCTCTATGTGTGCATACACATGTCATCCACCTTCATTCATTTTTATTTCTTCTTTCTTTTTGGGTTGTTGCAGACTCTTCTCCATCTTTTATTCCTTTTCTCCAGTTGTCGGCTGCCCCATCTCCATTCCACCTTTCCTTGCATTTGTTTCTGCCACGAGACTGACATGTTTGAGTCTCTTTACTATTATTTCATTTTCTCTTCTTCCAAATATCGACCCTCTACCAGTGTCATATTTGAGGGGGAGATAGATGCAACTTTATTGTCATTACCAGTGCTGCTTTCTCTAAATCTCGACTCTCATACGTCGTCGGATTTGAGGGGGAGTGACACTGCTGCTCATCTATTCCGCTGCAATTCAGTTACCTATCTGTCATAACTGATTCTTCTACATCTAGCTTCAGTCAGCTTCTGTTTCTCAAGTGCCACTGATCATATGGCTCCATCGACCCCTTCTCTTCATGGGGAGTGAAGAGAAGTTGCCTCTGCTGTTGCTACCTGCCACAGTTGTTTGCCTTGCCTTGTCTTGCTGGTGCCAGTGCCTTATATTGCTCTTGCTGGTGCCAGTGTTGCTCTTGCTGGTGCCAGTGTTATTGTCTCTTGTTGCTTCTACCGTGTTCTTGCCTTTACCGGTGTGCTTTCGATGTGGTCATGCCCGTTGACTGTTAAGCTCATAATTTCGTACATATACGTACCCTATTTACTTACTCATTTTGCTTAGTTTCTTAGTATTTTGAGTTATTTGCCTCTCTTTGTGTGTTTTGTAGGCCAATAGAGTATGAGAGCATGAGAGGAATACACTTGAGGCATTTGAAGCAAAATGGTGCAAAAACGTGCAAAAACTGGAGCCTGAGTTAGAAGTTCATTTCGGACTTATCTTCTTCATCCGAACTTGGATTGGGCTAATACTTGTGTGGTTGGATCAATAACATTCTGAACTTCAAAAAGAACATCTTAAAGTCATCATTGGATTCCGCCCAACCCAATTCGTGAGCCCATGAAAATACACATCATGCTGACAGGAAGATGAGCTCATTGCATGCTTGGTCATGATGAGCTAGGCATGAGCTATTGGTTTTTGAATGGAAGCTTGGTCATGCTGACATGAGGGTGAGCTAGGGCTACTAGTGGGATTTAGTGGAGTAACCATTTCTGATTATCTAATGCAAGTGTGTTAGGTCATTGCCATATTCAATTCAGATTTCCCACTCCCCTCTCCCCTATAAATACCACTTCCATTCCACATATAACGCATATCCTGAGATCCATCATTTACACTTCCATTGTACACAAAGAGAGGGAAAGTTGAGAGTCACAAAGGGAGAGAAGGGAGAAGGCAGCAGCTGGGAGGCTTTGGCCTCCTGGCAGCCATGGAGATGAATCTTTTCCATTTCTAGCATGCTGTCCTTATCTTCTTCTCCTCCCTTTGTCTTTTATTTTCTTCTTGTATTTTCTTTGTTTTTATGTTATTAGTTGTAATAAACATCTTGCTAGTCTTGTATCATGGTTTGAGTTTATAAAGTTTGATTTCATTCATGAATTCTTCTTCACTATTTTAATGGAGCTGTTTTTGCATCCTTTGATTGATCACCTGAGGTTTTATGCATTTTGCTCTTGTTGGGAAGGTTTGGGGATCATCTTCATTCCATCCATTAGCAACTCATGTGATTTGGTTTCTAGGTCTCCTAATGTAAACACCATGCTTGGGGTCCTTGTGATGTTCAATGCAATTTGATCCAAACACCATGGACTTATTTGTGAGTATCTTCATGAGTGAATCAATTTGTTTACTTGCTGCCATAACATGATTAGAATAATTAGGGTGGATTCTAAAACAACACCATCTTGTCTTAGTTACTTTCTTTCTTCTTGTTTTGTTTCTCTTGTTTCCATTTCTGTTTTGTGTAGGAAAACTGAGTTGGATCATTCAATCACCAATCCCTGTGGAATCGACCTCGCACTTACATATGCTAAACTACCAACGGCTCGTGCACTTGCGAGTATCACAAGTTGAGGATGCAGTGAATCCATTTTGGTGCAGCTGAATCTACGCAACATTGACCCTGCCTTTGCTCTTGACTTTCCGTACCTTGCCTTATCCTATTTTTTAGGGTTTGGCTTTACCTTGCCACCTTGCCTTTGCTTGGCCTTTATTTGCCTTACCTTGCCTTACCCTTTCTTTTTAGGGTTTGGTTTTACCTTGACGTGCCTTTCCCTATTTTAGGGTTTGGTTGTGTCCTTGCCGTGTTCACAGGGTTTCTGTGTCCTTTACCTTACCTTTGCCGTGTTCACAGGGTTTCTGTGTCCTTTACCTTACCTTTGCGGTGTTCACAAGGTTTCTGTGTCCTTGCCGTGTTCACAGGGTTTCTGTGTTCTTTGCTTTGCCTTTGCCTTGTTCACATGGTTTATGTGATCTACCGACCAACCGGCTGCACTTGGATTTGGTGTTGCCACGACAGACCGAAATGATTAACTTCGATGTGGCCTTTGCTCCACGTGTGGCCCACCATGTAGTGGTCCCACGTGAGGGGGCATGTTGAAGTGGATCGACATTTTATTAAGAATAAGCTTGATGCAGACATATTAATGAAGGAAGTCTCTTGTTATAGTTTTCCACAATTCTCTTGGCAAGTTGGGCATTGGTGATATCTATGCACCAATTTGAGGGGGAGTGTTAGCAGTTGTCATATGTTGAATTAGTCTACTAGCTCATTAATGAATTAGTTTGTTTAGTCATTAATGGGATTGGTAGAATTAGGTTAGGAGCCTACCTTAATTTAGGGAAGAATGGTTTGGTTGCCTAATTTGGTAGGCTTGACCTTGGGAATTCAAAGGTTGGGAGCTCAAGGTATTTTGTCTTACTTGTACTTCTACTTGTATAAATATGCTTGCTTGTAATAAAAAGATCAATCAATGAAAACTGAATACAAGTTGAAAACCAGAAAATTATCTTCTCTCATTTTCATATTCTCTTATATTTTCATATCCTAACTTCTCATGTTTTGGCATAGCAGACCATGTATTCACGAAGTGGAGAGCAGAAAATCCATCTGCTACGCGGTGGTCCATGGAAACACCAAGTGACACTCCACCACATTTGAAGTACGTCACCTGCATATATATGTAGACAGTAAAATCCAGAATCATATAGATTATAATATATATATATAGTTTGTTTCAATTCAGGATCCCTCAAATAATAATTTTATTTGGTAGACAACTTGTAGGGTCCTCGACTAATTGTGACCAAACCGTGTATTTTATCAAGTTTTCATTCATAGACAATTGAAAACCATTAAGACATCTAGTTATGACCAATAAAATAGACCAATACGATACTTCAAAAAAAACACTAAAGTGACAACCACTAATTGAGTGGTCAAATGGTTTATGTGATTTTTCGCATAGATGATCTTTCAATTAATACATAAAGGAAAGACGGCTTGGATTGCTAAAATACAATGCGAAGTAGATCCACAAGAGTGTCCCTCAAAATTTTAATTGATCCTTATATGAGTTCTATATATACTAATTAAGTTGCACACTGTACCTCAAAAACTGGCAAACAGATCTGAGGTAAAGGGCAGATGCTATCCTTCAAGTTTTATAATATCGTATACTTCAGGGCCCATCAATTCTGATAGGATGAACAATAATATAATTAGTAATATATAAGTATCCTAAAAGAAATCGAAAATTTTGAGTTTCCATTCAAACTTTCTGTTGAATATTCAGTGTTTAATGTGGTTTAAGGTTTGAAGGTGAAAACTCTCTAAAACATTGTTATCATCTTACAAATCGTTTCCAAACTCAATATGAACCGTCCACAAACAGCTTGCCATTCATTCTGAACAATTATAAATGCCATGCCTTCAATATTAAATAATTCTAGTCATGGAATTTTTCATTATTGCGTGACCAAATATATAAATGAGACCTTGGATGATAATTATTAAATACCTGTAACGCAAAAATGGGAAATGAGGATATCCCACCAGCGTAATCAACACCAGGGATGAGCTCACGAAGATTGGGGTTGAGCACAAAATCACCAAAATCATCAATGGCAGAGATGCTCTCCGCTACAACAAAGAGCACTCCCTCCGCATTGCAATCAATCTCCATACGGCCATTCTGGTCGTTGAGCTTGTAGCGACCAGCCATGGGGTAGAAGGGCACAAGGGCCTTGCTGAGGGCTTGCTTGAGCAATACTAGGTCAAAGAAGTTCTCGTCACCGCTTGATCTGTAAATGTAAACATTTGACGTGTGATAGCGCGAATATTGTAGGTCCAAGTTGGAGAGCCACAGCGAGCCTCGGGGTGTCGACTCCTCTGCTGGCTTCACCATCGTGGACTCTTTTATGCTCACTGTCACCTTCTCCGCCATCTTTTCTTCTTCTTCTGTTCTTTCTTTTTTGGTTTTCAAAAACACACGTACGTTCTTTTTTAGTTGTAATAAGAAAAGAAAATTACAACTTCTTGTGATTACAACTTACAACGCAAACCCATGAGTAGAACTAGAACTACATGGAGTGAACGTCGAAATCGAAATTGAGGGAAAGAAATCCAAATCAAGAGAAGAATTGATTCTTAGAGAGAACCCAAAAGATACAACTAAACCTGAGACCACCCGCCAGTTATTTATGGTGTGTGTGGAGCATTACGTGGATGATGGATCCACCACAGCTATATTGTAGAGAACTGATATACATGTTTAAAAAATACCGACAAGTCCTCCTATGATTACAAATTCAACATAATAAATTTTTCAGCTACCAACCAGACATTATTTCTTATGTATGGGAGGAATTTAATTTCTAACACGTACATAAAAAAATTAATTCAAACAACAACTTGCAAAAAAACTTTGGCTGGGCAATTTTTTTGTGTTTCTTTTTCTCTAATAACAAATGTGTACAACTAAAAGGAGGTTCCTCTACGGATCCTTTTTCCAAACATGTCAAAATTGTCTAAAATAAGAACCAAAGATGGAAATTACAAAACTAAATATGTGATCATAATTATGTCCTAAATGTTCTAAATTATTAGTATCAGATTTGTTTATCTTGATAGATATATGATGTACAGTGTAACTAGATAGTTGAGAAAGTAACTACCAAATATCTCCTCTGATAGATATCATCTTCCAGTGAACTACATGGAGCAAAAGTCAACGTCGAAACTGAGGAAGGAAGAGTATGAAATCCAAGTCTTAGAAGAATTTCTGACTAACACGTAGCATTTAATTTCTCAAACAGTTGAGATATTTCAAACCCAGCAAACAACAACTTGCAAAAAGCTGTGGCTGTCCAACAATTTGCACAACATTAATTTAATGGTCCCGAGAGACAGTTCTAGGTGACTTAGTTTTTGTAGCCTAATAATAACCATCTTCATTCCATATTATTATTTTGTTTATTTTCTTATTATTCTACATTGTTGATTAATTACTTAAATTCCTAGGATTATTTCGCTATTGATTACAAGTACAATCTAACCCCACCAATAACATCGTCCTCCTTTCACTCCATATTATTATTTTAATTATATTCTTAAATACTCAATATCTTATTGTTTTCTCACAAAAATTTGTCTAATTTGGAGTTTTTATTTAATAATTCGTTAACAAATATATAGTCTATTTTTGAAATGGGTGAAGCGCGTGAAACGAGCAAAAATAACAACTCATTAGTCATAACGGGTCGGGTTGGGTTTTCGCAAATTTGAATGGTTTGGGTTTAGTATTTCCCACCCATGAGCTTAACGGGTTCAGTCGAGTTAACTCGCTTTCCTTAATGGGTTGACACGAACACGACTCGAAACCTGCAAACACGACACGCATTGGCGAACCTAGACTTTCGTTCATCTGGGGGCTTAAAAAAATCCAACCGATATATAGCCAAACAAAAAATATTTGAGTTTAAAGTGAACTTGGTAATTGAGTTCTCCACAAAATTACAGAATGAGTGAACTTGGTGGGATCTCTATTCTCCTTTTATAACATAGGGTTTTTCTTTTTTAATATAAGCTTTGGGTTTAAAGTGTATGTATTGGATGGGCCATGTGAGGGCTCCACCTAAGAAGGACCTCAAAAAATTAAAAAATATGAGTTTGGGTGGAATTATACAGCTGCAACTTTTTTGTAAGTGTAGGCAAGTGCCTGTTATGTTTTCCTATTTAGATCGGTGCACTAGATACTAAGTGCTCGTTTGGTATTGCTTATTTAGAGTAATAAGTGATTTTTAAAAAAAATTTAGAAGCCTAACCCGTTTGGTAAAAAATATAAAAATCACTTTTTGGTCTTAATTGCTGTCAGACAAATCTGTTTGGAGAAGCAGCTGCATAGCTGCTTTCAATTTTGGATTTCTCGGAAATCAGTTTGGGAGTTTAATGAATTTTTCATAATACCAAAAATAGCCTTTAACAACTTTAGAATTTACATCATCTGTCCCTTTTATTTATGTTCCTCTTCTCTGCACGTATCTTCTTCTCTGTGCACGCCTCTTCTTCTCCAGACCTCAGTTTCTTCTTCTCCTTCTTTACACGTCTCTTCCATTCTTTCGACCTCAATTTCTTCTAAGGCGCTGTGTAGAAGGCCCAAGATTGAGGTAAATTTGATATTACTTTTGTTTCTTACCTATTTTGTTTTTCCCCTTTGTTTTTAATTTCTAGGGTTCTTGTGCACTGAAAATTTGTTTGATTGTTAGAGACAATAATCGAAACCTAAATGCCCATATATAATTGCTTGCTTTAAAGCCAAAGCTTCTGTTTACAAGTAGAGATTTTTATCACAGATTACAAAACCTCGAGAAGAACTTCATTAGGTAAAACAGAGCCATTGAAATTAAAGACTTACTAGCATAAGACTTAACATTTTTATTTCTAAAACTAAGATGATATCAAGAAAGAATATATCCTCAATACACACATATCTACATATGGTAACAGGAACCATTAATACAAATGATATACGTGTAGAGGTTTGTTGACCATTTCTATATTCTCTTTCCTGGTTTTATACAGGCTTGACTAACTTATGGAAAAGAAACGCTGTCCTTATGAAGAGAAATGATAGAGTAATCTTGCCTGTATAAAGAGATTGTCTTAAGAACATATATATAGATTGCTTTAGTTATTGGTTTTGGAATATCTGAATTTGGAATTTGAGATTGTGGAGATTTTTATTTTATATTGTTACAGGTTTGGTGCATATGCTTAAATATGTATACATATCTATCACATGTAATTTGGTTGTGTTTAATTAATCTTCAAAGAGGTTTCACCTGCAATTGCAAATGGTTTCTGCTTGAGCTTGGAACTTCATTCGATCGTAATCATATCGATACTCTTGACTCATTTTAAATAGCATGCGCAGGGTATTGAGCGATTCTCTTTTATCATTTCCTCTCCATTATTATTTCCTTTCCATGTTTCTGTGATTAATTGAATGATACCTCTTTCATCTATGCAATTTCACAAAGGTTTTAGTTCTTGGTTGGAGGAATCAGTTTGTCATATTAAACTCTCCCTTTATGGATCGATCTGGTTCTAATTTAGTTTTAAAGTTGGAGTAAGTTTTTGTGATTGAGTGAGTTTGATACTTATTTGTGGGGGTTTTTGTGACAGAATTGTTACAGCATCAATATTCAATCCCATTCATGCTGTGTTCTAAAAGCTTCTAATACTTTGATTAACAATCTACTGATAGTGCAATGGGGGTTGTGGTCCATCGGCTTCTATTTGTGTTTTAGTAGAGAATTGTCCTACTTTTACAGTTTTTATGCCATTATATAGCTATTATTTCCTCATATTTGTATGTTTCTTCTTTGAAATTTAGCCTCATATTTGTATAGCTATTATTTCCTTTTGTGCTTATGTATGATGTCTTTGTTGCAATAAGATGGCAAAGAAGAATAATAACTTCATCGCAATTGACCTTTGTATCAAGGAGGTGGATCTAGGCAATCGTCCTGGTACTCACTTTAACAAAGTTGGATGAGCAAGGTTGGTTACAAATATTAGTAAAGAGATAGGAAGACCGTATGAAAAATTACAATTGAAAAACAAGTGGGATTTACTAAAAAAAGAATGGAAATTATGGAAAGATCTAAAAGGGAAGGAAACTGGTCTTGGGTGGAATGTCGCTAAGAATACCGTTGATGCATCTGATGAATGGTGGCAGGATAAAATTAAGGTATTTGAATGTTTTGTTCTTGTTTTATTATATTATTGATATCCATGTTTTTTTTAACAATGTTTAAAAATTCATTATAATATTTGTATATTCCATAATGCAGGTAGAACCCAAATATGCAAAATTCCAATTTGAGAGTATTAGTCATGAGATGGAGGAGAAGTTAGATATGATGTTTTTTAGCACAGCGATGCCAAACTGGCCCTAAGTTATATCAGGTTTTGATAATAGCTTAAATTAAGTTGTACCTTGAGGCCCAAAACCTTGTGAAATAAGGAAGGGTTTGAGGCCTATTAAGGAGTCCTATTTTATTTCCTTTTTGCGTGAACCGATTAAGTGGGCTTGGAAGATTAGTCAAGTCGGCCATCGGTGATGAGTAGAGACGACTTGACCTAGTCCTATATAAGCTTAAGGCCCTACTCTCATCAGAAACGTTTTCTAAACCGATTCTCATTATAAAAAGAGAGCTTAAACAGATTCTAAGAGAGAACAGAAGTCTTGAGCCGTTCCTGTTCTTGCTAGGATTGCTGCTGCTACGGATTAGATGAGTTCAGAGACTGTATACTCAAGGAAGATGGCTTCAGTTATGTCTTCATGTCTTTATACATATTGCATATCTATGTCAAAGATTTAGATTGTATTTTAAAGAAATTTAACAGTGCCCACATTAGTCCTTCATTGGGACCGTCAATGACTGACACGTTTGCCAGGTCGTAATGAGCAAAGAGAAAAGGATGAAAAGAGAGAAACAAATATCTATCTCCGGATTCTCCACCATAAACCAAACATGAAAAGTACGTAGAAAAGCATTCTTCGTCTCGTGAAGTGGGGGTCAGTCGGTGGAAAAGTGTCGTCCTTGGATTAAAGCTTTTCAAAGAGAATACTGATTTGGATGACAAAAGTAAAGATGTACGAAATGAAAGACCTTGACTTTTAGTGTTAACCACATATTTACGGGCTTTGAGGGGAATTATGTAAAGACCAAGAAAAGCAATAAATGAGAAAAATGTAGGAAAAGAAAGGGAGAGGACTGAGCTCAAGAAAAGTAAGGTGAATAGCATAGGGAAATTAAGTAAATACACCAGATGCATTCAAATACTTTAGTTGCCATCAGCATTTCTGTACTTATTTCCAGACCCTTGAATTAACAAAAGAGGGTTGAAATTATGAGCGAAGAGAAAAAGATGAAAAGAGAGATACAAATATCTATCTTCTGATTCTCCACCACAAACCAAACAAGAAAAGTACGTACGTAGAAAAGTATTATTCCTCTCGTGAAGAGAGAAGGTGGGGGTCGGTGGAAAAGTGTCGTCCTTGGATTAAAGCTTTTCAAAGACAGGGTCCATCAGCATTTCTGTACTTATTTCCAGACCCTCGGCTTTATTTTCTATTTGTTTATCCCTAGACCATTACATAGATGTGTGTGTCACTCGTTCTTTTTTTTTTAAATGCTCACTCATAGCTTAGGATTTAGGCCAGAGACCAAAACCCCAGAGCTAAACTAGCTCTTAAAGAACGATTTTAAACATTAATCAACCATAAATTATATAAGTCATAGTCTCCTAAACCATACGAAATCCGACACTAGTAAGGCCATCTCCAACTTTGTCGCTACTAAACTCAAATTTCCACCCTCTAAAATATAATTATTTATGTATTTTCAGGACTCAAATTTTTTTTCTTCCTCCAACCTTGCAGACTCATAATTTGAGTCATCAACTTTATTAAATTGTTTAAGAATGATTATCCTCTAAATTTTTTTTCTCGTTAATTTTTCTTGACATTATTTTTGTTTCAACATTTGTGATTTAATTTTCTAAACATTTTAACCTAAAAAAATTAAAATTATAAAACATAATAGAATTTCACTTAAAAATAAAAAGAAGTACAACAACATTTTATTTCATGGACTTTGAAAGTAAAAACAAGCAGCACACGAATAATTCGAACCCTTCATTGAAGCCATTGCCATAATTGTCTTCCATTTTTACTTTTACTTTTACTTCATTGGATTCCTCTATCCTCATTCAATAATGTTCTGAACTTTTGCCCACCTCCACTTGTGTTCTTCAATTATTTTATGAACCCTTTCCCATCTCTTATTGTCTTGTTTCAATCATGTTCTGAATCATTGCTCATCTTTGTCCATCTCACTTTATTGGATTCCCTTATCTTTCCCTATCTTTTCATATCTTTTCCTATCTTCATTCAATTATTTTATGAACCATTTCCCATCTAAATTTGACATTTCTCAAATTTCCACCCCCAAAATACATGGGGTTGGAGAAGAATTTTGGACTAAAACTAAAAATTTGGGTTTCCATTGATTGGAGATGGTCTAAGCCCTAGTAACTCGTAATAAAACTTAAAAGATTTCTGTAATTGTATCAGGGCTAGAAACGAAAACCCCACTTGGAAGTTTTCAATAATTCTTTAAATATCTATAAAGGTGCTTCGGTTTTCCTAGTAATCACTGATGAAGGTGCTTGTGGTTTTCCTGCTCAAAAAGTGTAAGAAGGAAGTTGTATTGCTCCTTATCTCTCTGTTTTTTTTGTTTTTTTTGTTTTGTGTTTTTTTTTTTGGTTTCAAGCTTTCTGTGTTGGTCAACACATACATCAAACTGTTTACATCAAAAGAAGGGCAAGAAATCAAAAGAAGGGAAAGACAATCATGAGGGGTTAAACCAGAAAGATGGTTCTTAAATCTTAATATTTGAGGCAGATGTGGGTGAAGCAAAAGCATGAGAAAGGTGAGCTCCAACTGTCTGAGCACGGAGAAGTTTTCACGTAGGGGGTGAGAAAAATATAGACCAATCAACCTCTTGTGTAGCAACATTGTAATATAGCGGGATAAATAGTGTAAGCTTGATTTTTTACTCAAGTTAAGTCATAATTCCTTGAAGGTGTCAAAAACTAGTCTATTTTGCTTGAGACTAGCAAGCAACGTGCACCACGTCTGCGCCATATGAGCTTTGGTATAGTTGACTGTTACCACAATGGGTTTTTTAAAACATTATTCAAATAAGTTTAGGGTTAACGTAAGTCAAAAATGAAGTTTTAAAGGCAAATGAAAGAAAGGAAAAAAATCAAAGAGAAAAATATGAATCAACCGTAAATTATGCTAAAATATGAATATAAGTTTTGAATATGTTAGATTCTTTATTCTTCTCCATAAGAAGGTATATATAAGAGTTTACAAGAGTGCTATACACAAAATTAGATACAGGAAAGAATTAGGAAAATATCTCCTAATTATACAAAGATTTATCAATTATATAAAATAGGAAATTAAATCCCTTAATTAATCAAGGAAATAAATCTCCTTGATTAATTAGGAGACTCACGTCAACACTCCTCCTCAAGTTGGTGCATATACGTCACCAATGCCCAACTTGGTAAGTGAGTCATGAAATACTTCCACAAACAGCTTTGGTTAAGATATCTGCCAATTGATCTTCCTGATTTTACGAATGGTAGGCGAATGATCTTCTTCTCAATTTTTTCCCTGATAAAATGTCTATCCACCTCAACATGTTGAGTTCTATCATGTTGAACTGGATTATGGGCAATATCGATGGCTGACTTGTTATCACAATGTAACTCCATTGGTTTTTCTGGCTTGAAACCCAATTCTATCAACAATCTTCTGATCCATAGTAATTCACAAACTCTGTGAGCCATTACTCGATACTCTGCTTTAACACTAGACCGAGAAACCACATTTTGTTTCTTACTCCGCCAAGTGACTAGGTTACCTCCCACAAACGTGAAGTAACCTGAAGGAGAGCGTCTATCAGGAATAGAGCCAGCCCAATCAGCATCTGCATATCCCACAACTTCGAGATCTCTATTTTTTGAGAAGATTAATCCTTTCCTAGGTGCTGACTTTAAGTATCTTAAGATCCGATCAACTGCATTCCCATGTGACACACTAGGTGAATGCATAAACTGACTAACCACACTCACAGCATATGCAATATCTGGTCTTATGTGGGCTAAATATATCAACCTTCCAACAAGGCGTTGGTACCTGTTCCTTATTGGTTGGTTCTTGATCCATATCTTCACATAACTTGTGATTCATCTCGATGGGTGTATCAGGGTTTGCATCCAAGCATTCCTGTTTCAGTGAGTAGATCTAATACATACTTCTTTTGAGACGACATATACCAGTTGTGGGATCTGGCTACTTCAATTCATAGAAAATACTTCAGATCACCTAAATCCTTCATCTCAAATTCCTGAGACAAATACTTCTCCAGTTTTATTTGCTCTCCTGTGTCGTTTCCAGTTACGACTATGTCATCCACATACACAATCAATGCAGTAAGGTTTCTTCCATCACGCTTCAAGAATAAGGTGTGATTTGCATTACTCTGTATATATCCAAAATTCTTCATGGATTTAGTGAATCTGCCAAACCATGCTCTGGTGGGATTGCTTCAACCCATACAGTGACTTTCTGAGTTTGCAAACTTGATTCTCCTTGTCACGAGCTAAGTTACATCCTGGTAGTATGTCCATATATACTTCTTCTTCCAAGTCTCCATGTAAGAATGCAATTTTTACATCAAACTGATGTAATGGCCAATCGAGATTTGCTGCTAGAGACAGAAGGACTCTGATTATTTTAATCTTGGCTCCTGGGGCAAAGGTCTCTTGGTAGTCAATCCCATATCTTTGTGTGTATCCCTTCGCCACCAATCTAACTTTATATCTTTCAATGGATCCATCTGCTTTGAGTTTCACAGGATAAATCTATCTGCATCCCACCTTCTTCTTTCCATGAGGTAATGGCACGAGTTCCCATGTGCAATTCTTCTGAAGAGCTCGCATTTCTTCATTCATGGTTTCTTTCCATTTTTGGTCTTCTAGTGCTTCAGTTACACTGTTGGGGACAGGTATTTCGGCTAACTGCTTCACAAAGTGTACCAGGGACTCTGATAATCTGTTGAGGGATACATAATTGTTGATGAGATATTTCCCCTTTGCATTAAGATCTCTTCGCAGTGAACTGGAGGTTTACCACGATTCTTCCTTTGTGGAATCTAATATGCAGGCTTTGTGCCTTCTGAAATGCAATTATCAAGAAATATTTCATTACTATTATCAGTTTCAGGTGGAGGAGTTACCTGAATGACGTCTTCGCAGGTGATTGGTGTGGTACCTGAGCTGAAGAATTCTCCGGAGCGGGCACAAACTCTTCAATTTTCTCCTCCTGAGTGTGATGGCAAGGAGAGGATTGAAGCGGAACAATTTCAGAGAAAAATTGGGGGGCGACCGGGTAGCGGGTGCAGGCGATCCGGTAGTTTTCAGGGCGAGGCGTGGGCGACCGTCAGTTGGAATATGTGACCGGTCGCTTTCAGGCAGAGTCTTTCCTGACCGGGTCGTGTGCGTCGAGCGACTGGTCGTTTGCGTCGGGCGACCGGTCATTTCGAGTCTGGAACGAATCTTGAAAGAATACCTGAAGGAAAAAATTCTGAAATTGGAGAAGTGTCCTCTTGTGCATCTGAAAAATAGATCTCGTGTTCCCAGAACACAATATCCATCGAAGTATAGACCTTCTGACTAGGAGGATGATAACATCGGTAACCTTTCTGATGAGGTGCATAACCAATGAAAACACACTTGTCGGCACGGGATCCAATTTGCTGCGTTGTTGATCATGTAAGTGGACAAAGACCACACAACCAAAAATGCGGGGTTCCAGGTTTTGGGTTGGAGGTATTTGGGTATGGTGGTGAAGTGTTTGAAGGGGGGTTTTGAACTGGAGGATACTAGAGGGAATCCGATTGATAAGATATGCTGCAGAGAGGACGGCCTCTCCCTAAAAAGACCGAGGCATATTCGCACCAAAGAGTGAGGCACGAACTACTTCCAATAAGTGTCTATTCTTCCGTTCTGCCACACCATTCTGTTGAGGAGTGTAAGGGCATGAGCGTTGATGTATGATGCCATGATCTTGGAAGAACTCATTAAGATCATGGTTGAGAAATTCTCCGTCATTGTCAGACTGAAGAACCTGAATTTGAGTGTGAAATTGTGTCTCCACCATGTGATAGAACTGTTGAAATTTGGAACTGACTTCCCCTTTTGTTTTGAGAAAGGAAACCCAGGTCATTCTTGTGCAATCATCGATAAACGTGACAAACCATCGAGCCCCCCCTTGGAGTGGTAATTCTAGCCGGGCCCCAAACATCAGAATGAACAAGAGAAAAGGGAACCAAACTTTCAGCTGAGCTTAAGGGAAAAGAAACACGATGGCTCTTGGCCAGTTCAGAGATATCACACTTAAAACTGGAAATATCTAACTTGGAAAATAAGGAAGGAAATAGCTTTTGTAAATATCCAAACGAAGCATGTCCAAGACGGCGATGCCATAACCATACTTCGAAAGTGTCCTTCTCAACACTCGCACCCCCAATTTTGTAAGCTCGACTGAGGCTGGCTTCACTGCGAGAAGTCAAGTCCAAATAGTAGAGTTTGCCCCTCCTAGTACCACAACCAATCGTCTTGCCTCCTGAGAATGTCCTGAAAAACACAACGAGTAAGACAAAAGGTTACAGTACAATTCAAAGCCGTAGTAATTTGGGCAACAGACAAGAGATTATGATGTAAGGATAGAACAATCAACACAACACTCAATAGGGCATCAAAGTAATTTAATAATCAAAATTAAATTCAATAGGGCCATCTATCATTTTTTGGGGTTTTTTTTGGGTTTGTTTATCTATATATATATAAAGCAAAATGCAGAGAATGGTAAAACATTCAAAAACCCCAAAAATGCCCTTGGTTAATTCAAACATTAAGAATTGAAATTATTAATTAAATTAGGATAATATGATAAATTCACATTTTGTTCATATTAAAAGAAAATAAAAATAAAAACAAAATCATATAATAGGTCCTACTTTTATGGAATATAACTACCCATGTTATCTTTTCTTAATTCTAAAAATAAAACAAAAAATAAAAAATAAAACCAATTGGCACATGCGTAAGGGGCTAGTAGAAATTAAATGGTGTAGAGTTTATCTATATTATTAGTGCTAAGAATGGGTATATGACTAAATATCTCTAGTTAAAATCTCATAATATGGATTAGAAAATACGATGACTCCTATTCTTGTGAAAGAACACTACAATTCAGAAGGACCTTTGAATAAGATTATGCCGGAAACTCTCTCATAAACTATAAGTGACTCTGTATACAAGTGGATATAAAAAGGCTGAAAGAAGTTCCCTCTTTTTTTTTTTCACTACAAAGGACACCATGGTCCAATAGAATAGCATTTCAGATATACACCAAAACAATACCAGAAAAACATATATAACGATAACATATTATCCTTAACAGGCTTGGTGGGATTTTTATGCAAGGCGGCATCAGTGCGACGCCCGGAAATGACTATAATGTCTACACGCCTATGCATGTGCCGTGTGAGCTATGGTAAACCCTAAACCCTAAAATGTAAGAGTTAATTTAGTTGACTGTTGACAGAAGTTTAGGGGAAAAGTGAGTCAAATTAACTTTTAAAGGGCAAAGTAAGCCTCGTCCTCGATGAAAATAAGTAAAGTATTAAGTATTAACAAAATAAAAAAAATGTCGGTGTTTGGAAATGATGAGCAAAGAGGAAAAGATGAAAACAAAGAAACAAATACCTATCTCTAGATTCTCCACCATGACCCACATATTTGCTGGCTTTTGAAAGGCCCTCTAAAGCAAACTGTTAACCAAATTGTAATTCTTTTCAGATCCAGTCCGTTTCTGTTTCCATTTCCATTTCCAGATCCAACCATTCTCATCATCTCAGGCTTGTTTTGTTTTGGTGGTGGCGTTGTTGCTAGAAATGGAAGCAGCAAGCATAGTTTTATCCCCTGCTTTGCAAGTGATCTTTGACAGATTGGCCTCCCCAGCCTGCGAAACACTTGCTGATATCTGGGGTGTTGAGGACAACCGCAACAGCCTACAAGATTCCTTAATAAGGGTTCAAGCTATTCTTCAAGCTGCAGAGGATCAACAATTAACCAACAAATATGTTAGGCTTTGGTTGTCAAACCTCAAGAATGCTGCTTCTGATGCTGAGAACCTTCTGGACTTGTTTATGGCTCACAATACCAACATCAGTGGTCACTTTGTCAACCGAGGGGGGATTTTTACAAAAGGCTCTGATGCTGAAAAAATTAAAAAGGCAATCCACATATTAGAAAAGACGATAAATCAGGGATTCTCGACATTTAATTTTAGAGAGCCTAGCATAGGAGATCGACGATCTATCCAAAGGGAGACTGACTCCGGGGTCGACGACTCAAAGATATATGAAAGAGATGATGAGAAAGATAAGTTAGTCAAACTGTTACTATCTTCGGAGATTCTGGATGGATATGCAACTTGTATTCCAATAATTGGTATTGGAGGAATTGGCAAGACCACTCTTATACAATTGGCATATAACGATGAGAGGGTAGTCAAACACTTCGACTCTAGAATATGGTTTTTTGTTTCTGAGGATTTCAATGTCAAGAAGATTATGAAGACAGCCATTGAGTCTGCAACAGAGGATGAATGCAAGTTGTTGAAGATTGAACTACTTCAGTCTCGGCTTTCAATATTTCTACAGAAGAAAAGATGCCTGATTCTGTTAGATGATGTTTGGATGGAAGACCAGGATGATTGGGACAAACTAAGACCTTTGTTAAGAGGGGTTCTTGATGGATGCAAAATCATTGTCACCACCCGCAGTCAAAAAATTCCATTCATCTTCCCAAATTCACCATTTTATAAAAATGGTTTGAAGGATGATGATTGCTGGTCTTTGTTCAAACATCGGGCATTTCGATGCCGAGAAGAAGAGAAGTATCCAAATCTTACACGGATTGGAAAGAAGATTATCAAAAAAGTTGGAGGAGTGCCGTTAGCTACAAAAAGTTTGGGAAGCTCAATGCGCTTGAAAAGAGAAGAAAAACAGTGGTTATTTATGCGAGATTGTGAACTCTGGAAATTAGATGAAAGTCAACATAAAGTTTTCCCTACCCTGATGTTGAGTCTACCACCACATCTTAGACAATGCTTTGCGTTCTTCTCATTATTTTCTGAAAATTATGAGTTCAAGAAGCAGAAGTTGATTCATCTATGGATGGCAGAAGGCTTCATTCCAAAAGAGGGAAGCAAGCGTCCTGAAGACATCAGTGATGAATACTTTTCCGAATTGTTGTGGATATCTTTCTTGCAAGAAGTACGGCTACATGACAGTGGAGAAATAATTGGATACAAGATGAATGATATCATTCATGATCTTGCACGATATGTTGCACGAAAAGAATATGTGGCACTTGAACAGGGTCGGCCACAAAATTGGTCACCATCAGAGATTCGCCATGCATCTGTTGTTTACCGATATGGTGCAAGAATTACAATTCCAAAAACTCTATATGAAGCAAAACATTTGCGAACTCTCTTATTGATCGGAGATTCTGGCAGTTTAGAGAACGAAGATGAAATTTGTTCAAGTTTTCAATACTTGCGAGTGCTAGATCTCAACAGCTGTGATCTTGTTGATCTGCCGTATTCCTTGGGTGACTTGATATGTTTGAGGTATCTTGACTTGTCTTACAGCTTTTCTCCCAGTTACCTGAAAGCATAAAGGATCTCATATCTTTGCAGACCTTAAACCTAATTGGTTGCCTTAATCCTTTGGGACCCCACCTAAGACATCTTAACTTAAGTGGATGTGTGCGTTTGACTGGTACGCTTCTTTTTTTTAGATGGTTAGGTAATCTTCAGACATTGCCACTTTTTGTTGTGCCGAAGGGGGCGCAGAATATTGAGCTGCAAGGTTTAAATCTTTATGGGGAGTTGAATATTACTCGCTTGGAGAATATTCAAGTTGCTTCTTCATCGGAATCAGCAGAACTGCATATGATGAAAAATCTTGAGTCATTGGGATTATACTGGGGTTTTATTCCAGGATTTAAAGATTCGTTTGCCAAACCACCTAATGCCCCAGCTGAAGTAGGTGTCTCAGGATCACAGACATCGTTTAGTTATAAATCTGAAAAATCTGAAACCACATGAAAATCTGAAAAACTTCGTTTGCAAGCTGAAAAACTTCTTGAATGCCTGTAACCACATGAAAATCTGAAAAATCTAGTTATAAATGAGTACTCAGGAACCAAATTTCCTGATTGTGCTCTCCCGAATCTTGTCGCCGCTGATTTCACCAACTGTAGAAGTTGTGAATATCTTCCAGCCCTTGGGAATCTTCCACTACTTAAGACACTTTCTCTGCATGGAATGGATGGGGTGAAGAAAATTGGTAGAGAATTCTGTGGTGACGGTACAGACACATGGTTTCCATCGCTCCAAGAACTATCAACAAGTGATTTTGCAAACTTGAAAGAGTGGTCAAGTGCAAATGATGCAAATGATGGAAATGCCCCAAGTTAGCACATATACCATTACCTCAGTCCCTTCAACATTTGGAGCTGTGGAATTGTAATCCTACGATGGTGCCCATAGCAGATTTAAGTTTGCTATATGTTCTTATTCTTGACAAAATTCGAGACCTAGTGTCTCTCCCTGAAGGGCTCTTTGCATCAGCTAGTCTGTCTTCCTTGAAGATTTTGTCTTGCCCCAAGCTTCATTCAATGCCTTTGCATATGCAAAACCTTAGTTCTCTGAAATCACTGACCATTCGTTGGTGTGGAGAGCTGTCCTCTCTGCCACAAAGTTTGCAGAACCTTAAAGCTTTGGAGTCACTGGAGATTAGTGGTTGTGGCAAGCTAACATCCCTGCCAGATGGTGGAATTGCAGGTTTGGCTTCGCTTTGAACTTTGTCCATTGAAAACTGCAGTGAGCTGACTTCTCTGTCATCGAGTTTGGAACAACTCACCTTGCTTGAGGACTTGACCATCATGGACTGTCCAAAACTTGGTTCTTTTCCAGCAGGTGTGCAACGCCTCTCCTCCCTTCGAAGTTTGATGGTTCTGAACTGTCCTTGGTTTGATTCTCTGCCAGAAGGGTTGCAAAATGTCAAGACCCTGCACTGCTTGGAAATTAGTAGCTGCCACAATTTAACAGATTTGCCAGAATGGTTTGAGGATCTTGCTTCTCTTAGATCTTTGACCATATATCATTGTCCTAATTTGACACTACTGCCACGGGGTTTCAAGCTTCTCACTAAACTCCAGCACCTCTCTATTCAAGAATGTCCTGAGCTTGAGGAAAGATGCAAACAAGGTAGCAGTGAGGATTGGTCGAAAATAGCCCATGTCCCGCATAAGTACATTGGATCACCTCATGTAAGGCGGTCTGGCGAAGCGGGCACATCGGGAAGCTCTTCTATCCAAGTATCTTCTCACTAAGAAACTTCTATTTCATTGTTATTGTCATCAACAAGCTATTATCATTATGGTAAGCCATTCATCTTGGTGTTGTGGTGTGCTTTTTTATTTTCTCTTTATAGGGGATTTATGTATTTCTATGTACAAGGCTGTTTTGAGAATCCTCTGATTTTGTATTGTATGGATATCATATTAATTAAATTCCTGTGTTTTTGTCTAGAGAATAAAAAGCAACACTCCGTATAGATGTTGCTGATTGACACTTTTGTTTCGAAATGAGAACATTGTAGATATATGACTCTTTCAATATTAAAAAAGCAGAAAAAACACTACTACAAAAAGTGAAAAAGACGACCAGAAAAAAAGACGACGGCAGAACATAAACGTTGTGTTTAAAAAGACGACGGCAACAAAAAAACCGTCGTGGATAAGTGCCTTAAACAACTAAAAAATGGAGGTACTGTTGAATATGTTTAAAAAACAATTAAAAATAATGGGTTAAAGCTGAAAATACGACGGTCAAGTTATAAAAATCGCAAAAGAGACGTCTACAAAACAACCAACGTCGGGTTTTCACAACCGACGTGGAATGACAATGCAAAAATGAAATAAAAACCGCCATTTGAAAAGGAAAACACGTCGGTTAATTAAAATTAATTTCATAACGATTAATAAATATTAACAACAATGACGGTAAATAAAATAATCAACAACGAACAATAAAGAATAACATGACGGCAGAACTCAAACCGATGAATTTACGGATATAATCAATTAATGATTAACGTCGTAAAAACATTGTTGCACGTCAATTATAATTAAACAATTGACGTCTAGAGAATACACACGTCAAAAAAGGTTATAAAAGAGACCTAATAAAGACTAGCCACGTCATGGAATAAATAAATCACCGACGTAGTAAGGATATAACAACGTCGAATAATTGAATTCTTCGGACAAAGTAAAGTCTAACCACGACATTCATTTTAAAATAACCGACGTCAAATCCATAATTCAAGGCGTTTCCTTACTGCTTACGACGGTTAGGCTAAAAGCAATGACGTCTCAGAGATTACACACGTCTAAGTGGCTCACAAAAGAGACTTTTAAAATGCCAACCACGTCAAAGTCTATAAACACCGACGTTGTAAATTACTAACAACGTCCTAAAATGTGACTCCTAGGCCATAGTAAATGGATTAAACATGACAGGTATTTTAATTAACCGACGTGTAATATTAAATCCACGTCATTTATTTCTCTGTTCAAGCCGTCAAAATAATTTTCAACGTCTGTGGTGACCTAAAGGGTCGTGGTTATTCTTTTTTTACGTCAGTCCAAGTAAATATATGTCATGTTAAATCTTTAAGACGTCACTGTTTTTGACAAAAGTGACGTCTAATTTACCATGTTATATGTTTTAGACGTCAGTTTTTTAATTTAATGAACGTAGTATTTACTAACTGCGACGGTATCTACGTTTTACACGTCGGTTTTGTTTTAATTAGAGACGTTGATAAACATATTTACGTCGGGTTTGTAGTTGTTTTTTACATTTAACATTATTTAAACGTCTGTGTTTTACTAAAACCGTCGTCTAACATAGTCAAAAGTTGTCTTTTTTTGCTTTTATGTATGAAGTAGACGTCGGTTTTAGTTTTTTTTATGACGTGTAATATATTAACGACGTCAGTTATTTTCCGTTGTTATTTTATGTGTTAAAAGACGGCGGTTCGATTTCACGTCGGTTTTAAAACATGATACACGACGGTGGATTCCCGTTGTCTATTTCGTTTGTTGTAGTAATGAAAGCAACCTTGTACAATTAGTTCAAAAGTGTTACTTGTCTCTCTAAGTTGATGAAACGAATTTTCTTTTGTGGTTTTGGTGCTGGGGGCCGCAGGGGCTGGATGTTTGGGAAAGGGAGATAGTGGCCATATGGGAAGGTTTATTGATGATAGGCTTTTTGGGTTTTAATCGTTTTATACTTGCAACTGCCTCTCATGAAGATGTTTCAATGCTTAACGGCGGAATGGATTGGTGGAGCAACATTGGCAATGTGGTGGAAGATATTATACGGTTGGTGGTCGACATGTATGTGATGGATGTTCTGTGTCAACCTCGAAAGGGCAATGGTGTGGCACATGCTCTTACTCAATTTGGCTTGAAGGAAGGCTCTAGTTTCATTTGGACGGCACTACCTTGGTTGGACTCTCTTCTTGTGAAAGATAGGGATGTTGTGGGAGCGATTTTCGTCCCACGGGAATATATATATTCATCTAAGATTCCGTCTTCCCCTTCGTCGTCTCTTTCTCCCTGCAAAACAAACCGGAATAAGAGAACCACACCCGGGGGGTGTTGGCCAAAGGCCCTCCGATGCCTAAGTTAGTTCAAGTGTTTGTAGGAAAACAATAGCTAACGGAAAGGGTACGGAGTTATATGTATGGTGTGAACCGGGTGGCCGGAGCCTTGTATAAGGGAGAGAGAGAGAGAGAGAGAGAGAGAGAGAGAGAGAGAGAGAGGCGGCTATGAGGGAATTTTTGTAGTATTTTGTGAGCTTCGAATGGCTTACCTCATGCCTTGCATAGCCTCGTATTTATAGAGCCTCGTAGGGTTAGGGTTTGGAGAAAAATAATCCTCTTTGGGAAAGGAATTATTTTTCTGATTTTAGGAGATTTAAATCAAATAGGGATTTAATGAGGATCAAATCCCTAATTCAAGGCAAGAATCCCCAAAAAGAAGGAAATATTTGACCTATGGTTTTGCTAAAATTTGGTTCCCACAAATGCCCCCCATCTTCTGCATGGCTCGTGATGGCATGTAGGAGATGTGGATTGATTGTTGGGCTGTCCAACTGTATCTGGTTTTTCTTCTTAGGTTTGGGCTCCCAATTGGAGTGAGCTTTTGAATGTTCTTGGAGTTGGGTTCCCATTAGGAATGGGCTTGCGATTCTTTCTTGACTTAGGATTCCCAACCTGTATAAATGCACATGGCTTCTCTTCACTCTTCTTCACATCGCAAACTTAACTTTTCTACTTTCTAGCTTGAGAGAGATCTTGGAGAATTTGTACTCCTTGTCGAAGAGAGGAGTTTCCGTGCATCCCAAGGTAAGTCGAGACACGTATATTTTTTCTTCATCTACTCTTTTCACGGCGAGGACCAGCTGGGTGGGACAAGGTTGGTTGTCGTTGTGACTGGTGGCTGAACACGGTTGGAGCGGCGGTGGCCGCTGGCGGTTGCTGAACGAGTATCGGAGGAAGTTAGTGGTCTGCCCCCTGCCCAGGATGTTGAGAGATGGATGCAGAATGGTCCAGACTCTGATGATTTACCAGCTGGGCAGGAGGAGTGTTCTGCCAGACTCCCTAAAAAAGGAAGGTTGATGTTCAGTTTTCAAGAAATGGAGTTTCGACTTCGTGGGCAAAGGATGTATCTCCGTTGAGGAAGAAATAAGTAGGAGTTGCTCCCCCTTCATCTGCTAGGGTTAAGCACCTGGTCGGTGCACACAACAAGAAGGTTGGCGCTATGCGAAATACTTTGTTTGTGCCTAAAAATCTTGGCCTGTAAGGCCGACCGAAGGAACAGCCTCTCAGCCAAGGTGCCTGCCCAAAAGGTTGTCATTCGTTTTTTCTCGTAAAATAAGGGAGATCTATGAAGGCGAAATCATCACGGCCACGGTGAGCTTTGAACGAAGAAAATAGTAACCCCTCAAATACACGGCCAAAGTGGAAAAGCCAAGGGGCGTTGCCGCATGTCATTGAGGTCCCACGCTTCATTTAATGAGGTAATGCCCCTGACTTGCAGCAGAGGACCCACAATCCGCGCAAAAGCATTTAATGCGTAAGAGAAGAAGGGAAGTGACTGGAGTCAGTATATGGTGGGTAAAATCAGGATGATTAGGCGCGAAATCTTGTGACTTGTAAAGCTAAGTCACCAACCATCAGACCAGAACATTAAATGCTCCTCCAAGGCCCAAGGACGAGAGCCAACGATCAGGGCGGCGACCGAGATTTATGGGGGTCACACCACCATACTTCACGTTCCCAAATGTTGTCCAAATTACCCACTATTTCTGATCGACCATGTCATGCAGATATCAGCCTCACTTTCCTCCCCAGAGTCTCTTCTATAAATACCAAGCTTCAACTACATTTACAAGGAGGTCATCACCAAACACAAGCCTCCAACGGAGCAAATTATATTTTCCTGTCATTTATCTTCTGTAATTTATTTTCCTGTAATGCGCTTTCAATATCTTTACTTGCTTTCCTAAGAGTAGTGGCAGATTGTAGGAAAATCCGTTCATCAATATATCATATGACCCTTGTTTTTTCAAGGCGCCGGAGCACCATCCTTGTTACTTTTCCGTTCATTCCACATATCATACGACCGTTGAAATCCAGCAACGCATTGGAGCACCACCTAAAAATCCACCATTAGCACCATCGTTGACGGCCTTGTAGCTCAGGCTGTGAACCTGACGGCCGAGATCGAGTTCCTCTCTCGGTCATAATCGCTCTGATTGGAAGTCAAACTCAAACAAGCACACAATTCATCCATACATCCACTCACATCATCATCGAATGCACGGTAGATCGTGCTGGCACGCCCGCACAACCGCATCACACCAAAGAAGGACGACCCGTGTTGACGCGGATCCCTCGGCCCCGGAACACCAGGCGTGAGATTTGCGAAACCATCATCTTTGGCACGCCCAATGGGACATATTGTAAAAACCTTATGGTGGAAACTAGGGCACATGCAAAGCTCAAGAACAAGGGAATTGAAATGACTTCCGAGACTCTTGAGTTGACTTCACCAATAAAGGCCGTCGAGACCGAGCAAACGGTCAACACTTCGGCTAGCATCCTAATGGCGACGGCTTATGTGGCCAAATTCGTACAAGCACGAACCTAGATGGAAGATCTGATGGCTAGGCAAGCCTATAGGATAGAAACGTCCTTTATGGCCGCGATGGATAAAATTTCGTCGGATTTCGCGAACGTTCTTTCAAGAGAGCAATACCTCGAGAGGGTCGAGTCTTACGGGAAGGCAGGGTCTCGCTGCCTGGCTACGCACAGGCGTCGAGTTATGGTCAGCCGCGATGAACAGCTGTGGGCAGTCCCGACAAACATGGGCAAATCCCGGCCTGACCTCTCCGGGCGGAGGCGCTGCGCGGCCAGCTCCGGGCAGCTGCAATTCCAACACAATAGTACGGTCAATAGTTTGGCCGTCACACAACCGCTGCAGGCGTCGATTATTCGTTTGGCTCGTAGTTTCAAAGCGGCCTGATCGTTCCGACAGTGGCCCAGACACTTTTGGGCTCTTAATTTCATAGCGGCCCGGTCGGCATAGTCAAATGGCCATACCACTACGACAGGCGGATCGAATGCACCCGGCCAAACCCACAACGCTTACCAAGTGCAATTCGGCTCAGTCGCCACGATTGAACCCCTCGCTCAAACAGCCAAGGAGGTGAGACCACAAAACGATGCGCAGTAGGTCTAGCAGCCGTTTGCAGCCCAGCTGGAACCGCCCTTTCAGGGGCTTGGGGTCGAAAACATTCGGCGAATGACTGAGGACGGCCTGGCTCAAAGACGGCCGAAGGCACCAAGGTATACCAAGCCTTACCCACCAGAGATTAACTGTACTCCCCTTCCCCCGGAACTATCGACTGCCAGAATTCATGCTATTTTCCGGAGATGATCACACCTCCTCTATCTGAACATATAGGCCGTTTCACAGCCCAATGTGGGGAGGCCAACTCGGACGCCCAGAAGCTCTAATTGTTTGTTCACTCCCTGGCCGGTGCAGTGTTCTCTTGGTTCATAAACCTTTTATCGAATTCGGTAAGAGACTTGGTCTAACATGGAAAGGATATTCCATGAACACTTCTACTAGACCAATCGAGAGATAACTGTCGCCGAGCTGGTAAGAATGAGCCAGGCATCAAGCGAGGCCCCCCGCGATTACCTGCAGCGGTTTAAGACGTGCAGGAATTGGTGCCGAACTAACCTACCAGAGAGGGAGTTCGTCAAAATGGCTGAAGAATGGCTGGAATTCGAGTACCGGAAGAAGTTCCAGGGGATTCGAATTCCGGGACATGCACGACCTGACCAACAAAGTGGATAGGTACGCCTCCTTGTTAAAAGAAGAAATGCAGAAGAAAACGGCCACAAAAGGGACTTATTACAAGTATCCTGTCGTCGGTTATGCCGAGGTGGACAGCCCCGCCGAGGCCTAGAATCTTGAAGTTGAGGTTAGCTCGGCCGAAGTCAGCATCGACAAGCCTTTTGTTTGCAAAGAACTTGTCAGGACCGATGAACAGCCGAACGAAGATTCCGGACGCCAAGTTTGCGGCCCAAGAAACGAAGGCCTACACCTTTGATTTGACAAGGGCCGAAGGGATTTTTGATCTATTATTGGCCGAGAAGAAGGTCAAAGTGTCTTTCAGTCATAAGATTCCAAAAAGCCGAGGAGCTCAAAGGGAAAACTTTTTGCAAATACCACAATTCTTGGTCTCACAACACCAACAACTGCTTCGTCCTACGAGATGTTATTCAGAAGATGATAGACGAGAAGAAACTCCAGTTTTCAGAGAAGACTGCCATGAAGGTTGACACCGAGCCATTCCCTCCACCCAGCATCAACATGATCAACGCCCAGTTCAGGCCGAATATAGGGAAGTTCAGCGGCCTGGTGAGGCCGCGGTAGGAGGATCGGCGTCAACGCTGAAGTCGGCAAGAGGAAGGGACTGTTTCCCGAACCAGAATTGGTGATCTGCGACCGATGCAAGATTGATATCGGCCAACCAAGGCCACAGGAGAATAAGAGGAAGGCCATCGAGCCCTCTCGACCGACCATGAGTAAGTCTGCCCTCCAGGACGGTCACCGTCCGGTTAGCAGGGCCGTTTTTGACCGTTTGGGGAACAGACTCCCAGTGTCTTGTTCAGGCGAGAGGAAAAGGGTGTCCCAAGGCAGATCAAAACTTTCAGACCTCCGGCGGTGCAAGATGATCGCTGGGGTATTGCCCGCTTTGTCGGCTTTGGGGGGCATCGAAGGTGAGGTAATCGGCATTCTCTCTTGAACGATTGTTTGGGACGGAGATAGTGGCAATACAGGAAGGTTTGATGATGATAGGCTTGTTGGGTTTTAATCATTTTATGCTTGCAACTGCCTCCCAAGAAGCTGTTTCAATGCTTATAATGGTAGAATGGATTGGTGGAGCAACATTGGCAATGTGGTGGAAGATATTAGACGGCTACTGCTCGACATGGATGTGATGGATGTTCCGTATCAACCTCGAAAGGGCAACGGTGTGGCGCATGCTCTCGCTCAATTTGTCTTGCAGGAAGGCTCCAGTTTTGTTTTGGACTCATGCGGCACGCCCGCACCACCTTGGTTGGACTTCCTTCTAGGGAAAGATAGGGATGTGAGGTAGGGTGTTTTTTTTCTGTATTTTTTGTGGATGTGTTGTGCTACTCTTTATCCTTTACCGGATTTCAAGTGGTTTTTTATGGCAAAGCTTGTAATAAAACTTTTTGCCCTGTCTTTTCTAGTTGAATGAAATTCTCCATTTTGATTTTTTTTTTTTTAAAAAGAGCTTTACTTGTCTTTCTGAATGTTGATTCTGTTTTTTGTTTTGTTCGTTTTTTTTTGTGTGTGTGTACAAAAGACGGAATACGAGAGTACTCTGCCTTTTAATAAGCAGATGATTTGGACTGATCGCAACTTTGTGTTTAATAGGATACAACATGCGACTGTATGGGGAGTTTTAAGCCAAACTATTCATAGCATTTACTGCAAAGTCCAAACTATTCAATAATTTAAAAAGTCCACCGTGCAAAGTCTCCCATTTGCAATCAAAATAGGAGCTTCCTAGTTGTACTCTTTTTTGGTTTTTCCTTTGCTTAATTCAGTTAATGTAATATCGTGGAAAAATATGAAAACATGTGAAAAATGTCTATGTATTTATTATCTCTAAAAAAATTGCACGTTTTTTACATTTTATGTCTTGGTACATGTGGGGTTAGCATTTCTCTTCTGCATGTCGAGTTTTGAAAAATCCAAACATCTTAGAGATAGATAGAGGTAGGAATTTATCAAATGAACCATACTCCTTCGAATACGTGAGGAGTCCATTGATGAGAAGGGGCTGGGGAAAGCTTGAACCCAATTCCTACAATGATGAATATAGTCACAATTGAAATTCCTGGAGAGTTATACATTTGTATATTAATAAGACAATTCACTATTTCTTGAAGCTCAATCTCTCCCCTGGATGAATCATATAGCCAAGAGAAACCGTTAACCATAATAGAAGAGCAGCTCTCTCACCCATCTTCCCCCAATATCTTCTCTCTGCAATTCAGTCTCCCATCTAGAACATACCAAATATGAGAAAAAGTAATTCAAAAATACTAATGACACTTACTATGATGTTGCCAACTGAAGGTGGAAAACAAGGGAGTTAAACTTTCAAAACTTGGATGGCATAACCAGAAGAAAACAAAGAAAGAAAGAAGGCAACAAAGATGGAATTTTCAGTAGGACAACCTATACCCCCATAAATTTTTAATGCAAGCTGCTTTGCCACACACATATCCCTAGTTTGGCGGCATTTTGATAACCAAAAAAATAATAAATTGATGTTGAAAGATTTATCTTCTACATTCTAGAATTGGTTGTAAAATTATTTGAAGAACCCAGTTAGTAGTTGTCAATTCAGGGAACAGATTTTTGCCAATAAAGGTGAATTACTGAATTTATTTAGGGACATAATTTTTACTGATATGAATTCTTGTAGCTCAAGTATGTAGGATCATTAATTTTATCCGTACACCCAAGATCTTGTATTATGTTTTCTACTCTCCTAAAATATCGCTTTGTACAAAAAAAAAAAACAGATACAAATTTAGAAAATTTTCTATATTTCTGGATCTGGGCTTCTCTCGTTTGGAAAAGGGCCCTCAGTTCCTTGGGCCACACAAAGAGGAACATGTACAGTGGAAACGAGAGCACCTACCAAGAAGAATAAAACAATTTACTTTGATTGCTGCAAGCTCAAGCCATAATTCACTCACCTCCAGTGGCGGACGCAGGATTGTGCTGGGATGGGGTCATAGTGTAAAATTTCGAAATTTTGTCAAGTGGAAAATAACACTAAAAAATAAAGTTACAATTGTCCATTGGAACTAAAACTACCATAGGCACTTACACTAGAACTACCGGATTAAACTCACTATCCATAGGCACTTTTCTCTAAAAAATCGTTCCATGATAATTTTTTCTACACATAAATTAATTAAATCCATCAATTATAAACCCACACAACAACATTAATATATTGAATCAATTAATTAAATATATTAGAGGGGAAATCATAAAGACTAATCTATATTGAATTAATTAATTAATATATTGAATCAACAACATTAATTTTTTCTTGACGTGGTTGGCGACGGCGGCGGGGTGGAGGTTGGGGATTAGTTAGGTTTTTAGAGGAGAGAGAATTTTGAAGAAAAAAAATTAGGTTTTGGGAAGAACTGTTGCTGCTGGGAGGAAGAAGAATCGGATAGAATCACAACAGCAAAAACGGCAGATATAATCCACTAGCTCTATATCCAACATAAACCAGCCACTAATATCATAAGGACAAATACTAAAAAAAGAACAAATAAAAAGAAAAATCAGAATGTTGATAAAACACAAAACAGGCAGAATGATTGGATTGGAAACCCAGAACTCTCATCATAGAGAGCTTTGAAATGAAACAAACCCTGTAAAACTAAGAGGAAATTAGAAATTACCAACCAGTCGATTGAGTGTAGTTTCCCACCCTTTATCCATAATCAAAAGACTCAATTCTGAAGGCCCATCAACATAATCATCACGTTGAAGCACTCCAACGCCTTCTTCGTCATCATCATCATCATCATCATCATCAAGGTTCCTAAAAGGTAGCAAATTTATCAGCTCAACCAAGTTGGGGCCCATGGCTCTGCTCCTCCTCCTCCCAGAAACACCTTTCTACGATTTCTCTGGTGGGTTATTATTAGTCCCCAAGAAAGGTGTTTCTGGGAGGAGGAGGAGCAGAGCCATGGGCCCCAACTTGGTTGAGCTGATAAATTTGCTACCTTTTAGGAACCTTGATGATGATGATGATGATGCCGAAGAAGGCGTTGGAGTGCTTCAACGTGATGATTATGTTGATGGGCCTTCAGAATTGAGTCTTTTGATTATGGATAAAGGGTGGGAAACTACACTCAATCGACTGGTTGGTAATTTCTAATTTCCTCTTAGTTTTACAGGGTTTGTTTCATTTCAAAGCTCTCTATGATGAGAGTTCTGGGTTTCCAATCCAATCATTCTGCCTGTTTTGTGTTTTATCAACATTCTGATTTTTTTTTTTATTTGTTCTTTTTTTAGTATTTGTCCTTATGATATTAGTGGCTGGTTTCTGTTGGATATAGAGCTAGTGGATTATATCTGCCGTTTTTGCTGTTGTGATTCTATCCGATTCTTCTTCCTCCCAGCAGCAACAGTTCTTCCCAAAACCTAATTTTTTTTCTTCAAAATTCTCTCTCCTCTAAAAACCTAACTAATCCCCAACCTCCACCCCGCCGCTGTCGCCAACCACGTCAAGAAAAAATTAATGTTGTTGATTCAATATATTAATTAATTAATTCAATATAGATTAGTCTTTATGATTTCCCTCTCTAATATATTTAATTAATTGATTCAATATATTAATGTTGTTGTGTGGGTTTATAATTGATGGATTTAATTAATTTATGTGTAGAAAAAATTATCATGGAACGATTTTTTAAGAAAAAGTGCCTATGGATAGTGAGTTTAATCCGGGTAGTTCTAGTGTAAGTGCCTATGGTAGTTCTAGTTCCAATGGACAATTGTAACTTTATTTTTTAGTGTTATTTTCCACTTGACAAAATTTCGAAATTTTACACTATTACCCCATGACCACAATCCTGGTCCGCCACTGTCTCCTTTCCTTGTAATTCAAGTCATTGTTTGCTTCATATAAACCAAAATTCAATGTTTTTGACAATAAGGAAACAAGCAAGAAGTCAATGTTCTTTTCTTGCTGAAAAACCTCTCATCCAATATTGTAACTTTTTTCCAGTTTTGTTGGTATGATTTCCAATTGACGTGAAGCTTGTTGTTCAAATTGTCTGAATTGAGAAATATTCATTCAAACACTCATCTTTATTTGCTGTTGGTTATTTTTGCTATTTTTTAAAAATGAATAAAAACTCTGGTTTTGTTTTGGTTTCAACTTTTTGTACTAGGGAAATATTGAAGTCCTCACTTTGCTTGATTATTAGTTAGTTCATGGTGCACAATTAAATAGTTACAATTTAATTTTGTTAAGAGTTTTTACTATTAACAGTGGCACGCACGCAATCTCATAAATCTAAATTTCAATGGCCAAATTCATAATGGCCATGGGATTTCAGGGTGAACACAGACTTTACAAATTACAAGACCTCATATTGGAGTCACAGTAGGATGATTAGGTTCAGAGCCCTGCAACTTCTCTGCCCAGCATGAACTGTAAAGAGAAAAGGAGTTCAAATCCAAATTTTTGTTCCTCTTTTTTTTTGGTGAAATTTTTGTTCCTCTTTAACTCTTCCAATAATTTCCACTTCGGATGGCGGAAGTTCCCTCTGAACTTTCTCAATTGAGAGCTGCAGTGACTTCTTTGTCATTGAGTGTGGCTTAATACAAGCCTCGGTGGCCGTGAACCACTACAATTTAAAAGTAAGTGGTACACATGAATCGAGACCTTTACCTTTTGAGTTAAAATCTTACACGGAAATGGGTCCATTGACAAGCCTTGGCAATGAACGTGAGAGTGGCCATGACCCCACTACAATTTAAAAGTAAGTAGGTGGTACACATGAATTGAGACCTTAATCCTACACCCGAATGATCCATTGAGCCTTATTCCATCAAACTTGTGGTGTGTTTTTCTTTCTTAATTTACAGGGAATCTATAAGTTCCAAATTTCTGAATTCAAGCTTTCAATGGTGAATTAAGAAACATAAAAAATTTGAAAATTTTCAGTTTTGGAATAGGCTCTTGAGTTCCTTGGGCCATAATGTAATCAACCAATACGACAGATTTTGGGTCCCTTTTTTTTAACAAATGAATGAAAGAGTAGGAACTAAATGCTAGTGAGAAAATGGGGAAGAATCAGATAAATTTTTTCAAAAAGATGAAGGTGCTTGGTTTTTCCTAGTGACTGATGAAGGTGCTTGGGGGTTTCCTAGACAATACTTGTCATCTGACAGAAACACTTTTGCATATATCAATTAGGGCTCGTCAATGGGCCGGGCCGGGTTAGCCCGGCCTAAATTTAATGGGCTTGGGTCGGGCCGGGCTTTAAAGAAGAGAGAGAAAAAAGCGGGCTGGGCCGGGCCGGGTTTTTTTAGAAAATTCAAAGCCCAAGCCCAATTCATGGACCGGGCTTGAGAAAGCCCATCGGGCCGGGCCGGGCTAAGCCCAACGGGCCGGGCCAAAACGGGCCTACTTCAATTGAAAAAAATCTTAATCCAAATTTGAGATTAAACTCACTTAATTCCAATATTTTCACATCAAACCAAATTCATAAAACACCTAATAAAGTCACACAACTTAATAAGATTTTCTACAAAAATAATAAAACCAAGTATTATTTTTGAGGTTATTACATAATTAGACCGTAATACGTTTTAAGAAATAATTTTAAAAAATAATAAATACAAAAAAAATATTTTTTAAAGGATGGTATGAATAAATATGCAAATGTTTGGTGATGTATTCAAGAAAAACATGATTATATTTGGTGGTACGATTATGTTTCGTGATATGATTATATTTGGTGATATGATATGTTGTTCATCTTATTTATATATATATATAATTGTTGTATTAATAATTGACACAAATTAAATTAATGTGCTAATTATCCAATTATAAACTAGGAATGAGTAAAGAAAAGTAAATGAAATGAAACAAATTATATATGTGATTTAAGTGATATAATCATAATCCTAAACTCTTATTTATACATAATTATATATGTATGCGGGCCTAACAGGCCGGGCTTTTATGGCGGGCCGGGCGGGACTTTCTTGGGCCTAATCGGGCCGGGCCGGACTTCAAACACTCAAGCCCAAGCCTAGCCCAACCCAAGGCGGGCCGGGCCATCTCAAAGCCCATAACGGGCCGGGCCGGGCCATCTCAAAGCCCATAACGGGCCGGGCCGGGCTTTTTTCATGGGTCGGGCGGGCCCCCATCGGCCCATGAGCCCGCGGGCTAAATGATGAGGCTTAATATCAATCATGTTCTTCAATACGTACAATCAATGTCGTCCAATATTGGGCTAAAACAAGATATCCACCAAAACAATGCCAGAAAAACATATATAACCAAATCAAGACCAAAACCTCTAACAGATGCAACTAAAGAAACACATATTTTCTTTGAAGGCGTCGTAGCATTTGTATGCACGGTGGCATCAGTGTGATGAGGATAATTAAGGCAAGGTAAAGGCATATAGAAGATAATTAAGCCTTGATGAAATGTGGAAATAGTGAGCAAAGAGAAAAAGATGAAAAGAGAGAAACAAATATCTATCTCCAGATTCTTCATCTCGTGAAAAGCATAAACCAAACAAGAAAAGTACGTACGTAGAAAAGCATTCTTCATCTCGTGATGGTGGGGGTCGGTGGAAAAGTGTCGTCCTTGGATTAAAGCTTTTCACAGAGAGGGTCCCTGAGAATAGTGATTTGGATGACAAAAGTAAAGATGTATGAAAGACCTTGACTTTGAGTGTGAACCACATATTTACTGGCTTTGAGGGGAATTATGTAAAGACAAAGAAAACCAATGAACGAGAAAAATATAGGAAAAGAAAAGGAGAGGATTGATTTGAGCTCAAGAAAAGTAAGGTGTAAAGCATAGGGAAATTAAGTAAATACACCAGATGAATTCAAATACTTATTTCCAGACCCTAGAATTAACAAAAGAGGGTGGAAATAATGAGCAAAGAGAAAAAGATGAAAAGAGAGAAACAAATATCTGTCTCCAAATTTTTGTTCCTGTTTAACTCTTCCAATAATCTCCATTTCGGATGGTGGAAGTTCCCTCTGAACTTTCTCAATTGAGAGCTGCAGTGAGTTATCTGACTTCTTTGTCATTGAGTGTGACACACATGAATCGAGACCTTTTAAGTTAAAATCCTACACCCGAATGAGTCCATTGAGCCTTATCCCATCAAACTTGTGGTGTGTTCTTCTTTCTTAATTTATAGGGAATTTACAAGTTTCAAATTTCTGAATTCAAACTCTCAATGGTGAATTAAGAATGATCTATGGTGCTTACCAATGTGACTACGTAGGAGAGAGGGTAGCAGCATATATAACTCAATGAGGAGTACTTCTATGTAAACACAATTTTTGCAATAGGCATTTGTCACTCAAATAGTTGAGAGCCTTCGTCAATATACCCAATGTGCATTCGACTTTCAGTTTTGGAATAGGCTCTTGAATTCCTTGGGCCATAATGTAATCAACCAATACGACAGATTATGGGTCCCTTTTTTAACAAATGAATGAAAGAGGGGACCCAATAGTTGAGAAAAGAAAAAAACAAAGGACAAAAGAATAGGAACTAAATGCTAGTGAGAAAACGGGGAAGAATCAGATAAATTTTTTCAAAAAGATGAAGGTGCTTGGGTTTTTCCTAGTGACTGATGAAGGTGCTTGGGGGTTTCCTAGACAATACTTGTCGTCTGACAGAAACACTGTTGCATATATCAATCATGAGCAAAGAGAAAAAGATGAAAAGAGAGAAACATATATCTATCTCCAGATTCTCGACCATAAACCAAACAAGAAAAGTACGTACGTAGAAAAGCATTCTTCATCACGTGAAGGTTGGGGTCGGTGGAAAAGTGTCGTCCTTGGATTAAAGCTTTTCAAAGAGAGGGTCCATCAGTATTTCTGTACTTATTTCCTCTCGTGAAGAGAGAAGGTGGGACTTTATTTTCTATTTATTTAGCCCTAGACAATTACATAGATGTTTCACTCGTTCTTTTTTTAAAAAATGTTCACTCATAGCTTAGGATTTAGGCCAGAGACCAAAACCCAGAGCTAAACTAGCTCTTAAAGAACGATTTTAAACATTAATCAACCATAAATTATATAAGTCATAGTCTCTGAAACTATACGAAATCCGACACTAGTAAGCCCTAGTAACTCGTAATAAAACTTAAAGATTTCTGTAATAGTATCAAAGCTAGAAACGAAAACCCCACTTGGAAGTTTTCAATAATTCTTTAAAAAAATATATATATGAAGGTGCTTCGGTTTTCCTAGTAATCAATGATGATGGTGCTTGTGGTTTTCCTGCTCAAAAAGTGTAAGAATGAAGTTGTATTGCTCCTTCTCTCTTTCTTTTTTTTGTTTGTTTTTGTTTCAAGCTCTGTGTGTTCGTCAACACGTACATCAAACTGTTTACATCAAAAGAAGGGAAAGACAATCATGGGGGGTTAAACCAGAGGCAGATGTGGGTGAAGCAAAGAGCTCCAACGGTCTGAACACAGAGAAGTTTCACGTAGGGGTGAGAAAAATATAGACCTATCAACCTCTTGTGTAGCAACATTGTAATATAGCGGGAGAAATAGTGTTAGCTTTTTCACTCAAGTTAAATCATAATTCCTTGAAGGTGTCAAAAACTAGTCTATTTTGCTCGAGACTAGAAAGCAATGTGCACCACGTCTGCGCCATATGAGCTTTGGTATAGTTGACTGTTACCACAATGGGTTTTTTAAAACATTATTCAAATAAGTTTAGGGTTAAAGTACGTCAAAAATGAAGTTTTAAAGGCAAATGAAAGAAAGGAAAAAAAATCAAAAGAGAAAAATATGAATAAACCGTAAATTATATAAGCCATGTAGGAAAATCTAAACTAGCTTTAAACAACGATTTTAAACATTAATCAACCGTAATTTATATAAGCCATGTAGGAAAAATTTGGTCTAATTGCTACATTTAATCACAAAGAAATTTAAAAATAATCATGCAATATCATGTTAAAAAACAAAAGCATACACAAATATAAAATCCCATGATACGGATTAGAAAATACAATCATATTCTTATGAAAGAAGCACTACAATTCAGAAAGTCCCTTTGAATAAGATTATGCAGGAAACTCTCTCATAGACTATGAGTGACTCTATATAGATGCAGATGCATTGATACCTTTTCAGAAATCAGCAAAGGACACCATGGTCCAATAGAATACCTTAATTTTCAGATATCCACCAAAACAATACCAGAAAAACATATATAACGAAAACATGTTATCTTTGAAGGCTTGGTGGGATTTTTATGCATGGCGGCATCAGTGCGATGCCTGGAAATGACTAAAATGTCTATACACCTATACATGCGCCATGTGAGCTATGGTAAACCCTAAACCCTAAAATGTAAGAGTTGATTTAGTTGACTGTTGACAGAAGTTTAGGGGAAAAGTGAGTCAAATTAACAAGGGCAAAGTAACCCTAAACCCTCCTCGATGAAAATAAGTAAAGTATTAAGTATTAACAAAATGAAAAAAAAATGTAGGTGGGTGGAAATAATGAGCAAAGAGAAAAAGATGAAAAGAGAGAAACAAATATCTATATATCCAATTCTTGATTTAGAGTGTGAACCACATATTTGCTTTGATGAAAGACCTTGACTTTGAGTGTGAACCACATATTTGCTGGCTTTTGAAAGTCCCTCTAAAGCCAACTATTCTCATCATCCAAATTGTAATTCAGATCCATTCCATTTCCATATCCAGATCGAACTATTCTCATCATCTCAGCCTTGTTTTGTTTTGCTGTTGTTGCTGCTAGAAATGGAAGCAGCAAACATAGTTTTATCCCCTGCTTTGCAAGTGATCTTTGACAGATTGGCAACCCCAGCCCTATAAAAGCTTTCTGATATCTGGGGTCAGGGCCGACCTTGGGCCTGGGCGCCAGGGCGACGGCCAAGGGCCTCCAATTTTGGGGCCTCAAATTTTTTTTTTTATATTACAGAGCCCAAACTTAAAAAAAACAAAAACACATATTCCTATTTCCAACACATTTTCTCTTTGCCCATAAAAAGTTGTTCTGCTTTCAAAAAGTTTATCCCTTTCCCACCGTTCTCCTCTCTTTTTAGTTGTCAATATATTCCCTCTCTCATCACATGCTCTGTTCTTTGTCTTTGCCCATAAAAAGCATTTCTGCTTCCAAAAAAATTGTCCCTTTCCCACCGTGGTGTTCTCCTCTCTTTTTATTTGTCAATATATAATATATTACAATTTTCTTTTCATAAAAAAAAAAATACATTACCCTTCTCCTCTCAGACTTTGTTATGTTTTCCCAAGTTATCTTTTCCTCTCTTCTCCGAAGCTCTCTTCTTGTCTCTCTTCTCTCGAAGCTCTCTTCTTGTCAGTCTTTGACCCAAAAGAAAAGCTCTCTTAAATTTATTATTTCCAGTTTTCCTCTCATCCCTCTTTTATCTTTGTCTTCAAATTGATCTATCCAAAGAAATATTTGTAGATTTCTTTCTTCTACACAACAGACTCTAAAAGATTATCTGAGTGAGGATGAGGTTCGTCAACAATAACCCCATATTTGAATTATTTCCATTATCTTTATACATATTTTTTATATATTGAATTGTATGTTTTTAGGATTTGAATTCTACAGATTTGAATTCTTTATACATGTATTTATACATATTTTTTATATTATTGCAGATGTTGAATATAGATCAATTGAAGTGAAAGCTCTGCAAGATTGAAGCGATTTAATACAACTTAAGCATAAACCAGGTTGTATTGCTTTTTTTTTATTGCTTAAATTTAGTTTTTTTTCTTTGCTGGTTGAGTTTGGTTGCTTTGTTTGGTTGTGTTTGGTTGGTTGCTTTGCTGGTTGGAGTAACAAAAATGGTTAGGAAACATGAATCTGGAAGTCAAAAAAGAAATAAAATGAGAAAAATAGAAAAAATGATTCAAACTCAAAAAGGAGCTCTTGATAAGTTTTTTAAAACTAGTTCTTCAATTGAAGATCCATCTGATGAATTAGTTAATGAATCACAAGAACCAATTAGTCAGGAAGAAGATATGATGGAAAATGAAGAGGTTGGTGCCCTCATTGAGAATGAAAATAATCATGCTTTGAATATCTATGATCCAAGAATTTGGGATAACATTGATAACAAGACAAAGGATATTTTAATAGAAAAGGGTCCTGTAAGAGAAAGTAATCTCAAGTTTCCTGTTGATGGGCTCTCTAGGCATTTTTCATATTCTTATCATACAAGAAAGTTATCAAATGGGGAGGGTCAAGATAGAAAATGGCTAGTGTACTCAAAAGATGTGGACAAAGTATATTGTTTTTGTTGTAAGTTATTTAAATCTGAAAATGAGAAGTTTGTTGGCAAATGAAGGGCTTAATGATTGGAAACGTTTAAGTGAGAGGCTTAAACAACATGAAACTAGTAGTGAGCATATCAATAACATGAGAACTTGGATTGACATGCAAATTAGATTGAAAAAGAATGAAACAATTGATAAAGAGCTACAAGTGCAAATTATAAAAGAAAAGGAACATTGGAAATTGGTTTTAGTAAGAATAATTTCTGTTGTGAGATGTCTTGCTAAAAGAAATTTAGCTTTTCGTGGAGAGAATGAGAAAATTTACCAAGATAACAATGGTAACTATTATCACCTGCTTGAATTAATTGCGGAATTTGATTTGGTATTGCAAGAGCATTTTAGACGTATTCAGAATAATGAGATTCATTATCACTATCTTAGTCATAAGATTCAAAATGAGTTTATTGGTATGTTAGGCTCCAAGGTTAGAAGTGCTATCATTGAAAAAATCAAAGAGGCAAAATATTTTTCTGTAATACTTGATTGTACTCCGGATGTAAGTAATCATGAGCAAATGACTTTAATAATTCGATGTGTAGATGTGTCAAATGCTCCCATAAAGGTAGAAGAGTATTTTTTAGAGTTCTTGAAAGTGGATGATACATCTGGATGTGGGCTTTTTAATGAGTTACAAGTTGTATTAAAGTGTCTTACACTTGATATTAATAATGTAATGGGCCAAGGTTATGATAATGGAGCTAACATGAAGGGGAAAAACAATGGTGTGCAAACAAGGTTTCTAAAAATAAATCCTAGGGCATTTTATATGCCATGTGCTTGTCATTCTCTTAATTTAACAGTTTGTGATATGGCAAACTCTTGTGTTAAAGCTGTGTCATTTTTTGGTGTTGTGCAACGTATGTATACTCTATTTGCTAGTTCTACAAAGAGGTGGAAAATTTTTCAAGATCATGTCCATGGATTAACTCTTAAACCATTGTCAACAACAAGATGGGAAAGTCATATTAATAGTGTTCAAGCCATAATAACCCAAACTGATGATATAAGAGAAGCTCTATTTGAATTGTCTAGGGTTAGTGAAGATGCAAAAACAAAGAGTGAAGCTGAATCTTTAGCTACACATGAACTTGAAAATTTTGAATTTTTGTTGGGCATGAGTATATGGCATAACATTTTGAAAAAAATTGACTTGGTTAGCCAAAAATTGCAATATGGAGATATGCAAATTGATGTTGCAATAAAACATTTGAAGGGGCTGGTCTCTTATTTTTGTAGACTATAGGGAAAATGGGTTCACATTGGCCCTACTTTCTGCTAAAGAGATTGCATCAAAGATGGAAATTGACCCTGTATTTCCTGAAAAACGTCAAAGTTGAAGAAAAAAACAATTTGATGAAAATGACCATAAAGAGACATTTCAATCTGCTGAAGAATCTTTTAGGGTTAATTATTTTCTTGTTGTAGTTGATGCTGCAATTTCTACTTTAAGGAGTAGATTTGAACAATTAGAAATATTTGAAGGCATTTTTGGTTTTTTGTTTGATCCTCAGAATTTATTTCAAATGAATTATATTAGATTGCGTGAATGTTGTAGAAATCTTGAAGCTGCATTAACACATAATAATGAATCTGATATTAATGCTGATGATTTGTTTTCTGAATTGGAAGTGTTACAAATGTATTTACCGAAAGAGACAAAGACAGCCATTGAAGTTCTTGAGTTTGTAAAAGTTGTGGATTGTTTTCCACATGTCTCAATTGCTTATAGAATTATAATGACTCTGCCAGGAACTTGTGGCATCTCAGGGAAGAAGTTTTTCAAAATTAAAATTACTAAAATCTTATTTGCGATCAATTATGTCACAAGAAAGGTTAAATGGATTGGCAATCTTATGTATTGAAAAGAATATGTTGGAAAATATTGATTTTGAAGAGGTTATTGATGATTTTGCTTCTCAAAATGCTAGAAGATCAAGAATTTTTAATGTTGGAAAATATTGATTTAATGTTACTGCTTTTGTGTTTTGATTTATAGATGATGGAGTGGAAGTCAAAGCAGCATTTTGTTTACAATTGAGCCATTTGAGAACTAAGCCCTATTGAAGAGCCACTAAGCCACTTGAGAAGCATTTTGTTGTTTATGGATTATGTACTTTTGTTTTTTTTTTCGTTAGTTGAATGAAATGATTCTATTTAGCAGGCTTAATTGTTTTTTTGAGACTTTGCCCCCTATTCATAAAAAGAAAAATGAATGAACACATTCAAGAAAAACATATATCTAAGGGCCTCATTTAATTTTTGGTCATGGGCCACCAAAATGTTAAGGGCCGGCCCTCTGGGGTGTCAAGGACAACCGCCATAGGCTACAACTTGCCTTAAAGAAAGTTCAAGCTATTCTTCAAGATGCAGAGGAGCAACAATTAACCAACAAATCTGCGAGGCTTTGGTTGTCAAATCTCAAAAATACTGCTTCTTTATGCTGAGGACCTTTTGGACTCGTTTATCGCTCAAGACACCATAAAAGGCTATGATGCTGAGGACCTCCTGCGAGACGTGAAGAGTGCTTTTACTGGTATCAGTTCTAGAATTACAAAAGGCTATGATGCTGAAAGAATTAGAAAGACATTCCACAATCTAGAAATGATGGTATATGACGGGCTCTTTGAATTTAAATTTAGAGAGCTTAGTATAGTAGATCGACGACCTACCATAAGGGAGACTGGCTCTCGTGTCGTCGACTCAAAGATATATGGAAGAGATGATGACAAAGAGAAGTTAGTCAAACTGTTACTATCTTCTGAAACTTCCGAGGATGGATATGCAACTTGTATTCCAATAATTGGTATTGGAGGAATTGGCAAGACCACTCTTACTCAGTTGACATATAACGACGAGAGGTACTCCAACACTTCGACTCTAGAATCTGGATTTTTGTTTCTGAGGAGTTCAATGTCAAGAAGATTATGAAGGCAGCCATTGAGCGTGCAACAGGAGTTGAATGCAACTTGTTAGAGATTGAACTACTTCAGTCTCGGCTTCACAATTGCTGCAGAAGAAAAGATATCTGATTGTGTTAGATGATATTTGGACTGAAGACCAGGACGATTGGGACAATCTAAGACCTTTGTTTAGTGGGGGTCTTGATGGATGCAAAATCATTGTCACTACTCGTAGTCAAAAAATTCCATTCAAGATGGATTTCCCAAATTCACCATTTTTTTTGAACGGTTTGAAGGATGACAATTGCTGGTCTTTGTTCAAGAACCGGGCATTTAGACGAGGAGAAGAAGAGAAGTATCCAACTCTTTCGCGGATGGGAAAGCAGATTGTCAAAAAATGTGCAGGTGTGCCATTAGCAGCAAAAAGTTTGGGAAGTTCAATGCGTTTGAAAAGAGAAGAAAACCAGTGGTCATTTATGCGAGATTGTGAACTTTGGGAATTAGATGAAAGCGAACATAAATTTTTGCCTGCCCTAATGCTCATTATCATCATCTACCATTGCATGTCAAACAATGCTTTGCCTTTTGCTCATTATTTCCCAAAGATTATGAGTTCAAGAAGGACAAGTTGATTCATCTATGGATGGCAGAAGGCTTCATTCCACAAGAGAAAAGCAAGCGGCCTGAAGACATTGGTGAGGAATACTTTTCCGAAACTGTTGTGGATATCTTTCTTGCAAGAAGTACGGCTACATGACGGTGGAGAAATAATTGGATACAAGATGAATGATATCATTCATGATCTTGCACGATATGTTGCAGGAAAAGAATATGTGGTACTTGAACAGGGGTCGGCCACAAAATTGGTCACCAGCAGAGATTCGCCACGCATCTTGTTGTTTATCGATATGGCGCAAGAATTAGAATTCCAGAAACTCTATATGAAGCAAAACATTTGCGAACTCTCTTATTGATCGGAGATTCTGGCTTGTTAGATAGCGTAGTGCTGTATCAAATTCCTTCAAGTTTTGAATACTTGCGTGTGCTAGATCTCAACAACTGTGATCTTCTTGATCTGCCAGGATCCTGGGGTGGCTTGAAATGTTTGAGGTATTTGACTTGTCTTACACGCGTATCTCCCTGTTACCTAGCAGCATAGTGCATCTCTTTGCTTTGCAGACCTTAAACCTAATTGGTTGTCATAATCTTGTTGGTTTGCCTTTTTTGGGACTCATGACCCGCCTAAGACATCTTAATTTAAGTGGATGTGTAAGTTTGACTGGTATGCCTTCTGGTTTTCAAAGCTTACTCCAACTTCAGACTTTGCCACTTTTTGTCATGGAGAAGTTGCCCTTTGACCCCCATATGTACCTTGACAACGACTACTATATGCTGGGTCGTTTAAATCTTTATGGGGAATTGAATATCACTCGCTTGGAGAATTATAATTAAAAATTACTGTGGCCCTCACTTGACGAAAAATCTTGAGTCATTGGGATTATACTGGGGTTTTATTCCGGAATTTAAAGATTCATTCGCCAAACCACCTAATGCCCCAGCTGAAGTAGGTGTCTCAGGATCACATACAGCGCGGCAAGCTGAAATACTTATTAAACGCCTGCATCCACATGAAAATCTGAAAAATCTAGTTATAAATGGGTACCCAGGAACCGCATTTCCTAATAAGTGGTGGGGTCTCCCAAATCTTGTCGCTGTTGATTTCACCAAATGTAGAAGTTGTGAACATCTTCCGGCCCTTGGTTATCTTCCGCTACTTAAGACACTTTCTCTGCATGGAATGGATGGGGTGAAGAAAATTGGTAGAGAATTCTGTGGTGACGGAACAGACATATGGTTTCCATCACTCGAAGAACTATCAATAAGTGATTTTGCAAACTTGGAAGAGTGGTCAAGTGCAAATGATGGAAATGCATTCCGTAGATTGAAGAAATTAACTGTAAAGAGTTGCCCCAAGTTAGCACATATACCGTTACCTCAGTCCCTTCAACATTTGGAGCTGCGGGATTGTAATCCAACATCAATGTCCACAGCCAATTTAAGTCTCCTTTCTGTGCTTGTTATCGAAAAAATACCAGAGCTATCCTGTCTCCCAGAAGGGATTTTTGCATCAGCTCATCTGTCTTCTCTGGAGATCTTGTGTTGCCCCAAGCTTTATTTACTGTCTTCGGAGATAGGAAACCTTACTTCTCTGAAATCATTAACCATTCGTTGTTGTGAACAGCTGTCCTCTCTTCCACAGACTTTGCAGAACCTCAAATCTTTGCACTCACTAGAGATTAGTGGTTGTCACCGTATTATGTCCATGCCAGATGGTGGAATTGGAAGTTTGTGTTCCCTTCGGACTTTGTTAATTGAGAATTGCATTAATCTGATTTCTTTGTCATCAAGTTTGGAGCATCTCACATTCCTTGAACACTTGACCATTATGAATTGTCCAGGTCTTGGTTCATTCCCAGATGGTGTGCAACACCTCTCTGCCCTTCGGAGCTTGAATATCTTGTGCTGTCCTTGGTTTGATGCTCTACCTAATGGGTTACAAAGTGTCCCGATGCTGCATTGCTTGGAAATTATTAGCTGCCGTTATCTAACAGCTTTGCCAGAATGGTTTGGGAATCTTGCTTCGCTTCGATCTTTGACCATATCTGATTGTCCTAAATTAAAAGTATTGCCACCAGGTCAAAAGCTTCTTACCAAACTCCAACACCTCTCTATTCAAGCATGTCCTGAGCTTGAGGAAAGATGTAGACCAGGAAGTGGTGAGGATTGGTTGAAAATAGCACATGTCCCGCATAAGTACATTGGATCACCTCAGGTCAGCCAGTCCGGTGAAGCAAGCACATCGGGCAGCTCTTCTGTTCAAACAGCTTCTCAATAAGCAACTTCTTTTTCGTTGTCATCAACAAGTTATTATCGTTATGGCAACTCCTTTCTCCTGGTTTTTGTGCGGTGCCTTACCCCACACCCCCGCTCCCCCCGATTCCTTTATACTGTTTGTTTAGGATAGTGACCACAAAGTTTTAATATTTCCTTTTGTTGTAGAATTTCAGCAAGGAAGATCTATATTCATATGTTTGCATGTAAAGCTGCTTTGAGAATCCACTGATTTCCTGTTGATATCATGTTAATAAAATCTCTGTAGAGGACACTCTGGAAGTTATTAGTGGACACTTTTGGTTTGATGGGAAGAGGTTAACAACGTATTATAGTGTTCTGAGTATTAGTTTAAAAGCAAGGTTATATATCTCATTTTATTTTTCTGTCTATATATGAACACGTTGCCCAGGTTTTAAATCTTAAGAACAAGAAATAATTTGTTTCTAAAACAAACTAAAGGGTAAAGCAACTTTGTATAATTAGTTCAAAAGTGTTACTTGTCTCTGTAAGTTGATGGAAGGAATTTTCTTTTGTGGTTTTGCTGCTGCAGGGCCGCAGGGGTTGGATGTTTTGGGGAGGGAGATAGTGGCCATACGGGAAGGTTTATTGATGATAGGTTTTTTGGGTTTTAATCATTTTATACTTGCAATTGCCTCCCAAGATGCTGTTTCAATGCTTAATGGCATAATGGATTGGTGGAGTAACGTTTGGCAATGTGGTGGAAGATATTAGACAGTGGTCGACATGTATGTGACGGATGTTCTGTATCAACCTCGAAAGGGCAACGGTGTGGCGCATGCTCTTACTCAATTTGGCTTGAAGGAAGGCTCTAGTTTCGTTTGGATGGCACCACCTTGGTTGGACTCTCTTCTAGTCAAACATGGGTTAAGGCTCTAGTCAAACATGGGTTAAGGCTCTAGCCAAGAACAAGGACAGATTTTGGGTCCCTTTTTTAACAAGTTAATGAAAGAGACAAAAGAGTAGGAACTAAATCCTACTCACTGATGATGGTGCTTGGGGGTTTCCTAGTCAAATACTTGGGGAGTTTCAATACTTTTCACTTGACAGGAACACTCTTCTTGCATATATCAATCATGTTCTTCAATACCTACAATCAATGTCTTCCAATATTAATGGTGTATGTTGACAATTTTGTTTATTAAAAACAGATTATGTGGATCATTTGAGTTTGGTACTCTGAATTTTGGTGCAAATGACTTTATTCGTGAACCAAACACAAAATTTTCTCTCCTTCTTGTAATTCAAGTCATTCTTGTTCAGCTTCATATAAACCAAAATTCAATGTTTTTGACAACAAGGAAACAAGCAATAACTCAATGTTCTTTTCTTGCTGAAAAACCTCTCATCCAATATTGTAACGTTTTTCCAGTTTTTTTGGTATGATTTCCAAATGACGTGAAGCTTGTTGTTCAAATTGTCTGACACTACTACAAAAAGGGCAAAAGACGACCATAAAAAGACGACGGTAGAACAAAAAACCGTCGTTGTTTTTAAAAAGACGACGGTAACAAAAAAACCGTCGTGGATAAGTGACTTAAACAACTAAAAAATGGAGATACTGTTGAGAATTTTTTTATAACGACGCACACAAATAAAAAAGCGTCGTCTTATTAAAAAGCTTTTCTTTAGAGTTAAAATCTGACAAAAAAACAACGACGCAGGTATGACAAGCGTCGTCTTTTAAAAATCAAGTGTCCTTTTTTTGGTAAAGACATGGTTGTTTTGAAAGAACTGTCTTCTATTATATGTAAAGATGACTGTTTTTTTTTTATAAAAAGGGTCGTCTATTATAAGTAAAAGCGACGGTTTTTTTTATAAAAAGGGTCGTCTATTATAAGTAAAGACGACAGTATTTTTATAAAAAGGGGTCGTCTATTATATGTAAAGACGACGGTATTTTTATAAAAAGGGTCGTTTATTATATGTAAAGACGACGGTATTTTTATAAAAAGGGTCGTCTATTATAAGTAAAGACGACGGTTTTTTTATAAAAAGGGTCGTCTATTATATGTAAAGACGACGGTTTTTTTATAAAAAGGGTCGTCTATTATAAGTAAAGACGACGGTTTTTTTTTATAAAAAAGGTCGTCTATTATATGTAAAGACGACGGTGTTTTTTATAAAAAGGGTCATCTATTATATGTAAAGACGACGGTTTTTTTATATAAAAAGGGTCGTCTATTATATGTAAAGACGACGGTTTGAAAAATAGCGTCGTTTGAAAAACTTTTTACGTCGCTTTTTAAAAAACTATGACGTTGTTATGTGTGTACAACGTCATTTTAAAGAAATCATGGTTTAGAAATGCGCTCTTCGATAATCATCGACGGAAAAAAAAAAACCGTCGTTAACAATATAAATAAACATGACGCTTATTACATCTATACCCTAAACCCTAAACCCTAAACCATAAAATATAAACCCTAAATTATATATATATATGTTTAAATAATTTTAGAAAAGGGATTATGGTTTTACGGCCTAATATATATTAACCATAAACCCTAAACCCCAAAAATAAACCTTTATCCCCCTAAACCCTAAACCCTAAACCATTAAAGTATAAGTGATGTTGTGACTCATGAAAACATTTTTCTTTTTTGTGGTAATTTTAAATTTGTATAACTCAAACTTAATTTTTTAAAGCTTAAGGGGGAAGAAAATATCTCAATGACTTCATAGGAGTTGACGTTGCATTTTTTGGATTTATTTTAAATTTATTATGAATATTTCGAATTAAATAGAATAAAATATTATTAATAAAACCCACAAACCACGTCGGCATTAAGAAATTAAAGACGTTGTAAATCATAATAAACGACTTAATTTTAAAACAAACGAATGACGGATTATGTAAAGACGACGGTTTTTTATGAAAAGGGTCGTCTATTATATGTAAAGATGACGGTTTTTTTTAAAATGGGTCGTCTATTATATGTAAAGATGACGATTTTTTTATAAAAAGCGTCGTTTTTTAAAACACGCTAAAAAAAGGCCGCTTAGTAAATTCGCGCTCGACAAATTTTCAAATTTTTCCCCCTCTTTGAAAACCTTATCTCTCATTAACAAGCGTCGTCTTTTAAAACACGCTAAAAAAAGGTCACTTAAGTGAATTCGCGCTCGACAAATTTTCTGATTTTCCCCCGTCTCTGAAAACTTTATCTCTCCCTCCTTGAAACCTCCTAAGCTCCTCTCTTCTTGAAACCCTCCTGAGCTATCTGAAACACTCCATCTCTCACCTTTCTACTCCTCATACGTACCTACCATCCATCGACGCCATTGAAGCAGCGACAGTTTAACAAGTAAACTTGGTTTTTCTTAAAATTTAAAAATAAAATAAAAAAATTTCTTGCTTGTTTTTATTTTATTTTGTTTAAGTCTTGCTTTTATTTTTATTTTATTTTGATTTTGATTTTATTTACTTTCCGAACACTTATGATGAGATTGTGATAAATGTTTGCATGACTTAAATGAAAATTGAATTTTATTTATTATTATTACTATTATTTATTTTTTCCTTGTAAATTTTTATTTCAAAAAAAAATATTTAAAATAAAATAAAATTTGGCATCGTTCTAGCATGATATGTTTGAAACCTTCTTTGCACTTACCATTTGTTTCATAATTTTCCAATTAAAGGATTTGCATGACCCAAAGAATTGTATCAAGCATAAATTAGACTTATATAACCATATAATGTGAGCTTTTGAGCCTTGTGCTTCATTTCATGAGTGTTATACACATACTCTTATTTTCTTGTCATCAAAGTTGTTGTTTGATCTCATTATTCATTGATTTGGTTGAACACTTAAAAGTCATTCATTCTTTTGCAATTTGATTTCATGACATTTAAGAAATGATATTAAGGCCCTCTTTGGATCGTTTGTGCCTTTCAAGCTAACCTTATGCATGCTTAAGCATGATTTTCCATTGTTTACCATTTTGAGCCTACATATAAACCTTTTCTTTCATTTTACCAATTATATTTCCCCGCCTTAGCCCGAAAAACAAATATTTACCTTTCTAAGGAACTCATGAGCTCTAATTCGATTGTGTTTTTCATGCTAAGTTTGGGAAGGGATATTACATAAAATAAAATAAAATAAAAAAAAATAAATTCACGCAATTGGTGAAAGAAAAGAAAAAAAGTTATGATTTAATGGTAGTTGAATGAAATTTCGTTTTTGGGTTTCATTGGTGTTTGGAAAGGAGTATGTACCTTTGTAAATGAAGGTATAAGGGGTTTTGATCATGTAAAAGAAAAAAAATCTAATCGTGATGATTCGAAGTATTGTAAACAATTTATTTTATGCTCTTACATTTTGAGTTCCTTGGACTTTGTATTATCCATACCTTTCATTTCTCACTCACCTTACACCCTTGGCCCCATTACAACCTATAATAAAGACCTAAATTGATTTTAAATGTCATGTGGTTGAATTGCATTCATTTTTCTACTTTTAAGTGTTTGGCATCCTTCTTGAGATCATATTAATGCAAGTTCTTCATCTTCCTATTTTGAGTTAAGTCCCTTATGGTTTAACTCTAATCTCATGTTTATAACTGAGTGTTGCATTGTAGTCCTCTTCTGAGTGATTCATTTGTGAGAGGACAACTTTGGTGAGATTTGAAGTTGCTTTTGTGCTTGGTATGATTTTTGAAATTGTGTGAAAACTAAGATTGGGGAATTTGTTGCATTTGGCTATCACACTACTACACTTTGAGCATGTTGTGTTTTGAACTTTGCCACCTTATAAATAATGTCAAAAATTGAGTTTATATTGTTAAAACTTTTGAGTCATGTGCATGAGTCATTTCTCTTTAGAAAATGTTCGAAATGATTGTTTTGAGTTTTTATTTATTTATTTTTAATTTTATTTTGGTTTTGGTTTTGTAATTATTTTTGTTTTGGTTTTTGTGTTTCTTTTATTTTTCTTAAAGACTAACAAATCTAATAAGTTTTCTAACCACCTTGTTTTGTAGAGTTAGTAAAACGTTTGTGGGTATCATTTCTGTTAAACCCTCAGGAGACACAACTCCTCCTACTAGGGATGCCTAGAGGTTTAAAGGCTTGTTGCATACGCTCAATGTAATCGAGTTACCTACGAAAGTGGTCTAGTTAACTTCTTGTTTTGCTTTTAACTTTGTTTTGTGTTGTTTTGCTCAAAAACTTGTTGTGTCGGATTCACTTGCACCAAAATGGATTCAGCTGCATCCTCAACTTGTGATACTCGCAAGTGCACGAGCCGTTCGGTAGTATAGCATATGTAAGTGCGAGGTCGATCCCACGAGGATTGGTGATTGAATGATCCAATTCATTTTCCCTACAAAAAACAGAAATGGAAAAGAAAATAAATAAAACAAGAAAAAGGAAATAACTCAAGCAAATAAGTTCCCAAGTTCAATTAGATTAACGGATTGATTCTAGCTAAAGTATGATTAGGCCATGGTGTCTGGTTCTAACCTTGTGTTCCTAATTCCCTAATTTGATCATTTGTTGTCTAACCTAAAACTAAGCATTAGGAACCCATTAAGCATAGAAGAACAATTTAAACAACCAAGCATGTATCTAATCCCTGTTGTTGAATGTCCATACATACTCTTCCTATTCATAGTTCAATTCGAATTAAAGCATGGTGTCTACTCTTAATTCAAACCAAGATAGCTAACATGCAAGCCTAAATGGTGATCAATCATTCAAACTAGCATATTAACTTATAAGCATAATGAATAAGAACAAAAACCATAACTGAAACTTGGAAACTAATTAAACTTGAATACTTAAGAAAGAATGTACATTACAAATAAAAGTAAAGTGGAACTAAGAAAACTTGAAGGAAAACTTAGTAAACTCATAACAATTGACAACTTGAAAGGAAACTAAGAGAATTTGAGGGAGAGAAGGGAAGGGAGCTCTAGAGAAGTGTTTGAGAGCTCCCCCCCTTGGGGTGTGATTTGAAGCTTGAAGGCTTCTCTATTTATAGGGCTAAGAGGGAGGAACATCATGATGGATTCCCACACCATCCTTCATCTTTTGCTGCTGCACAAGCTTTCATCACATGCATGCAGAGGTGGTCAGATGTGGCTGCCTTTTGCATGTGGTTGCCTTTTGCTGCCAACCCATGTGGTTGCTTTTTGGTTGCTGAAAAACGAGTTTTCTGAACCAGTCTTGGTGTAGGAAGGCCAGAGGTTTCCACATTTATCCAATGGGGCTGAAATTTGGATATGTTATACTAGACACCCATTGGAACAACTTCTATGAAGAAAGTATTCCCATCGGAGCAGTAGAAGTATGCGTTTTGGCCTCTGCAAGTTGGCTGCCGAAACAGGGACTGGAATTGACTTCATTTCATTTCTTTTCTTTCTTTTGCTTCACATGCATGCACATGCTTCTCTTTAGTAGCTCAAAAGCTGATCTCCAGCTTCAAAGTGATCTGCCAATTCAATTCCCATGTTCAAAGGCTGAGCAAAAATGCCTCTCATCATTCCTTATTCTTCATCTCTCTCCTTTCTCTTCTTTGCATGCATGCACATGCTTTCTCTTTAATAGCTCAATCATGTGCCAACTTGCTCCTTCAGAAATCATAACTGGAAAGCCTCCCAACTTCACTCATTATGTTGGGTATAAAATCAGTTGCAGCTGGGGTGAGGCACATGGATAAAAAAGAGGCACATGGCTAAATGATGGCAGCTGCACATCTTCCTGAGCAGGGTTCAATGTTGGACGGGCTGAGCACTCCACAAATGTCCAATTGGGCTGAAATTTGGATATGTTGTAGTAGACACCCATTGGAACAAGTTTCATGAAGATCTTCACCTCATTGGAGCCCCACAGCATTCTCATCCAAGGCCAAGAAGTTGACCTACGAAACTGGGCTGGAAATGGGCTGTAGCCAAAATTAGTTTGTCTTTAAGCTCATATTCCTCATATGCAATCAGCCTATAACATGCATGCATTGCATCAAATGTTATCTCTTGCTATCTTAACCTACAAAACACACAAACAAAGGTAAGTGACTCAAAATAAAGAGAAACTAAGCAAAATCACTAAGTAAAGAAGGCATGCAAGTGTAAGAAATTATAGACTTATCAAAACAGAAAATGAATTAAAAGCACAAGTTTAACTCAATAACATAACCAAATCATAAGCTAGAAGGGTACAAAATGATATACAATTATGAACCGATCAGCGACGCCGTGAACGCCATTCACGCAGCGACGCCATCAACGCCATCGTTCTTCGCATCAGTCATCACTAGCCGCCATCGACGCCATATTCACAGTCAACGACGACGATGTCCTTGAAAACATATCTAGAGACCTTGCGAGATGGAAAAATCCTAGAACATCAGATCTGGTCTTCGATGTCGCCTGAGGTTCGATGACAGAGTCTCCATCACGCCTTCTTGGTGAGCTCTCGCCATCCACGTCACAGAAGCAACTCTAAGTTAGTCAAAATGTTCTTCTGTATTGTGTTACAAATGAACTTTTCCTGCATAAGCTTATGCTTGTATAGATGATGCATATTTTTTGTTAGTTAAGATGACCTTGAAAACGGATCTAGAGACCTTGCGAGATGGGAAAATCCTAGAACATCATATTTGGTCTTCGATGTCGCTTGAGGTTCAATGACAGATCTCCATCGCGCCTTCTTGGTGAGCTCGCCATCCACGTCACAAAAGAAACTCTAAGTTAGTCAAAATGTTCTTCTGTATTGTGTTACAAATGAACTTTTCCTGCATAAGCTTATGCATATTTTTTGTTAGTTAAAATGACAGCACGATAATGTAATCTTATTGTGGTTTTTGATTGCTCAGGTAAGATGACATGGCAAATAGGTGCTGCAGCTTATATCAAGTGCAGCTCAAAGGCCAAGATGACAACTTAGAAGAATATAAGATCCATTTGACCAAGATGACTTAGAACACTACTCCAAGATGACAGCTGAATGTGGAGAACAAGTACAAATTGTGGAAGATACAACAACCATAGGTTAATGCTTTGGATATGGTATTTTGTAATTATAGGTTATAATGTTATAAATATGGTATTTTGTATGTATATAGTAGGAATCAAGATTGGTAAACAATGTAATTACAATTGAATCTTCAAGTTTTATGAAAGAAATAATTTTTTAGGATATCTAAAATGAAATTAGTACATCATTTTTACAGATAATAAACGGCGATTTTTGGAACAAAACCGTCTTTTTTATATTTAATAGACGTCTTTGGATATAATAAACGACGGTTTTTTCAGAAAAAGTGTCATCTTTACATTTAAATAGACGATGGTTTTTTCAGAAAAAGTGTCATCTTTACATTTAAATAGACGACGGTTTTTTCAGGAAAAAGTGTCGTCTTTACATTTAAATAGACGACGGTTTTTTCAGAAAAAGTGTCGTCTTTACATTAAATAGACGACGGGTTTTTCAGAAAAAGTGTCGTCTTTACATTAAATAGACGACGGTTTTTTCAGAAAAAGTGTCGTCTTTATATTAATAGACGACGGTTCTATAAAAAAAAGTGTCGTCTTTACATTCAATAACGACGGTTTTTTCAGAAAAAGCATCGTCTTTACATGTAATAGACGACGTTTTCTTTTAAAAACCGTCGTTTTTACATATAATAGACGACGGTGAATTACCGTCGTAGTTTGACTTTCAAAAAGACGACTGTCGATTTACGACGGTTGAAAAAGAAAAGGGCGACGGCGTTTCCCGTCGTCTATTTCAATTTTTGTAGTAGTGTTTGTTCAAATGGAATTTGTAGTTTTCTTTTTAATTAATTGATGAATGTTTGATAATCTATTTCATGGGTTCAATCATGTTTTTCCCATTGTGTAGTAAAAACTTTCATGCTTTTAAAAGAGAAGAGAATTACCAAAGATTAATAGAATTTTGATGAAGATTATTTTTTGATAGTTTGTTGTCAATGGTACAAGTTATGCTTAGAATACTTCTAAAGGAAATTAAAAAGAGCTTTAATTATTTTGAACAACTACAATGGAAAATATTTTGTGGATCAAATTAATAAGAGTTGCATGCTTATGTTAAAAGTGGAACCCCAATGCCTTAGTGTTTTAATCAATTAAATTTTCTCTAAATCAAATCTTGCATAACTCTACCTCTCAATCATAATTGTTCTTTTTCATCTCTCTTATTTTCTTTACACTGCTCTCTGTGGATCCGACACTTGGACTTCCGAGCTACACTGCTATACGACACCTCCCTTGGGTTTTGCAAAGTGGTGCGAACGTTAAGACCAAACACCATGGCTTAATCATACTTTAGCTAGAATCAATCCGTTAATCTAATTGAACTTGGAAATTTATCTGCTTGAGTTATTTTCTTTTCTTTCTTTCTTGTTTTATTTATTTTCTTTTCTTGTTTTTCTATTTTGTATAGGAAAAACTGAATTGGAATATTCAATCACCAATCCCTGTGAAAATCGACCTCGTACTTACATATGCTATACTACCGAACGGCTCGTACACTTGCGAGTATCACAAGTTGAGGATGCAGCTGAATATGGACGCAACACCGCACTCAATTAAAGAAGGACCAAAAAACTCATTCAATTGAGTTTATTTTTTTTTAAAAAAGGTGTGTTTTTTTTATTCAGAATGCTTTTTTCTTAGTTACAAAAGAAGTCCATGCTATGCTAGGACAACAGTTTATTATTAGTCGGTATCCTTTGGGAAAACGAAAGGGGAATGCTAGGAACCTTCTTTGTTGACCTTCTCCCTTCTCCACATGACACATGTCATTTTCTCTACACTTAAAACAATGCATGTTTTGTTTTCCAAATTTACCCTTGTTAAATGCATTGGACAAACTAACTTTTGTATCCACCTTGTTAAAAAATTTAAAGAGAATTTTAAAATCTTCCACAAAATTAAAGTCAGTTTTTTTTTAAATTAAAAAAATTCTGTTTACTACTCTTTTTTGGGTGAGGGAAGGGAGAATGGGTTTTGGGGTATGGAAATGAAGGAGGAGAGTGAGAAGTACAGTGCACGGTGGGGTTTTGGATTGGAGAGGAATGGTGATGATTGGGTAGGGATGGGGGCCCTTGTTTTGGCCAAGGGAGGGGACTGAGAGACCCTGTAATGGAGAGAGAGATATATATATATATATATGCTGCAATGAGTTTGGGTTTTCATTTTTTTTTTCTGTTTCTTTTTATCTTTTAACTTTTTTAATCAATTAGAATGTTCATTAGTTTAAAAAAATATTTATCTGTATTTTTTATTATTTTAAATTCCATAATTTTTAAATGTTTTATTGTAAAACTTATTTTTGGAACCAAAAAAGTTTTTTTCTTTTAGGGAAGTTCGTTTTTATTTTCAAATATTTATTTAATTGAACTTTTAATGTTTATTTTTTTAAATTTAATTGTTTAAGTTAAGTTGTAAATTGAAGGAAATATAAAGTTAATACATCTAATAAGGGTAAATTTGGAAACAAAAGATATATTGTCTAAATGCATTAATGTCATTGTTTTAAGTGTAGAGAAAATGACATGTGTCAAGTGGAGAATGGAGAAGGTTCAAAAGAGAAGGTTAGAGAGAAGGTTGCTAGCATTCCCCAAAAGAAAAGCATACTTTTTTATATATAAAACAACCTACTTTTTTCTTATTTAATTTTTTTATATGGTGGAAAGAAAGTTATGCAAGGACTGAAGGTTTTATTAGCGACATATGTATTCTTTGGAAAAATAAAAATCAAACAGTTTTTTTTATTATTTAATTTTTTAATAAGGTGGAAAGAAAGTTGTTAAAATACTAGCTTGTTGTAATATATATAATAAGGTTTAATTTGGAAAAGAAAAATTAGCTTGTGTGATGATTGATGACATTGTTTTAAGTGCAAGAAAAATGACACAGTTGTCCTGAGGAAAAGGGAGAAAGTTCAAAAGAGAAGGTTAAAGGGCGAGGTTGTGCAATTCCCTATTTAAAATCTTGTGAGCATTTATGATACTGATGACTCTCCATTGTGGATTACGTGCAGAGGCGGAGCTATTCGGAGGCCTGGGCCCTCTACCATATTCTCATGTCTTTGACTGTATAGAGAGTATAGGCACAAAAAATCTCATAATTTAAAGCTTGTGATACCCTAAACATCAAACTCTACCTACTGCACTGATTACGCGCAAGTATTAATGTGTAGAAATGTGTGAGAGAGACGAAAGAGAGACGAAGACTCTGGAAATGTCAAAGAGAGAGAGAGAGAGACGAAGACTACTTTTCTTGAAGGAAAGGAAACAAAAGGCCAGGGTCTTTGCAAATGTTTTAATAAGGAAAAAACAAATGGGGCCCAATGCTCCATATAAACCACAGATCAACTACAACATTGGTAAAAGTTATTTGTTGTTCAGCCACTGCGCGTCCGTTTCGTGTCAATGGGGAAAACTCCCTACATCTTCTCCTCCCTTTTTTGGTCGAAATCATGCTCATTCACGGAACCTTCCAAAGCGGGGGAGAGTACACCACTAGTAGTATAAAATAGGGGAAAACAAAAACTGAAGAGGCTCAATATATCCATACTCCCCTTCATCTCACCTTCATCCTCTTTCTCTCTTTTTCTCTATATCCATACTCACTCTTCCAGACAATACACAGAAGTGGAGAGAGTCGGGTAAATCTTGGAGGTAGGCATCTCTAGATCTGCATCTAGTCTCTCTCTCGGAACATAAATATATGTATTTTTACTTTAAGAATTCATGCATGTTCGTTTGTGTTTTCCATGTTTATCTGTTCTAAACTACATTGTGTACTTTTTTTTAGTAATATTTAGGGCCCATTTAATAACTATTTCAATTTTAGTTTTAGTTTTTTTTTTTTGGGCTAGAGTACAGGGGAAAAATAGAGAGAATGGAAGTGAGAATGAGAGTGAAGATGGGATTGAGAGGGAAGATGAGAGAAGAGGATGAGATTGTTTTCACTTTTGTTACTCTTCCCTCCCATCCTCTCTCAATCTCATCATAACTCTCATTCTTACTCTCATTTTCATCTATACTTTAGCACAAAAAATGAAAAATGAAAACTAAAAACTAAAATTGAAATGGTTATCAAATGAGCCCTTAGTATATATGCAGCTTTGTCATGATATCTCTCATTGCTTAAAGTTTATAGTTTAATTTCTGAACTTTGGGTCATCGCTTAGTTTAAAATATAGTTTGATTCCGAATGTTTGGTGAAAATGAATAATTATAATTTCGTAAATCAATTATATATGTTATTTTACTATAAAAATGAAATATTAAAGATGAGTGATTTAAACTAGATGTAAATCGATCATATGTTTTAGCAATAATTATTGTTTCTAGTAGTTAGGTTACAAAATATATGTATGTGAATTCAAATTTCACATTGAGTAACTATTAGAAATACATATTGTCATATTTTTATGTTATGGCTGGATATGTTGTGTTTTAACTAAGACGTTGAGCGAATGAAGCAAGAATGTCCAATACTGATGTGTAAACTAAAAGATCAAGGACCAAATCCTAATTTTTATTGCATGTTATACCAGACACCGTGTGTGCATGTACTTACTAGATTGTCGTTTTGATTTATTCTTCTTGGCCAAAATTTTCAGTATTTTTAACCAACCAAATTATCCACGCAAGTATCTTAACCTATGCATTCACTAGCTAATTTATATAACTAATGCATTTTGGAAGCTATGATTGCAGGTTTTGCCTGCCATGGGAAAATTTGACAGAGCGGACTCAATAGTGAGGCTTCAAAGAATGATTCGCCTAGGGCTTATCTGGGGTCGTTGCAACATCCTTCCCTGCCAATGCATTGATTCAGTGAGAAAGTGGCTTGGAAACCACTTCTACTTTTCCAAGGCTACTACACCCATCCAAGGTGATTCATCGCTGTCTAATTCACTGAATTTTGAGTTTATCTAACGTTACTTAATTCGAGCAGGTTTTGGAATTGAAACCAACGACTGTATGTTTCTGACTTCTTCTGTTGCTTTGTGATATGAAATTATATATATATATATATATATATATAGGTCTGGTATTCAGCCACAGCTACGTAAACAATGCGTTAGTGTCTATCTTAATAACGTACCTCAGTGATAAATGGCGTACTAGCAATTTTGCAATGCTTGCTCTAGTCACAAATGTCCAAGAAAGCGTATCAGACATCTTGGTGATTGTTCTTGCTCGTATATCAGACACGCACATGACTCGTTTTAAAATGATTGTCTCTACAAATGCCGCTTATTTTCTTGTAAGTCTTGTTGCATTAAAACTTAAAATTAAGCTTAGTGTGAGTACCATTACAATTCAATCTCGCATCCATATATGCGTACCTTTGCAAAAAAAAAAACTTTTATATTTTAATTAGTTGCATGCATATATGCAGGGACTGCTTCTATTGTGGATTTGTTCTAAGTTTGCTTTACAAACTGTCACTAAGGTATACTATGGAGCAGTGGTACTGATGGTATTAGGAGAAGCTGGTCGATCGGCTACCTTGAAGGAATTTCTTGAGAATCAATATTTCAGTGAAGATAAAGAAAGACCTTCCACAGATGAAAATTATTTAAAACGACTGGAAACTCGTAAAGAAGCTTTGTGGCGCCATCCTTGGTTTTTAGGTGCATTGCTAGCTGTTTTCCTTCCAACTCCGTCCTGGACAAGTACGTTCATGGTTTCAACAATTTTAGTGGGAGTCTCTTATTTGCTGTTCTTGCTTGGTTACTCCTGTTACTTCGTAAGTAGTAGAATTGACGAATATTCTACTTGGAAATCTTGTCTGGACTATCTTAAAAAATTATCCCTTGTCTATCCAGTAGAACAAGAAGAAGAAGAAGAAAGAGGAGGACAGATTTGCATGGTCACAAGAGTGACCTCATCCTCCTCGAGCTCGTGTCCACCAGAAGAAGCGCAAAGAAAAAAGTTTTGGCCACTCATAGAACTGAAGGCGGGAAAGGGGTTTTTCATAGAAGTGATAGCTATGTGGTCGGCCTTCTTCACATACAGTTTGGTGGAGGCAACAGGGAGCACCTTCTTTTTGGAACAAACGAAGAGTTTGGATACAGAGAGTGGCATTGGGTCAGTGATGGACGTGGCCGTATTTTTTATACTAGTTCGCAAATTCTCGAGTTTTTTAGTCTCATTTTTCTACGACTTACTGATTCCAAAGCAGTGGAGAAAGGCTACTGTTACGCTGGTGAGAATTGGCTGCGGATTGGCTTGTTCTATGCTATGTTGTGTTGTTGCTAGGCTGGTTGAGGGAAAGAGGTTGAAGTCACCAGTTACCGATAAGATAATTGAAGGTGTCCACCATAAGATTTTTACTATGAGCACTTGGTGGTTAATTCCACAGTTCGTCCTGTTGGGACTGATGCATGGGCTAGCCCTAAATGGATTGACTGAATTCCTTGCTGATCGAATTGCTAATAATGATAGGCTAAGGGCGAGGTACTATTATGCATCCCACATCTCTGACCTCATCCTTGGTGTTGGAAAATTAGTTACAGCTTCTAGCATTTTAGTGTTTAGGCGAAATTGGTTCCATCGTAACATAATTGGGAGTCACCTGGATCGTTTTTTGGAACTATTAACTTACTTAAGTCTTGCTAACCTAATTCATTACATGTGTATCTCTATATACTTTTATCGTAACGAGAAATCACGAAAATCTGCCAACAAAGCAAACAAAGAAAGTAGTCTGTTGGAACAAGTAGAGCAGGGGATTCATGCTACTGAGAAGGAGGCTGACGTTGAGGAGGTCCCAGTCCCCGTAGGTGGTGCGGACTTGGAAAACCAACAAACCGCAGCGGAACAAGTAGAGCAGGAGATCGATGATGATGATGAGGAGGAGTTGTGGACTTCTGAAACCACCAAAGAGATCAAGAAGTGAAGTTACAGAAACGGTCATTGTTGCTGTTGGTGAGCATATCTCTGACGTTTGTTTCTTTGCAATTTCCCAGTAAAGCAGGGTTCTTATTTGTTTTCTGGGTTCATGCTATGTAAATTCGCATTGTGATGCGTGGTTTAATATTTTTCTTTCTAGTTAATTGTGGAAGATAGTGCAATGATTTTGTGATTACTATTTTGTTGCTAAAACTTAAAATTATAGTTCCCTTCAGCAAATATCTTCTTACACTGAGAGTTTATGCTAACAAAGACTCCACGAGCTTCGTGTATGCATCCCGGCTGACTCGAGTTCTCTGGTTTCAGTTGAAATTATTTTTTTTTTTCCTGCTGGAACTGTCAAATGCAATAACACCTGGTAGAAAATTCAATCAGCTCAACTTGCTTCTGCCGTTTTTCAACACTGGGCCAACACCTTTGGGAATGCCTGCACAAACATTGCCAAAACGTGTTTAGCTGGACGTCAAAAATATTAGTCACTCCCAGGCAGGGGGAGGAGAACCTTAGAAGCAGATGTAAACCGTATACCTGTTAGTATTACATCTCTTTCAAGCGAAAACACAGCCAATTGGGTGAGGTTTTCCATCCTCGCCTCCCATCCCCACCTCTAAACAAGGAATCACTACTACGGAAATTGAAATAGACGATGGGAATCCACTGTTGTGTAGCATGTTTTAAAACCGAAAGATATCGACCGCCATCTTTTAACACATAAAATAACGACGGGAAATAACTGACGTCGTTAATATATTACACGTCATAAAAAAAAATACTAAAACCGACGTCTAATTCATACATAAAAAGCTTAAAAAGACAACTTCGACTATATTAGACGACGGTTTTAGTAAAACACAGACGTTTAAATAATGTTAAATGTCAAAAACAACTACAAACCCGACGTAAAAAATGATTATCAACGGCTCTAATTAAAAATAAAACCGACGTGTAAAACGTAGAAACCTTCGTGGTTAATATATACTACGTTCACTAAATAAAAAAACCGACGTCTAAAACATATAACATGGTAAATTAGACGTCACTTTTGTCAAAAAAGTGATGTTTGAAAGCTTTAACATGGCACATATTTACTTGGATTGACGTAAAAAAACAAATAACCACGACCCTCTAGGTCACTACATACGTTGAAAATGATTTTGACGGCTTGAACAGAGAAATAAACGACGTGGATTTAATATTGCACGTCGGTTAATTAAAATACCTGTCATGTTTAATCTATTTACTATGGCCTAGGAGTCACATTTTGGGACGTGGTTAGGTATTTACAACGTCAGTTTTTATAGACTTTGACGTGGTTGGCATTTTAAAAGTCTCTTTTGTGAGCCACTTAGACGTGTGTAATCTCTAAGACGTCATTGCTTTTAGCCTAACCGTTGTTAAGAAGTAAGGAAACACCTTGAATTACGGATTTGACGTTGGTTATTGTAAAATGAAGGTCGTGGTTAGAAATTTACTATGTCCCAAAATCCAATTATTCGACGTTGTTATATAACTTACTAGCTACGTCGGTGATTTGTTTATTCCATGACGTGGCTAGTCTTTGTTAAGTCTCTTTTATAACCTTTTTTGACGTGTGTATTCTCCAAGACGTCAATTGTTTTATTATAACTGACGTACAACATTGTTTTTACAACGGTAATCATCAATTGATTGTATTGGGTAATTCGTCGGTTTAAGCTCTGCCGTTGTGTTATTCTTTATTGTAAGTCGTTGATTATTTTATTTACCATTGTTGTTGTTAATATTTATTAACCGTTTTGAAATTAATTTATTTAACCGACGTGTTTTCTTTTTCAAATGGCGGTTTTTATTTCATTTTTGCATTGTCATTCCACGTTGTTTGTGAAAACCCGACGTTGGTTGTTTTGTAGATGTCTCTTTTTGCGTTTTGATGGTTCGATAGGAATTGAGTAATTTCTGCGTTTTGATAGTTAAATAAGCAATAGAAAATCTGTCAGTTTTCGGCCTCCGATCCGGGCCCTTCCGGCCACTTTTTGGGGTATGTCCAAGAACGAAAGTGGCTCCAAATGAGGTGTTTTACCTAGAATAGGAAGCTTGGCTGGCGATTTGGAGTTTTTTCGATCGTCGGAAATTCTTTGGAAACCCACGCGCTGCCGACGCGGGCCACGTGTTGGCCTCATTGTGTCCTAAATGATCTCCTGGTTCTCACGAGCGCGAGGCACTTTCGTATTCCAATTCGGATAATGTTTGAACCCCCGAATGGATTTTACATATTGTGTGATTTCCGGGTTCGATATGTTAGAACCGTTGGATCGCTTCCCATTTAATATATGTTGATTTAGGTATTCCTAGAATCGTGTAGGATTTCACGGAACGTGAATCGCGTTCGGATGTTCGAGATTCAATAAATTAAAGTTTGTGTTTTACGATAACCGTCCCATTGTGCGATCGCGAGCGATCTAACCGTCTAATCCGGACCAAACTTGTAGGACGTATATCCTAGACCTTGTGGAACCCATAGGAACTTTCTGGATTCGTAAATGGAGGTTGTGGGTTGCTGCGGCCCAGTTGACCAAGTTTGGACAATTTGACCCTCGGTGCTCACGTGAGTTTTCGAGGTAGTTTCACTCTTCGAGGAGTACTAGAACGACCCTTTTGGATGAGTCTTGACTGTCATTTGATTTTTGTTGTTTATGTGGGACTATGGGGCTATTTTTTATGGTTTTGAGAGGGAAATCTTATGCTTTTGTATTTAATGGTTTATTTAAATGCTTATTACATTTAATAGTTGAATTCTTTATTTTGTAAAGTAGTTGCAATATATGTGGTTTGACATATTTGCCCAGGCCCATCGGAGTTTGTCTAGGCCCTTCCGAATGTCTTCTTAATATCGATGCCTTGGGAAAAATTGGATTAAGGAAGGGAATATTTCTTTATAATATTTATATAAGGATTACGAACTCCACCATCATACGTAAACCCCCCCCCCCTGGATGATGATACTTGGAAATAGTGGATATGGACACTGGGATACATGGAAATGGATATATGGATATGGTCTGCATATGACGGAACCCTGGGCATCCTCTAGCTGGATGTTGCCGAGACCCTTGATTGGGTAGTCTGCACGTAGGGCTGTTCCAGGCATACGGGTCTCTGATTCTTCCGTCCGTATGTGCTGGGTTAGAGTTAGTCCCCCATTTGGACGGCTCATCCCTAGCCACATGGGCGTCTGAGGCCGAATACTTGTGAGCTAGTCAACAATCCCATGTTGGATTGTTTCCCCAGTACATGATGTGCATCATCATATGTATCTCCCCTTGGACATTGATATATGGAAATTGTGGATATGGTCTGGATATGACGGAACTCGGGGCATCCTTGACGGGATGTTATCGTAGACCCTTGATTGGGTAGTTTGCGTGAGTAGGACTGTTCCAGACGTACGGGTCTTGATTCTTCCGTCCCGTACGGGCTGGTAGAGTTCAGTCCCCCAGTTTGACGACTTGTCCCTAGCCACATGGGCGTTTGATGCCGGATACTTGTGAGCTAGTCAACAATCCCCGGTTGGATTGTTTCCCCTGGTACATGATGATGGTGAGAGGTGGGTGTTATTATATTACATATATGTATATGTGGTTTTGATTCTGTTTGAGATTTGTGAGTTTGTACATGTATGAATGTTTAAGCCCTGGATTGGGAAGTGTTGTTCGGCATACACCTTGGATAAGGTATGGTTGTGTGGAAAGAATTGACATAAAGGGATGAAATTGATAATGTGTTCCATGTACATACGCCTTGAGATAGGGTATGGTTGTAGGTTGACTTGATATAAAAAAGAGTTTGAGAATGTGTACATTGCGTTTTGTCGGAATTTGAATGGTGATAAATCTGAAATGTATTGTTGGTTGTATTTCAAATAATTGTATATTATCGGAGTTGTGACTGTTGAGATAAGAACTACGTGTGGCTTGATCCCTTGTCCAAGGGTGCGTAGGCAGCTTGGGGTCTCACCTAGGTGCAGCCGCAATTTTATTGGGTGTAAAAGGTTTGATTGATTATGTGTATGTGATTGGATTTTGATGGGGTTATTGGATTCTGAATCCAATTTATTGATATCATTAATTGTTTGGTTTATGCATTGTTCGACTTAAGAACTTTGCTGGTTTTGTTTCGAACCATTTGAAGGCCGGAGGCCAATTAGATGATTTGCATGAGATTATATTGTGCATGCTGCCGGTTGGTATTGTTAAATGTGTTTTATGCAGGTTGGAATTTTTGGGGAATGTTCAATTTACAGGGAGACTCTGCCGAATTTTCGGCAGAAAGTCTTGGTTTTTTAGTAAGTGGACCGGTAGTGGTGTGATGCCGGAATTTCCATAGGATTCGTCTTGAATTTCGAGAAATTTCGGGGCGGGTCTTGTCATATAGAAAAAAAGAAAATTAAAAGTTCAATATGTCATTCAATAACATATATACTTTAAAGCGTAGCCATTGAATGAAAGTGTTATTGTGCTTATCTTGTAGCCACTTTGTTCTTTTTCTAAATTTTGGATAAGTGGTCTTGATGTGGATCATATGTGCCCTACAATTGACACGAAAAAAATCACGCATTATGGTCCCTTGTATATAAGATAAACATAAGAAGTAATAATATTTAAAATGGCTACATATGAAAAATTAAACTCATATGTACTCGATATAAGGTAGGACTTCCTCCGTATTCTCCAAGACATATAGATGTGCCTGGTTCAACAAGTCCAGATCAACTAAGCTCACTATGCAACCTGATAATGGCTTTGAAACTCCCATCTTCTGGCTTGAAGGCATTCCAACTGTAGTAACATCAGAAAAATGCTCGATACAAAACTCTAAAGTTTCTTCAGCTATATACCGCTAGCAATGCAACCTTCGGGACGAGTACGATTCTGAACATACCCCTTTAGCACTTTCATATATCTTTCAAACGGATACATCCATCTAAAATATATTGGCCCACATAGACGAACTTCTCTACAATATGTACTACTAGATTAACCATGATATCAAAGAATGAAGGGGGAAAGTACTTCTCAAGCAAACACAAAATAACTACTACATCTTCTTCTAACTTATCTAGCTTCGAAACATCTACCGTCTTTGCACATATAGCATTGAAGAAGAAGCACAATCGAGTTATTGCATACCTTGCAGGCTTCTCCAAAACAAAACGAATTGCCACAAGGAGCAATTGTTGCATCAAGGTATGATCATGAGATTTAAGGCCAAGAAGTCTTGAATCTTTTAAAGATACAAGATTTTTTATATTTGAAGAATAACCTTCAAGGACCTTCATACCATAAAAAGAATTGCAAACCGCTCTCTTCTCCGCCCTCTGACAAATTCCAAGGCCCTGAGGCAAGCGAGTATGTCTCTCTCCATACTCAGGTTGCAATTAGTTTTGACTCCCATGTTCAGATAAGTCTAACCGAGCAGCAATTTTATTTTTTCCAGGGATCTCTAGAAATGTACCAATGATACTATCGCAAACATTCTTCTCAATGTGCATAACATCTAGGGCATGCCTCACAGGAGGTATTTCCAATATTCAAGATTAAAGAATTTTGATTTCTTCTTCCAACAAACTTTGTCACCATCATTTTCACCAACACTTCCCCCATTTTTCGAGCCTCATATGTAATTAATATCTTCAACCATATGCAGCACTTCTTCTCCGTTATGGCCGGGAGGCATGTCATATCAGGTTTCCCATTAAAAGCTGGACGTTGCCTCCTATATGGATGATTGATTGGTAACCATTTTCTATGCCCAATGTAACAAATTTTGTGGCCATTTTTCAACCCGTGACCAGGTGGATCATCGCCGCATATTGGACAAGCTTTATATCCTTTAACGACACAACCAGAATAAGTTTTCATAGGCAAGAAAAATCATTAATTGTCCAAGGAATACACCTATGAGTGTAAAGTATTCTCCTATGTGGGCATCATACACTCCTCTAATCTCATCCCACAGAGATTTTAAATCATCAATCAAAGGCTCTAAGTAGACGTCTATATCATTTCCGGGGCTATTTAGGACCGGAAATTAGTAAGGTCAACATCATGAACTTCCGCTTCATGCATAGCCATGGTGGGAGATTATATGTAACTAACATACCGTAATTTTTTTCTCCCCACTCTTTGATAGATTGTGATCGAAAGCTTTGAATTAGTGTTTGTCTATTATATTCTATCTGTAAGTCAAATGCCAAGGAAATGTTAAGGGCTAAGCTTGAAACCTCTTTTCCAATGCCAAAGAAGCTTCAACCATGCACTTTTCCTGGTCATGATGGTCATGATCTCTGCTCTTGCTTTTGCAGACAATTGTTCTTATCTGAAACCCGTATCGTCTTGAGTGGCAAGGCCTCGACACCAAAAATAGTTGTTGCAGGTGGTGCCGTAGATGAAGAAGCTAGAAATTAACAAAAGGGTAGGCCGGTGTGCCTTTGAAATTGACATAAAGTCCTCATGTATATAATAAACAATAAGACATCGATTAAGTGAGAAATTACTAATACCAGCAAATAGAACAGTCTGGGATGCACATGATTGGCCTTAAAAAGAGTAAAATTCCAGCTAACAATGGTTACCAAAGCTACTCACATTGCACTATTTTGCTTATTTTTCTTACTAAAATCCTTTTTCTTGGTTTTTCCTTTTGTCTAAAATACTTTTTTTAAGTAATTAAAGTGACTTTTTGTTAGTTTTTTTTTTTGTCAAACGGAATAAACTTTTATTATATAGAATTTAAACTTGGAATTTATGGCCTCCAAATCCCATATTTTTTCTCACGTGGAATTTTCAAATTTCTATCCAGACACAGGAAGTGGTGTATGTCCATTTACAATTTCTGATTTTTGTCCAAGTCCCAAGTTTATTTCCCTCATTCACACGCATTGTAAAGTCTGATAGATAGGTTTACATCACTAGTGAGAGAATCAAATAGCTAAAATGGTACGAGTGCTTCAAACGAGCCTAATAGTGTACTTTTGGTATGGGAACTATGCTTCAAAAGCTCTCTACGTTCTGCGCATATGAACAGTGAACACAACCTGAATATATATAGTACAAACAATCAACAAACAAACTACAATGGTAGACGTAGACCTATGTTTGCTCCCAACTCAAGCTTGTTGCCTCTTTTGACTGAAACTATACTATTCACACAATCAACGGCTTGCACCACATTGCTTCCACTGTAGTGGTGAGCAGTGGTCTTGAGGGGAAGATACTTAACATTTCCGGTCCGGGGATTGTAGGAGACAATACGTCCATCTGTGGCAATCATAAGAACCTCGTGGCCGTTCCCAAACAACATTACATCTGGATAGATGTCCGTGGGAGCTCATTAGAGGTGAAGCATTTTGTCCAAGAGGATGCTTGAGCGTCAAGAAACAAGTCATCCATCACCCATATTTCAAAAATGGCACCACAAACCTTGAAGAGTGCGATGGATTCTTCATTCCACACTGCATGCTGTTTGCGCTGAAAGGGGATCATGTTGTAACCATCCGGAGGCTTCACACAACGAAAGACCTTGTCACCCCAATCAAACCATATAACCATATACCTAAGCAATTCTCCCGCGCATCTCGTTCGTCTGCGAATTCTTGCATTGCTCAACTCCGTTCCAGTAAAAAATTCCTTTGAAGCATGTTTGGAAATGTTCATGCCAAAATCTAGTAGTTTCCGTTTCCAAAGAGTCATTCTTGAAGAACCGTTTAGTGTTCAATGTGTACATGCCGATCGACTTTGGCAGGATTAATAACCATACGCTCGCCATATTGTTCTTCACCACAATATAGAATGCGAACAACTTTGTAGGACATAGTTTTGGGATCATAGCCAAATCCTGTCTTCAGAAAGAATTTCAAATTCTTTTATTGCTGGGTTGTAGAAAAAGTGGATGTCTTCAGAAAAAAATATAGAAGAATGATGCCATCACCATGACCTACAAATTACAATTCCTACATGGCTATATTGCTCAACCTCAATGATTTGGCCTTGGCCTCTAGTGTATAGACCCATAGAAGGCGGAAAATGAAGATCCTCAACAACACAACCAGCTAGGTTATCATTCAACAAGTCACCATTTGGAAGATTAAGTAGTGAAAATAGTATTTTTTTTCCTTTAGATGTTGATATCCGGTGACCAACCTATGGAGGCATAGAGCTTGAAAAGGACAGTTGGAGGTGGAGGAGGATGATTGGTTGTGCAAGCGCCGGAGGTACGTACTACGAACGATGGATAGTTTATTATTGAGTTCCATGACTTATGGACGCACTTGAATCGCATAAGAGATTTAGGAGGCAGTCTTGATAGGATTTCCTCCATGAACGTTCTCCATATGCACTACTTGCAAGGCTTTGCCATTGATATATATTATGCTCTTCTATGTCTCTTTTAATACCAACTCACAATATAAGTCAAGAAGAATGAATTACCTTCACAGCTTTATTTATATGCTATATTTAGAGACAAATAAAAATTCAAATGAATTACCTTCACAGCTTTATATGCTATATTTAGAAACAATAAAAATCCAGTTTGGTATTGTTGATAAGGAAATAAGGAATTTTCTTTTAATGCGGCAAACAAATCTGCTGTGCACGCTATGGGTGGCTAAGGTTGACAAATAAAATCTTTATTTGTTGTGAACTTGTGATTGCAAACAATCAACACAATAATACCATTAAATACAATGAAAAATCATTTCTAATCCCCGAAATGAAAAATCATTCACCTACCTTCATTTCCTCCTTTCTCTTCTATGTATCTGTTTTCTTTTTCATAACATAAATCAAGACACTTAAAGCTAAGGATATATCTTCATGCGTGAGACTCGTATATGAAGAATGAATTTTACTTTCACTACTTTTTGCTATATTTAGGTAAAGCACAAAATGGTATAAATACTTCTTAAAATACATGTTGTTGACATGAAGAAATGCTCAAATTATTAATTTGCATTTTGTACAATGTTCAAAGAGGAAAACAAATATAAACACATCCATTGGAAAATAAAAATGTAAATAAATAATTTTTAAAAAGTTGCACTTTAGACCATATTTACAGGAATTAACGGAACCTACTAGGCTACTAGACAAGACCTGAATATGTGACACAGTGACAGGTTGCAATCAAAGCTAAGAGAAAAAGGCCAAGTCTTAGGGTTCAGCGGCAGATTCAGTTGTTTCTGTCTTCTTCCCTTTAAGCAATGGTGTTGTGTTTGACCTTTCAGTTGTCGTGATCTGATTCTCACTTTCTTCGTTAAATCTATCCACGCTGTGCAGAAAGATTCCTGTAGGGGTATACAAACAAGGATTACAAAAAATCTAGGACTGATCTCAGTTTTGGTCCCTCTCTATTGTGCCAATGTTATTGAAGAGCCCGTAATTATGAACTTGATTAAATTTCAGATAAGTTGATCATAGTAATGTATGCAAAGAACCCTCTTGGGGAAAGTAAAGAAGAAAGCACAAAATTAACTATAGCTGTTTTCCAGAAACCCAAAAATGTTGACTTGGTCATTGGGAATTTGTCAAACATCCTTGCCCTTAATAAAATTCTATTGTCTCACAAATCATCAGTTGGAATGGTTCCATAATAAAGTAACGGAATAACTAACTGTAACTTACCTATAAACCATACTCCTGCTGCTGGAATGAAAATAGATGTTAAAATAAGAGCAGTCGCCCTCCAGTTGTTAATGGAATCCTGTGCAGTCAACCAAACCAAAGCCAAAAGGAAAAAGAACGTACTCAATTAGAATGTGCAACTCATGATTAATAGGTTCATAGTACAGATGAAAGGAAACAGATCGGTCCATGCTATATACCTGGAGAACTCCAACAAGAGGTGCGGAAGGTACATCCCCAAAAGGTGAATTGAAACAGTAGAAATAGCCATAGATAGCGGCCTCATACTAGGTTTAACACAATGTAGACAAATGTAATTTACAGGGCCCTGCAAAGGTAAATTGAATATTCCAGTTCAGTGAATATTCCAGTTCTGGCAATAAATGTCTTAGTACAGTGAATATTCTGGTTATGGCAATAAATGTCTTCCATGCTAACAGTTTAATATCGGTAACCATCTAGTTCTTAAGCCAAATAATAGGAAAAAATTTCTTTCAATAGGAATGCACCTGAGTTGCAAAGACAAGTAGTTCCCCAACTGCAAAAAGAGCTAGGAAAGCATACATGTTCTTGAAGCAAAAGGCACTGAAGCAAAATGCTCCTCCAAGTAACGTTACTGCTGAAAGAAGCTGCAACAAAGTCCAAGTACAGTATTTAAACATGCAATGAGGAAAAGAAACAAAAAGGAAAAAAATGACTGGGATAATGAATACATAAGTTCATACACAAGCAATAACAATAAGACTGCAAGAAACCTTTACAGAGTTTCTCAAATTTGTATCAGAGAAAAACCTTTAGTTCTTTGATTAATTTTGAGGACATAAACCCCAAATCCCTGGGAAAGCTTGCAGTGCAACTCCATTTTCATCTTCTATTCCTCATAGAAGTATATGAAGAAAGGCGTCAGCAGTCAATATACGCCATAAAAATACTTTAGGATGAGAGTTTAGCTTGTATATTGGTGAAGTATTGCTTTGCAATGTTATTCATATTCCATATCCATATTCTTCTTCATTTTTATTAGAAGTAACCGTATCTATAACCTTCTGATGTTTCATAAAAACAAAATCACAGAAGGGTTATTTTTTCTGATGGTTAAAACATGGGATGTTGCATTTCAAAGCAACTGTGATTATCTTTCCTAATCGCCAAAGTTTTTAATCCCGCAAATGGGTCAGAGCATTCATTCATCTCTTTGTTTCTGTGCAATATTTAGGAATACCACTGAGGATGGATACCCAGGAGACATTAAATTTCCGCCGGACTACTCCACTACACTGTTTCTATGGAGATCTTTTTCATCCCTCTTTCCTCAGAACTGCCTCAGGTGTCTATTCCTTCTACTCAATATGAATCTCTTTTATCTTTTGGTGGAATTTGATCCTCGTGTGTATATGCATGCATGATTTGATGTTTAAAAACTTATAAACTTTGTTGATTTACCACAATTCTCAAAAATTAAGCCAGTAGAATGTGGATCAACAATTAAGATACTCACATGCACCTTCATGTGGGCCTAATATGTGGAATTCAACTTAATTAGGAAGTTGGAATTATAAGGATCCCAATTCAGGATCTCCTACTTTTAGGTTGGAATCAGGGTCTCCCACTTTGATTAGTGGATAACTTTTTGCTGGTTTACCACTACTCTCAAAAACTAAAGCAGTCGGGATGTGAACATTTACTGTAAGAAAAACAAAATAACCAAATGCCATAATGAAAAAGATCTGCTAAAAGAACAAACAAAAGCCAAAAGACCAACTGTCTGTTTGAAAAGGAAATGGACTAGCTCAGTTTTTCATGCACAAAAGCCAAGAGAAAGAAAATAATGCATTCAGTAAATGTTAAGCAACAGTATCAAGAAAGATATTCTAGATCCCAATAAACACAGAACACCTACCTTGAAAGCATTAGAGATAGTGCTATTTATATAATCCAGAACAAAACCTCCTGCTAGTGTGCCCAATATTCCGCACACAATTGTAATACCCCAAATATCAAATCTGCATCATTCTGCCAAAATACCATGAATTTAAAGCAGGGTTACCAAGTTTATCTAGCTATACCCCAACCTCTATCAATCATGATCATTGAAAGAAAAAGAAAGAAAGGAAAACCTTATATTGAATGATACAAATCTATAAAGTCAAGTTAAATGCTTACCATATGATAAAATATTATAACCAGCCTTAGGCCCCCAGTATGAGTATGCACCTATGACAAAGTTGTATGCTATATAACCTAAGAATGAAAATTTCACAGTTTCAGAGAATTAGCATATAGATCATAAACCAAAGAAATTCAGTCTTTATTTTATTTTATCAAGAAACAACCATGACCCAAAGAAATTCACATACAAAAGATGGTAGGTAAAGCAGGTGGAGAGAAAGAAAGATAGGTACCTAGAACATTAACAACATAAACCTTTTCAACCAAAAGCACCTTCATATCTTTCATAAACCTTGAAATTTGATTCATTATTTTTGTCCCAACTTTTAGCCTGCCATAAAATAAGATCTTAGTATCAGATACATAATTATGTTTATGATAACTGCTATAACTTATGAGCATAAGAGCATGTGACAATAACATGGGAAGTTATCAGAACCAATAGTTTGGCCGGTCAAATGTAACACTGTCATGCCAAGTGGAACCCACACAAACTTCATCACAGAGAACCAATAGTCTGTTATGTTATCCTAACAATGTCTAATGCAACCCCTTACAGTTGAAAACACATGCATCTAAAAATTTACACTTGGTTAATATTCAAGGTGAATGCTCTGTGATGACAATTAAGGTAATCAAATCTGAAAACCGTTGATTGGTAAGCTCCATATAGTTTCTGCTAACAAAACAAACACCTAAACATATATGATGCTAACAATAATTGTACTAATCCACATATGTCTCTCTCCCATCAATCAAATTGGTACTAGTCAAAGATAATTTAATCCATAATAACTATCAAATTGAATCCAGAGAATTTATCGAAGGTCCTGACGAGGTCCAGTGGCAGTATATACAAGCACAAATCTAAATAATATATACATATATATGAGCTTAAGGATGAGTGACTCACTTGGAAGATTTCTGTATGGTAGAATTTCTGAGATCTTCCTTAATGGAAAAGGAACCATCTTTACCATTCAAATTACCTGAACCTGTGCAGAGTTTTTTTTAAAAAAAGAAAAAAAAGAAAAAGATAATTAGCAATGTCAAAGGGAAAAAAATAACTATCAAGACAAATATTATGAACAGAAAGGAAATTTTCTCTATCCTGATAAAAGGAAAAAGGGTGACATCAAATATTATCAATGGTTACCAGTCACAAAAGAGGGACAAAGACTAGGGAAAAGGTGATAATTAACATAACTGAACTTTTAAAACACATATTTTCCAGCATATGAGTTCATGCTTGTATTATGTTATATGCCTAATAGCATATCCACTAACTTGACCAATAGTAATAATTCCTTTGTAATCCATAACATGATGGTCAGAGTTTAGTCAGCATCATGAGCTTCAAGCTGCTACCAGGAAACTTAATTGCGAAGCAATCTTCTTACATGATAGGCATTTAGAGATTTGTCATGAAGTGTCCCTTCTTTTTTTAAATAAAAAAGAAAAAGAAACAAATTTACATCCTGAAAACAATAAAATTACATAGGCAGTGGACAAGATGGCCACACCAAGGAAAGCACAAACCCAGTTAAAGCAGATAAACAATTGTACTCTTAAGGTAAGGCATAATCAAAACAACACAGGGCCTAATTAATAGCACCGTTCCAATGTAACCAAATTGTCATGAAAGTTTATTAGACAGACCTATCCTAATACAAATTTTTATGTGAACTCAATTAGCTTTTATCCCAAAAGTATAATTGGGAAAAGGCCTCATGCAAAATTAATAAAACTCCTACAAAATACAGTTGGGCACTATAAAATGACAGTAAAATAGCAAAGTTACTAATTGATGAATGCTTCATATCAGATAGAGCTAATTGGAGATGTTCCAACTTATTAAAGTCTATTGTGCAGCTAGTTAGAGACTTAAAAAAGGCCTACTATCTACAGATACAGCTTTCCTCAATATCAGATGTATCAGCACCTTGGACTTCTGAGACAGCTGTCTCCACTGCTGTTAGTGCTTTTGTTGATTCAGGATGAAAAAAACCTGAAATCAGAAATCACTTAGTAATGATCGTAAACTTGCTGAACGACAATTAATCAATGCATAAAAGACTAAAAGTACACCTTTCAGCTGCAAAGGCTTCATATAAATCCTGAATAATAGCGAATGGAAGCATCAGGATTGCCTCCCCCAAAAAGCATAACGCCAATTGGAAATGACTTCCAACCTATGTATTAGAAAATGAGTGATAATCATAAATTTATCAACATGGGACCAAGTGAGGAACACCAAACCAAAAGCACAAATGCACTTTTTATGTAGATTTCTGTTGTCTAGCAATTATATGTTGACCAATAGACCGTATTTTCCAAATAAAACTGACCCATGTAGCAAACAAGTATAACTTACCAAACCACCATAAACATAGCCAAGTGCATATCCACTTGGTATGCACATATAGAATATAGAAAGCCACGCAGTTTTCTGAGATAAAAGACAGGACAGGGCATAAGTCAGTTGACAGCAGATCTAAAAATAATAGATAAAATTAACAACAAAAAAAAGGAATGAGGTGGATACAACTTCAGGACGAATATTTGGTGGGTTGAGTAAAGAAAACATACTACTGAGAACATATCCAAAAGTTAGTGACAGTTTAGGAAAAGCCTAAACTCCTACCAAATGAAGCCAAGATGGCACCACAACTCTAATATACTTCTGATAGTAAACCATATATGCTCTGTGGCAACGCATAACACATGCCAAAGCAAGACTTACCAAAACCATAGAATGGATATAATGAAACTAAATAATATAATATTAATACGCACTAATCTCAAATCAAAACAAATTCAAAATGTTAGGTATACTATGAAAAAAAAGAAATCATACCTGAGCAGCTGGGGCATTATCATCAATGAATGGAAGCTGCAAGACTAATAAATGAAGCCTCCCCAACACCAACTAACCTGTAGACAACAAAAAACGTATTAAAACAAGCAAAACAAACCAACTTGATCAAACAGTAGCCCACGTTACTGGATTACTAAAAAATGTGATATCAAAGAAAGAGAAAGAAATTTTGCAAGGGGGTATAGAATAGCAATAAAACAAGGATTAAATTACTTACATGCGGCAGAAAGTAATGGACCAGAAGTTGAATGAAAAACCACAACCAATTGTAGCAAAGGTCCAAACTGATAATCCAACTCCAATGAGCCTAACGGACTTACACTGCAAAATTTAAATAAACTACATAGATGAGAAATCACAGAGAAAAAGGCTTAAAATAGATGAGAAATCGCAGAGAAAAAGGCTTAAAACAAGCAGTAGTCACCTTAGCTCGCATCAAAGGGTTAAAACAATTTAGTAGTAATAGTTAAGGTTATAGCACTAGGGATATTTGCAATATTTCTATCAAGGTTCTCTAGTAATCACCTTAGAAAAACTTTAACATTTCTACAACCAAAGTTCCCTGTAAAATTCTTCCAAAAATAACTCTGCAAATAATTTCTTGCACGTTCATGATCATCAAGGAACCGTTGGTATTTGGCATTTTATCTGCACTTGCTTTAGCTTCAAATTCAACTGTATTCAGTATTAATCTTTCATCAATTTTATTCTAGAAATACAAATCTTATTTATCAAATTTGAGTTAACATTCTAATGTGTATCGCATTCTCTTGTCCATACACCTAGCTGCACTGTGTCCTCTTATTAGCGAGGGAAGTGCCTCATTTTTAGACAAATTGTTATGGAGCTCCAGGAAAAAATATTGGGGTAAATAGATATTCATCCTTGGATAAAAAAATAAAATTCATAAAGCCTGATTGTTATATTGAATTTTTGTCGTGGTTCTTTCATTGGTACATTATTTGGAATATGTGTACGTACATTAATATTCCAAATGTACCTAGGATATTACACAAGAATTTGTACCTAAGACATTCATAATAATGTACCTACTCAATGGACCAAGATCAGAATCCAAATCAGAATCCAACCTATCACCAAGGTTCAATGAAAGCAAGATCTTATCTAACGATTCTATAAATTATTATCAGCTTTATTCAGTGGAGTAGGAAGGATCCTATTATCTTCCTGTAGATTTTATCTTCACTAACACACTCTGGCATTTTATTATATCTTTTGTACATTGGTTGTGTCCCTTAGTCACTTAGCCAGAAAAGAAAAAAATCTATACATGCTTTTTTGATAAATATATACTACTAATCACCAAAAACAAAAAAAATGATTCTGTTCAAATGTATTGAAATCTCAGCTTCAAAGTTATGCACCTGGCTAGAAAATGCTATTCCATGGTAGCCTAATGCGATAAATAGGTGATTGTTACCTCTTTGCTAATGATGCAAATATAGGAGAAGCCAAAAGAAATCCAACCATAAAAGCCGATGAGAGAACTCCATCTCAAAGTTGCTCAAGTTAAAATCCCTCTGCATACAAAAGGAAATTAAGGATATAAATGCTGTCCAGGATTAATTATATGGCAAGTAAAACATTCATTAGAAAAGAGGGAAAAGAAATACAATTATTATAGGCATGAAGTATACAGAGAGGGGAAGAAAAGCCCAGCAGAGCTTGAAGAACAAAAACAAAGGCATGGAGTCTAAAAGCAAAAGAAAAGGTTGTACAAATCTTCAAATGTATATCCATGTAAAATCTTATGCCCAAAGAAATGGTGAGATGTTTAAGCCAAAGATGAAAGGAATTTAGCCATCTGAAATACTACATGACCCAAGCATCATGTAATAAACAGAACAGAAATTGGTTTAAAATGGATAAAACATGGGCAACTGACATGCAACTGCCTCTGACCTCAAAGCCTCAACACCGCCCTCAGTTGGTGCATATTCTTCACACACCATAGTAAGTACATTAATCAGAGAAAATTTTATAAGAAACTTCTCAACTAAGGAGCTCTTAGAAATAGGATAAAACCTCTATATCAAAACAACATAACCACATGGAGACAACATTTGTTTCTTTTCAAAACATCATTAACATTTCTATAACATAGCACCTACAACATTAGACAACATGACAACTTAGCACATTCAAGTAAATGGAATAAAACAATGCATGAAGAAGACCCAATTCGAAAGCAAGAGACATAAGGAACCTCCAAATAATCTTCTACTGTATCCGGTACCGGATGTGCATACGCCACTTTCAAGTTCCCAGGCTCCCATTGACACCATTGCTTGCTATTGCTCCTCGGTCCACATAATTTAACAAATTAATCACGCAAAAGATACAAGTAACCTGCACTCACAGCATAAGAACATTTATCACACCGAAACAAAAACCAAGATACTGATGGCTCTAAAGTGGCTCACTAGTCTTGCATACCTCAAATGATACTTGACTCAACCCCAGCTCAGTTCAATGAACTGGATTATAACCATATTCAACTCCATATCATTCCTTTAACATGATTCTCACCACCCCTTTTCATGTTCAAAACAGTTTGCCAATTTAGCATCCAAACAGTTTTCAATCTTTTCCCCTTCCTTCCATACAACCCACCAATCAAACAATAGTGCCCACAAAGGAAAACAAAAAAACCCAATCTCCCGTTCGGTTGCGGAGAAAGTAGAGAGAAAAACTAAGAAATCAAAGTTTAAAACCAAAATTTCTGAGCCCAACTAAGCCAGAAAATCTTTTCTACAATGCCCTAGTCGTATACGATTCTCGTTCCCTTTCCAGACCCAAGTAACAAAACCAACCAAAAAAACAAAAAACAAAAAATTAAACCTTTATCTTGATTTCCCATATTTTCTCAGCAACCAAGCAGACCCAAGAACCAAAAAACAAACTGGAACAAATAAAAAAGTACCTCTTGGGCGTGAACCACGAAGGAGCCGGAGCTGGGGTTGAAGCAATTACCATGGCTGGCTCTGCCGAAGGCTTAACCTCTTCAGAAGTCTTTGCTTCTTTTTGAGCCATTAGAAGAAGTAATGGTAAATATAATATAACACAATTACTTTCAGTGAAAATATCTTTTGGTGAGAATGTAAAATATTGATATTTCTGAGTTGGGTTTGAACTTTTGAATGGTGGTTGATTGGCAAGTGTTTTCTTGACCTCTTCTTCCTCCCACTGCTAATAAAATTTGGTGGCTTCCTTTGTTGCCATTAGCCCTCACTTTCATGAAAGTTGTGATGCCCAAAAATGGCTTCGTCGCAAGTATTGGGTCCAATGCCTTACGATCCAAGGCAGTGATGGATGATGGGTGAAGGTTTAGACCTTCAACGTGTATGTGAGGCTCGGCCGATTTATAAACATACAAAAGAGAGGATATATGTGGTTCTACGCTAATTGAAATCGGGACGTCCGATAGAGAAGATGTTCTCATTATGACATTGTTTACATTTGTAGAAAGGGGATAACACCCAAAGATAAATGGAAGAAGGCCTGGGGCCTAAGGTAAAAAGTTAGGAGGTCTGGAGCCCAGGTGCTCCAGTCCACGAGTCTTGGAGACCCAGAACCAGAAGGTCAACCGACAGCACTAAAAACCTGGAAGAAGCAGCCCCCAAGCTATTTTTCATCCCCCTTCTAAGAGGAGAGAAGTCTCATTCTCTAGGTGAAGGGAGTCTCCACTTTTTGTAGTTTTCCAGTGGGACTCCTCTTGCTTTGCTTTGCTCTCGTTGCTTGGTAATTTACGGTGTCGACAATAGTCCCTCTAGTTCGCGAGTAAGAAGGTACTTCTTGCTTTGGGATTGGTAACTCGAGTGCACCGGTGCGAGCAACACCGAAGTTCGTCCTTCAAGTCGTATGGTGCACTATCCCCAAATCCCCATCCCAGGTACAAGGACTTTGTAGGAGGAAGCTGCCGCAAACACCTAAGTGGTTTGGAGGGAGAGAGGTTTTTTTTTTTTTTTTTTTTTTGGAGCTAGGTGAGCCAAAAATTGACAAGTCCCCATTCACCTTCTCACATGCCTCCTCGTTCGGAATTTCTTTCTTTCTTTCTTTCTTTTTTTTTTTTTTTTTTTTTTTTTTTTTGAGCTAGGTGAGCCAAAAATTGAACAAAGTCCCCCATTCTACCTTCTCAGTGCTCCCTGCCGTTCTGCGTTTCATTTTTTATTTTTTATTTTTTTATATTTATTATTTTTTTGTGGCTAGTGAGCCAAGTAGCTAGCCAAGTGGACACTTTCACTTCCCAAATTCCTTCTGCAGGGAATGGCCTCCGTTCGGGAGAGGTGGTAGTAGTTTTTTTTTTTTTGGTTAAGTCAGCCATTTGCTTTGGTAAAGGAGCAAAGCTCCAGGGTTAAGGCTTCTTCCTTCCAACCCGTCAAGGAGCATGAAGAGGAAAATAGTCCCATACGGGCTTGGCTTTTCTAGGTTTCCGCATGGGACTGAGCCAACATTAAGACCTGGCCTTTAATGTTTTAGTGAGTCCTGCATTCCAGGAAGAGCCTGGCTCATGTGGGTTGAGCCTGGGCATTTAGCAAGGGCGTGGGCCGTAAGGGTTCCTGGGAATGGAGTCTCAGCTCAAGAGTTCGGGCTGGGATCTAGTGTCTAAGCAGGCTTGGAGTTTTGGAGTTTGGGAGGAGGCTGAGGGTTCGCAGGCTGAGCTAAGCTTGGAGATTTGGTGAGGCCCTGAGTGTCGCGGGCTAGCCTGGCACCAGGGCGCCCATTTGGTAGGGGCCATCCATGGCTCCCATCGAGCCCAATTTGCTCAACAGGTGGGGCTAGGCAATGGCTAGGCCCTGAGCACTGCTTGGCCTTGGGCTAGTTTGTTTTGGAGTTGAGCCATTGGAGGGGAGCTGGGTCCCCTTGGATAATAATGACAGAACTTGGAGTCGGGATGGCGAGACGACACAAGCTTTGCATGTTGCAAGGTAATGTGCCTAGGCTTGGGTGCTGAGGTGGGGCTCTATGCATAGATGGTGCGGAGGCGGGCTCTAGGCATCCCCTGATGCCGACCTTAGTTTCTGATGCATCTGGGTGCAGAGGTGAAGCTCACTCATCTGGGTGGTCAGATAGATGATGCACTGGTGTCAGAGAACCCAGGGCATGTGACATTGAGGTTAGTTAGAAATGTGGGCTGACACACTCCCTGTGGTGCTGAAGGAAAAAAGGTTGGCACACATGGGGCAGGGAAGAACAAGTCACAAATTCAAAGCAATAACTAACATAGTCCACACAATGTGGGGTCAGAAGGGCACCAGGTGCAGAAAGTGCTCAAGCTTGCATGTTGCAAGAGGAGGTGGCTAGGCACAAGGGTGCAGAGGTGCTGAAGCTTGCATGTTGCAAGATGTGGTGGCTAGGGCATCAGGGTTTGCATTATTTCTTACCTTTTCCTTGAGGGTTGGGGTTTTTAGAGAGTAGGGAGCTGGGCTTGTTTGGGAAATGTTCTGTAGCATGGCATGGGCCGTTGAGGGGCTTGGCCATTCGCTAGCTTACAAGATTTACCCCAGCCCCAAAAAAAGTCATGCCCCTTGCCGTTACAACAAGGGGTTTAGAAAGTCCCGTGCTAGGGCCTAGAGATGAGCCTAGTCCCCTTTTTGTTTGAATGCCCAGGATCCCGTGTTTTGGGCATTTAGCGATAGGTGGAAGGTGAAATCTGGGCCTTGCTCAAAATGGGCTTTTGAAGCTAGGTTAGGCAAAGTTGAGCTAGGCCATTTTGGGAGCTAGGTCAACAAAAAAGAGCTAGGTCATCCAAGTGGCTAAGCTGAGGTCGAGGAAGTTGGCCAACGAGGTCACATTTTGGAGTGAGGCTGAGTCTTAGCCGGGCGAGCTAGGTCACACTTTAGGCTAGGCGAGTGAGGAGCTTCGTGAACATCCCTTGCGATCGGCAGGGGAATTTGTTGGGCAAATTTTGAGGGCTTGTGGACGTCTCTTTGGCACTGGGCGAAGTGCTCAAGCCTTTGGGGATTTGGACATGGATTTGGAGTTCTTAGCCTTTTGGATGCTAGGTCCGTGCTTGGCCCCAGCATACTTCGGAGTCTGAGGTGAGAAGGACGGCCTGGGCTCGGCCCCAGCACACTTCTGAGCTCTTGAAAACAACTTAGAAGGTTTGAGTGGGGCTGGGCCGTGTCATTTTCGACAAGGGAGCCAAGTGGGAGCTGGGCTGAGCTAGGCAAGGAAGAGCTTTAGGGCCTTGGTGTTTCAACTCAGTGGGCTTCGCCAACCCTTGGGGTTTGGCTTAAGATTTTATAGGCTTTGCGAGGCAGTTGGAGTTGGGCCATTTGAGTTAGGTATTTTTGGAGCTAGGTCTCAATTTGCTTCCGGGAATGAAAGCAAGCTCGAGTTCATTTTGTCGACTCTCAACTACAATGCCGAACGGGGATGAGCGGCTGAAGGAGAAATAAAAGCCCATCTTGCTTCAAAAATGGAGAAAAGAGCATGGGTCCAGGTTGTGGCCCTCAGTCTGTTTCCTGGAAGGCATCTGGGCTTGAGCCGGGCCCTTGGAGGCGTTTTTGCGGGAGGGCTGCTCAAGTCCTTTAAGGGCAAGGAGAATGGCCTTGCTTTAGCGCCATAGTTCTGCAGCTGAGGCCAGCCGTCTTGCTTTCCTGAGCCAGCAGTGTGCAGCCCAGCTGGCTGGCCTTTAGCGGCTGGGCTTTTCCGAGTGTTTGCAGGCGTGCAGGAGGCCCGGGCTGGGCCTTGAAGCTTCGAAAGGAGGCTTAGAGCGTCTGTGCCGTGGACGGGGTCTCAGGCACTAGGGCTTCGTCGAAACCCATTGGCAATCAAAGGGGTGCTCAGCTTCATGCGCGGACCCTTTTAAAGACTAGTGAACTTGAGCTGGGCCCTTAGGATTTCGGATAAAAGGTCAGCGGTAAGGGGTTTGGGAGAAGAGAGACTGAGTCTGCATGCGCGGTCTCAAGAGTGCCATAGTTGGAGCTGAGGGTCTAGCAGGACCAACATACATACCGCCAAGGGTGTCTTCAGAGAGGAACGTACACTTTGGAGGGAAGCCTGAGCCTTGGGCTAGGCGGGGGCTAGGCGCCCAATCGCAAGGGCCATCTTACGGCTTGAATTGAGCTTGTTTTAGGCCTGAAGCTTTACTAAAGGGGGCAAGGTCCTCTAAGATATTGGCATAATTCGGAGCTAGGCTCTGAAATAAAGACAAGGAGCCGGGAATAGGGCCTAGGCGTGTTTGGGCTAAGGCACGTGTTGGGTCGGTCAACAAGGGCCACGCTGGCTCTGGTTGAGCCTAGAATGCTAGGCCTAAGCCAGGCAAGAAGCCAGGTGTCCTTTGGAAAAAGTGGGATGTCCCAGGCAAAGTGGATGCTAAAGGCACAAGGGTGTCAACACATAAGCTTGGATGTCGCAAGGAAATGTGCCTAGGCACGCTGGGTGTCAAATGTGAGTCTTGTGAGGTACGGGGCTGACCGCTGGGCTTAGGCAAGCTGGGGTGCCGAGGTGAAGCTTAGGCACGAGGTGCTGAAGGCAAAGGAAATGTCAGGGGTGGCACAAAGCTTGCATGTTGCAAGGCAATGTGCCTAGGCACGGGGTGTCAACGCGAGTTTAGGCACGGGGTGCCACGTCAGCCCAGGAAGACGGGTGCGGAAGGTGAGCTTGGGCAACAAGATATCGAAGGTGTAAAGCTTGCGGTGTTGCAAGAAGAGGTGCTGGGCATTAGCGTGTCAGCGCGAAGCTTAACGTCAGTAACAACTGGCGCGGGCGCACCGGAGGGTGTCGAAGGTGCTGAGCTTGCCGTTGCAATAAGCAATAGCTGGACCAAGCTGCTTGAAGGTCGCACATAGCTTGGTGTGGCAAGGCACTGCGGCCAGGCAATGGGTGCCAACGCTACACAAAGCTTGCGGTGTTTGCAAAGCAATTGTGGCCTGGGTATCAGGGTGCCAAGGCATAAGACTTGCA
>CM031924.1:26177716-26331330 GCA_018703695.1 Prunus fruticosa | reverse complement strand
CCCTTCTAAGAGGAGAGAAGTCTCATTTTATAGGTGAAGGGGAGTCTCCACTTCTTGTAGTTTTCCGATATGGGACTCCTCTTGCTTTGCTTTGCTCTTGTTGCTTGGTCAATTATGGTGTCGACGGTAGTCCCCAAGTTCGCGAGTAAGAAGGTACTTCTTGCTTGGGGATTGGTAATCTTAAGTGCATGGCCGGACAACACGTAGTTCGTCCTTCAAGTCGTATGGTGCACTATCCCCAATCCCCCAGAGTCCCGGGTAAGAAGGACTTTGGAGGGAGAGAGTTGCAACAAACACCTAAGTGGTTTGGAGGGAGAGAAGGTTTTTTTTTTTTTTTTTTTTGGAGCTAGGTGAGCCAAAAATTGACAAGTCCCGATTCACCTTCTACATGCTCCTGCCGTTCGGCAGTTTCTTTCTTCTTTCTTTCTTTTTTTTTTTTTTTTTTTTTTTTTGGAGCTAGGTGAGCCAAAAATTGACAAGTCCCCCGTTCACCTTCTCATGCTCCTGCCGATTCGGCAGTTTCATTTTTATTTTTTTTTTTTTTATATTTATTATTTTTTTTTGTGGCTTAGTGAGCCAAGTAGCTAGCCAAGTGGACACTTTCACTTCCCAAATTCCTTCTGCACAATGCCTCCGTTCGGCAGGTGCAGATTTATTTATTTATTTTTATTTTTTTTTTTTGGCTAAGTCGGCCATTTGCTTTGGTAAGGGAACAAAGCTTGAGGTTCAGGCTTCCTCCGAACGGTAGGGAGCATGGAGAGGGAAATAGTCCCATGCGGGCTTGGCTTTTGAGGTTTCGGCATGGAATTGGAGCCAACATCAAGAGCTGGCCTCTTGATGTTTGGCAGGGAGAGCGGGCATTTTAGGAAGAGCGGGTCATGTGGGTTTAGCCTGGGCATTTGGCAAGGGCTGGGCCGCGGGTTTCGGCAAGGAGTCTAGTTATAGTTTAGGCTCGCATGAGTGTCCGAAAGGCTGGGAGTTTTGGAATTTGGAAGGAGGCTAGGCTTCGCAAGGAGCTAAGCTCCAGGATTTGGCTCAGCCTGAGTGTTGGGCTAGGCGGGGACCAAGGTGCCGAATCGGTAAGGGCCATCCATGGCTTTTATTGAGCCTGTTTTGCTCAAGATAGGGCTAGGCAATGGCTAGGCCTGAGTACTGAGCTTGGCCTTAGGAGTTTGTTTTGAAGCTGAGCCATTGGAAGGGAGCTAGGTCCCTTGGATCCTGACATAACTTGGAGTTGGGATGGCGAAAGGCGATACAAAGCTTTGCATGTTGCAAGGTAATGTGCCTAGGCTCGGGATCCGAAGGTGGGCTGAGGCATAGGGTGCCGAAGGTGGGCTGAGGCATGGGTGCCCGAAGGTGAGTTAAGGCACTGGGATCCGAAGGTGAGCTCATGGCTGGGTGGAAGCTAAGCTTAAGGCACTGGGTGCCGAAGCCAAGTTGAGGCACTCATCTCCTGAAGGTGGGCTTAGGCACGGGGGTCGGAAGGCGAAACAAGCTTGCATGTGGCAAGGGGAAGGGCTAGGCACAGAAATGCTGAAGGCACAAGACTTGCATGTCGCGTGTGAATGCCGAAGGGCACGAGGTGCCGAAGGTGCCAAGCTTGCATGTTGCAAGAGGAAGTGGCTAGGCACAGGGTGCCGAAGGTGCTAAGCTTGCATGTTGCAAGAGGTGGTGGCTAGGCACGAGGGTTTGGATGGGTCCGACCCTTTCCTTGAAGGCTGGGCTTTGGTCAGGGAGCTGGGCTTGTTTGGGAAATGTTTTGTGTCATGGCATGGGCCGTTTCGGGGGCTGGGCCATTTGGTGAGCTAAGATTTATGGGAGCCCCAAAAAAAAAAAGTTGCATGCCCTTTGCCGTTCGACAAGGGGTTTGGAAGTCCGGGCTTGGGCCTAGAGATGAGCCTAGTCCCGGTTTTTGTTTGAGTGCCAGTTTTTGGGTTTGGGCATTTTAGCGATAGGTGGGAGGTGAAATGGGGCTCGGCCCAAGGTGGGCTTTTGGAGCTAGGTTAGCAAAAAGGAGCTAGGTCATTTTGGAGCTAGGTCAACAAAAAGAGCTAGGTCATCCAAGTGGGTGAGCTAGGTCGGCAAGTGGGTGAGCTAGGTCACATTTTGGAGCTAGGTCAGCTGGTGGGTGAGCTAGGTCACATTTTTGAGCTAGGTCGGCTGAGAGCTTCGGTACATCCCTTGCCGATCGGCAAGGGAATTGTTGGCAAATTTTGAGGGCTTGTGGCACGTTCTTTGGCATGGTGAAGTAGTGAAGCCTTTGGGGATTTGGACATGGATTTGAAGCTGAGCCTTTTGGATGCTAGGTCAGGGCTTGGCTCCTAGCATACTTTGGAGCTCAGCTGAGAGTGGCCTGGGCTTGGCTCCTAGCATACTTTGGAGCTCTTGAAGACAAGGAGAAGGTTTGAGGGGCTGGGCCCGTGCTAATTTCGACAAGGGAGCCAAGGGGGAGGGGGCCTAGGCTAGGCAAGGAAGCGGTGAGGGCCTTGGTGTTTCAACTCAAGTGGGCTTCGCCAACCCTTGGGGTTGGGCTCTTATACTTGGGTAAGGCTTTGCGAGGCAAGGGGCTGGGCCATTTGAGTTAGGTATTTTTTGGAGCTAGGTCTCAATTTGCTTTGGTAAGGAAGCAAAGCTTGAGTTCATTTTGTCGATCTTAGCTTCCTTGCCGAACGCAAGGAGGCGTGAAGGAGAAAATAAAAGCCCATCCTTGCTTCAAAATGGAGAAAAGAGCATGGGTCGAAGGTTGGGCCCGGAGTTGGGGTTCGGTAAGGCATGGGGGCTGTGAGCTGGGCCCTGGAAGGCGTCGTAGGGCTGGGCTCCAATTTTCTTTGGTAAAGGAGAATGGCCTGGGCTTTCGCGCCATAGTTGGAGCTAGGGAGCCGTCTTGCTCGGCAGGTTACAAAGAGTGTGCAAGTGCGAGTGGCTTGGCCTTTCACAGCTGGGCTTTTTGAGGTGTTTGAGGCGTGCAAGGAGGCCTGGGGCTGGGCCTTGAAGCTTCGAAAAGGAGGCTTAGAGCGTTTGTGCCGTGTCCTGGGTCTAGGCATGTAGGGCTTCGTGAAACCCATTGGCAATTAAAAGGGGTGCTCAGCTTCATGGCTTATCTTCGGCAGATCTTCATGAGCTGAAGCTGGGCCCTTAAGATTTTGGATAAAAGGTCAGTCGTAAGGGGTTTGGGAGAAGAGACTTGAGTCCCATGCGCTGTTTCTTTGAGTGCCATAGTTGGAGCTAGGGTTTAAGAGGAATCGTACATGCCGCCAAGGGTGTCTTTGAGAAGAGGTTGCAGGATTTGGCTAAGCCTGAGCCTTGGGCTAGGCGGGGGCCAAGGTGCTGGTCGGCAAGGGCCATCTGCGGCTTGCATTGAGCTTGTTTTAGGCCTGAGCTTTCGAAAGGGGGCAAGGTCCCTTGGATATTGGCATAATTTGGAGCTAGGCTCTGGAAGAAGAGAAGGAACCTTCAACAGGGCCTAGGTGTGTTTGGGCTAGGCACGTGTTGTGTCGTTCAACAAGGGGCCATGTGGGCTTGGGTTGAGCCTAGAGTGCTAGGCTAAGCTAGGCAGAGGCCAAGGTGTCGAGTCGGCAAAAGGGGGGGATGTCGGAGGCAAAGGGGATGCTAAAGGCACAAGGGTGCCGATACATAAGCTTGTATGTCGCAAGGAAATGTGCCTAGGCACGGGGGTGTCAAATGTGAGTTTAGGCACGGGGGTACCAAATGTGGGCTTAGGCAAGGGGTGCCGAAGGTGAAGCTAGGCACGAGGGTCCTGAAGGCAAAGGAAATGTCAAGGGTGACACAAAGCTTGCATGTTGCAAGGCAATGTGCCTAGGCACGGGGGTGTCAAATGTGAGTTTAGGCACGGGGGTGCCCAAATGTGGGCTTAGGCAAGGGGTGCCGAAGGTGAGCTTGGGCAAGAAGATACCGAAGGTGTAAAGCTGCGTGTCGCAAGAAGAAGGTGGCTGGGCATGAGGGTCCCGAAGGTGCTAAGCTTGCGTGTCGCAAGAAGAAGGGGCTAGGCATGAGGGTGCCGAAGGTGCCAAGCTTGCTTGTCGCAAGAAGAAGTAGCTGGGCACGAAGGTGCCGAAGGCGACACAAAGCTTGCGTGTGGCAAGGCAATGTGGCTAGGCACATGGGTGCCGAAGGTGACACAAAGCTTGCGTGTCGCAAAGCAATGTGGCCTGGGCACGAGGGTCCGAAGGCATAAGCTTGCATGTCGCAATGTGAAATGCCAAGCTGGGCAGGGGTGCCGAAGGTGCCAAGCTTGCATGTCGCAAGAGAAAGGTGGTCGGGCACGAGGGTGCCGAAGGCATAAGACTTGCGTGTCACAAAAATGCCGAAGGGCACGGGTGCCGAAGGTCCCAGGCTTGCATGTCGCAAGAGGAAAGTGGCTGGGCACGAGGGTCCCGAAGGCATAAGACTTGCGTGTCGCAAAAATGCCGAAGGTGCCAAGTTTGCATGTCGCAGAGAGGAAAGTGGCTGGGCACGAGGATGCCGAAGGCAATGTGGCCTGGGTACGCGGGTCCGAAGGTGGCACAAAGCTTGCGTGTCTCAAGGCAATGTGGCTAGGCACATGGGTGCCGAAGGTGACACAAAGCTTGCGTGTCGCAAGGCAATGTGGCATGGGCCCGCGGGTCCGGAGGCATAAGACTTGCTTGTCGCGATGTGGAATGCGGAAGGGCACGGGGTGCCGAAGGTGCCAAGCTTGCGTGTCGCAAGAGGAAGTGGCTAGGCACGAAGGTGCCGAAGGCATAGGAGATGCCAAAGGTGACACAAAGCTTGCATGTCGCAAGGCAATGTGGCCTGGGCACGCGGGTGCCGAAGGTGGCACAAAGCTTGCGTGTCGCAAAGCAATGTGGCTTGGGCACGTGGGTGCCGAAGGGAGCCAAATGGGATCTGGGCTAGGCAAGGAAGCGGTGAGGGCCTAGGGTCTGAACTCAATTTCAACAAGGGAGCCAAGAGGTGCCTAGGCTAGGCCAGTGCCATGTCTCGTGGCATGAGCCTTCCTGGATAGGTCTTGGCTTGACATTCGGCAGGTTTGTGGAGCTGGGCTTGGAGGCGCAGCAGGCTGAAGCTGGGCCTTGAAGCTTCGGCAAAGGGAGGAAAGGGATATGTGAGCTCGTTGATGTTCAGACAGGCCTAGCCATTCGGCAAGGCTGATATGATGTTTGAGTTTGACTCCTGATTTCTTGGCACGGATAATGCTGAATGGTTAAGGATGATGATTGGAGGGGTGCCGAAGGGCATGGGAAGAAGGGAGACGACCTAAGCCTTTTGTGTCGGTTCCCGCGGGCGACGCCGACTGTTGATGCCCAAAATGGTTCGGCCAGAGTTGGGTCCAACTTAGTGATGAGGTGTGATGGATGATGGGTGAAGGTTTGGACCTTCAGCATGTATGTGAGGGCTTGGCCAATTTATAAACATACAAAAGACAAGATATATGTGGTTCACCCTTAATGAATGGGCTACGGTCAGAGGAGAGATGTTCTCATTATGATATTGTTTACATTTGTACAAAGGGGATTAGACCCAAAGATAAATGGAAGAAGGCCTAGGGCCTAAGGTAAGAAGTTCAGAGTTCTGGAGCCCAGGTGTCAGTCCCAGGGTCTCGAGACCCAGACCCGAAGGCTGGACTGGCAGGGAGAGTCCTGAAGAGGGAGCCCCCAGCTCAGTTTTTCATCCCCCTTCTAAGAGGAGAGAAGTCTCCTTTTATAGGTGAAGGGGAGTCTCCACTTCTTATAGTTTTCCGATGTGGGACTCCTCTTGCTTTGCTTTGCTTCTTGTTGCTTGGTTCAGTTATGGTGTCAACAAAGTGAAACAAGAAATTTGCTTTCCACCATCCTTTTTCACTTTTGGAGTTTGAGTTTGACAAGGATTGATCATAGTTTCAAAGATCATGGTGCCAATTATCATGTTGCTAAAATGTTTAGAAGAATACAAAATAAGAGGTGTGCTATGTAGTTTGGAATGATGCGGTTTAAGATTCTCTTGTAGTTACCATTACCTCTTTATCCAACTATTAATATGTTGACGCATTGTTAAATAATTATTTAATTAATTAATTTTAGAAATCAGTTGGCACGGGTTTTTATTAGTTTGGACTTCAAGATATTCCAATTCCACCCGATCCTTTAACCAAAATTTTCGGTTCGGATTAAATCAAACTTTACAATAAAGAAATTAATTTAAAACTGTTAAATTTTTCGGTCCATGCCGGATGTTAAATACCAATATGAAAATCAAAATTTTCCAACAAAAAAAAAATATTAAAATCAAAATTTAATGTATTTTTATGAAAAAGTAAAACATGTGAATTTTAACATTTCGAAAAATAGGAGCGAGTCTCAATTACTTTTTCTACATGTTAAAAATGCCATTTGACACTTTCTTTAAAAAAAATTAACATACCTCGAAACTTACAATAATAAAAAGTTGTGCCTCACCAATTCTTATTCTCACGCGTGTGCCAATTGGTTTTCTTTTTTTAGTTTTTAGAATTAAGAAAAGAAAAAATAGGTAGTTATTTTCCATAAAAGTAGGATCCATTATCTGATTTTGTTTTTAATTTTAATTTTTTTAATTGTGAATTTACCATATTATCCTCATTTAATTAATAATTTCAATTCTTAATGTTTGAATTAACCAAGGGCATTTTCTGGCATTTTGAATGTTTCACCATTCTCTTTCTTTTGCTTTATATATATAGATAATGAGCTCCCTAAATCTCCGTGTTTACAAAATTTAAGGAGAAATTGAAAAAACACAACTTCAATTATACTCCCTATCCACCTCTTAGTGGCTCCCTATAATTTAATGTTGTTTTATTTTAATATTATCTTTATTATTTATTTAATGCTAACTATTATTTGTTATTATCTCGTTTACTTTCACTTTATTCAAAATTGAATTTAAATATTTATAACTTCCTAAATTAGGGAGTATGATTAGAGTTGTGCTTAGCTTTCTAGTTTTTTCAGTTGCATTTGAACTAAAAATTAGTGAGTATGAGATATGCTTCAATTATTTTCTTTCTACAACTCACCAAAAAAAAAAAAAAAAACCTCTTTTCGCTTCTTAGCCAAAAGGAAAACTCTTCCATCTCAACATTTTTCTGAACATTGGATGAAAAAAAAAAAAAAACTTGAAACCAAAGTTGGTCTATCTCATTATTCTGTCAATAAATAATAAATCAATCAAAATCGTAATATAGTAAAGACAGGAAGGAAATAGAAATCCTGGGATCACTTCAACCATCTAAACAAAGAATATGACAGAAAAAAGAAAGAAAAACAAAAACCAACAAATATCGGAAATGAATACTTTGACAAGGATGATCAATACCCTGTTAAATCCTGATGCACTGCTTAATGAGAAGATGTTTGCACAAAAGACTCCAGATGTGCTTGCTTCTAGGAGGAACTGACTGACATGAGGTGATCCAATGTACTTATGCGGGATATGAGATATTTTAAACCAATCCTCACCACTTCCTTGTCTACATCTTTCCTCAAGCTCTGGACATTCTTGAATGGAGAGGTCCTGGAGTTTAGTCAAATGCTTGAGACCTGGTGGCAATTGTTCTAAATTAGGACGGTCAATCTGATCAAAGATCTAAGAATCAAGATCCTCAAACCATTCTGGCAAGGCTGTTAGATCTGGGCAGCTACTAATTTCCATGCAGTTCAAGGTCGCTGACATTTTGCAACCCTTCGCGCAGGAGATCAAACCAAGGGACAGCTCAAAATAGTCAAACTTCGAAGTGAAGAGAGGTGTTGCACACCCTCTGGAAAGGAACCAAGGCTGGGACAGTACATAATGGTCAAGTGCTCAAGCAACGTGAGATGTTCAAAACTACACGAAAGAGACGTAAGAGTCCTGCGGTTTCGATGGACAAAGTTAGAAGGGAACTCAAACCACCAATTCCACCATCCGGCATGGATATTAGGCTGTGACGAGTCACTAATCTCCAGTGACTCCAGAGCTTTCATGTTCTACAAACTGGCAGAGTGTCCAGCTTTTCACACCAACCAATGGTCAACGTTTCAGAGGCGAAAGGTTTCCTTATCTCTCTCGGCAGTGAAACTAGTTTGGGGCAAGACAAGTCTTCAGAGAAGGACAGACGAGCTGATGCAAAAAGCCCTTCGGGGAGAGATGCTAGCTCTGGAATTTTTTCTATAACAAGCACAGAAAGCAAACTTAAATTTGCTATGGAAACCAATGTTAGATTACAATCCCGCAGGCTCCGATGTAAAGGGGCAGAGACAAGGGTATATGTACTAACTTGGGACATCTTTTAACTATTAGTTTCGTTCGCTGAGGGAATGCATTTTCTTTATTTCCAGTTGACCACTCTTCCAAGTTTGGAAAATCACTGAGTGATAGTTCTTCAAGTGATGATGTGCGTTTCTCTTGCGACAGAGAACACTCTACCAATGCGCTTGACACGTTTCATTCCATGCGGAGAAAAGTCTGAAGTAGCTCCAGGATCCCCAAGGGCAGGAAGATGTTCTAAATTGTTCCTGTTGGTAAAATCAAGTGAAATCAAATGTTCTGGGAAATCCCAACCTTCAAATATGATTCCTGGATATCCATTTATAACAAGTTTTTAGATTACGGGGTGGTTCAGGCCATGAAGAATTCCTAGCACCAGCTCTTCCTCTCTTGCATCAAGATTGATAACGGGTTCATATTGTTTTTTGGTGAATGATTTGTCCACATTTTCAAAACTTCCCCAATGTAATCCCAATGACTCAAGATTTTTCTTTCTCATCAAACCAAGCTGCACGTGCTTCTTCTTCATTTCTTACATTCTCCAAGTGTGTAATGTTCAACTTGCCATGAAGATTTAAATCTTTTAAACACCAATATCAGGGTTCTGATATAATTTGCTAACAACAAATAATGGCAACGTCTAAAGTTGATATAACCTTTCTATCCCAAGGCATCTTAGACAAACTTGCACATCCAATTATATTAAGATGTCTTAGGCTTGTCATCTTTCCAACAAACGGCAAATATTCAAGTTTATCACAACCAAATAGTACTAAAGTCTGCAAAGAACATAGATTGCATGTGCTTTCAGGTAACTTGGTGATAGGTGTGTAAGAAAGGTCAAGATACCTTAAACATATCAAGCCACCCAACGATTCCGATCAAAGCAGAAACATCAGATTGTTCAAATCTAGCACACGTAAGTATTCAAAACTTGAAAATATTTGATTATTCTTCTCTAACGAGCCGCATTCTCCAATCAATAAGAGACTTCGTAAATGATCTGCTTCATCAAAGCTGCTGGAATTGTAACTTCCTGTATTTGTAAACAATAGAGGAGTGACGAATTTGTGGTGAAGCTGGACTATTTGTTGGAAGATTCTCTTCAAGTATCACATATTCTTTTTCAGCAACATATCGTGCAAGATCATGAATGATATCATCCATTTTGTATTGGAATTGTTCTGCCACCATGGCATTGCTCTACTTCTTGAAAGAAAGACATCCACAGCAGGGTCAGTCAAGTACTCATTACCAATGTCTTCTGGTCGCTTGCTTCCTTGTTGTACAATTAAGCCTTCTGTCATCCATAGATAAATTAACTTCTGCTTCTCAAATTCATAATTTCTAGGAAATATTGAGCAGAATGCAAAGCATTGTCTAAGATGTGATGGCAGGTGAAGATAACTCAGCATTGAGGCTGGCAAAACTCTTTGTTGGCATACATCTAATCTCCAAAATTCACTATTTTGCATAAAAACCACTGTTGTTCCTCTCTTTTAAACCGCATCAAACTTCCCAAACTTTTTACCGCTAGTGGTACACCTCCACATTTTTTGACAATATGCTTCGCAATCGCGAAAGGTTTGTATACTTCTCCTCTTCTCCTCGCCTAAAAGCCCGTTGCTTGAACAAAGCCTAGCAATCATCCTCAGCTAAACCTTTCAAATAATATGGAGAAATTGGGGAGTCCCTCATGAATGCAACCTTTTTACTCCGGGTAGTGAGAATGATTTTGCATCCATCAACACCCCCCTAAACAAAGGCTTCAGTTCATCCCAATCTTCATGCTCTTCAGTCCAAACATCATCTAACACAATGAGATATCTTTTGTTATGTAGCAAATGCCAAAGCCGAGACTGAAGTAGGTCAATCTCCAAGAACTTGCATTCCTCCTTCGTTGTAGACTCGATAACTGTCTTCATGATCTTTTTGATTTGTGCGGAAGCGTCAACCAATTGTGAGTGAAAAATAAACAACAACTTGCAGGAGATAAATAGAACACAAAACACAACACCAACAAGAACACCAAGATTTATCCTGGTTCGGCAATACCTACATCCAGTTTGGAGACGACGGAGTAATTCACTATAATCAAAGAGAGTATACAAAGTGTTTATCACTCAAGAAAACCCAAAGCCCCAAATACACCCAAGTCTCACTCTCACAACAATTGAAGAGAAAACAATGATACAAAGCAAAGAACAATTAGAGAGATTTCTCTCTTTGGCTAGATGCCTTTCTTGCTATTTTTCTCTTCTACTCAATATTGGTGGGATGCTACAAATGGAACCATTTGCTTCCAATTTATAGCCAAAAATGCAAGAGTGTGAATGCAAGCTTCAACTATTCATTTGTTGGCTACCAAACTTACCAATGGATGGCTACCAAACAATCCACCCTTTTTGACCTCATAGTAAGCCAACATTTACTCACATGGGCAACTAACTTTGACTCACATGGGCAACTCCAAAATTCTTCTACATTTGAGCCAATTTCCAACAATCTCCACCTTGGCTCAACATGTAGCAAACTCTCATAGTAACACTCCCAATGGTCGTCTCCTAATCCCCAAGGGGCAATCAACAAATTTTACGAATTCCAATCAAGTCCAAGCAATGCTTAAACTTGAACAACGGAAACTGGCTTCGTCGACCTATCAAATTGCTTGTACCATTGTCTTGGAGACTGCTTCAAGCCATACAATGATTTCTGCAATTTACAAACCCAATTTTCCTTCCAGCAACACTAAAACCTTCTGGCTGAGACATATATATCTCCAAATCACCACGTAAGAAAGCAGTCTTGACATTAAGTTGAGCCAACTCAAAGTCAAATTGCACAACCAAAGCCAACAAAATACGAATAGAAGAATGTTTTACTACATGAAAATACCTCATTGTAGTCTATGCCTTCCTTCTGTGCATAGCCTTTTGCTACCAATCTGGCTTTGAATCTTACATTGTCTTTTCCCAAGGATTCCATCTCCTTGGCATACACCCAATTTTGTTGCTCTGGAGGCTCTTGGGTAGGTGCCTCATCTTCATCATCCTTGTCCTCATCGTCAGAATCAAATGTAGAACTAGTGTCTCTACCATCAGACCTTCCTGGAACAGCTGGAGTCTTCAGTAACTCCACCTGCTTTGAACAACTCATGGTCTTGGTTGCTTCAATTTCATCTTCATGCTTGTTCTGATTAACCATAGCAGCCTCATCAAAAGTCACATCTCTCTTACAACAAATTTCTTCTCGTCTGGACACCAAGTCGGTATCCCTTCACGCCGTGCTAAACCCCATAAACGGAGCTTTCTTTGCTCTTGGATCCAATTTGCTTTCCCTGACATGGTAGTAAGGGAAACAACCAAATATGTGTAAATACTTGTAATCGGTACAAGGTTTTCCAGACCATACCTCTATGGGTGTTTTCCCTCGTTCGCAGGCGCAGGCAACCGATTAATGAGATGGCTTGCATAACTAATCGCCTCAGCCCAAAACGCCTTGCCTAATCCAGCATTAGACAACATACACCGAACTTTCTCAAGCAAAGTACGGTTCATGCGACTCCGCCACCCCATTACTGTTGCGGTGTCTCCCTCACCGGTGAAGTGCCTCACAATACCCTCATCTTGACAAACTTTCAAGAAAGGATCAGACCTATATTCACCACCATTGTCTAATTCTAAGAGTATTGATATTTCGATCGCTTGCGTTTCAATCATCTTTTTACACTTCAGGAATATCTTCAAGACTTCATCTTTACGCTTCATGGTGTACACCCATACTCTTCTAGAGAAGTCATCAACAACGGAGACCAAATAATGGTAACCTCCCCAAGGTGCATTCTTGGAAGGTTCCCAAACATCAGTGTGAACATAATCTAGAATGCCTTTAGTGTGGTGAATAGCGGTATCAAATTTCACTCTAGTTTGCTTACCAAGCACATAGTGTTCACAAAATTCCAATTTGCATGCCTTTGCACCCTTCAATAAGCATTGCTTCACCAATCCTTGCAACGCTTTTTCACCAGCATGCCCAAGACGCATATGCCATAACCTCGTGGTGTCTGCTCTGCGTCGCAGCTTAAATGGCAGCCTCCACCCAATAACTGTACTCCCCTACAAGAAATACAAGTTATTTCTTCTTGTACCTTTCATCACCACCAATGCCCCGTACACAGCGTTAAGAACTCCACCATCCATGGTGATCTTGAGACCATTGGATTCCAAAGCGCCCAATGAGATGAGATTCTTCTTCATATTGGGTACATCCAAACATCACTCAATTCTCTGACTGTTCCATCATGCATCTTCAAACAGATTTTGCCTATCCCTTGTGTTTTGCAAGCATTATTATTGCCCAACAAAACAACTCCACCATCAAGCTCCTTGAAGCTAGAAAACCATTCCCGAATGGGACACATATGATAGGTGCAACCTGAATCCAAAATCCACTCCTCGGAGTAACCATCAGCATATGAACTAGCCAAAGCAAACTCAAAATCATCATCTCCAGATTTTGCAACATTTGCTTCAAAATCCGCTTTCTCCTTCTCTTTGTTCTTCAATTTGGGGCAGTCTTTCTTCCAATGACCCTTTTGGCGACAAAAGGCACATTCATCTTTACAGGAAACTTTCCCCGCTTCCAGATTTTCTTTTCCTCTGTTTCGACCCTTTGCAACTAGTGCCTCGGTTTGTGAATTGTGAGTCATCTGGTCCTTCTTCCGACACTCATGATTCACCAATGCCGCAGACACCTCCTCAAGTTTCACCTCGGATTTTTCCATACAACAAAGTAGTTGTCAAATGATCATAATCATCAGGCAATGAATTTAACAAACAGAGTGCCTTATCCTCGTCAGGAATTTTCACATCAAGATTTGATAAATCAGCAAGTATTTTATTATAATCATTTAGGTGTTCGTGCATAGAAATACCTAAACGATATTGAAATTGGAAGAGTCGCTTCTTCAAGAAGAGCCGATTTTCTGCGCTCTTGGTCATATACTTTGTTTGTACAATATATGGCCAAGCATTCCCAAGCCAATCCAAGCAAAGGGAATGGAGTCCCACATCGACAAAACACAAGAGAAGGGGACTCTCCCTTCCCTTAAAAGGAGACCTCTCCCCTTCGAGAAGAGGGGGAGGAAAAGAGAGAGGTTGGGCAAGCTACTAGGGCCTCATGGGCTTATCCATGAACCCATTTACAAGCCCACGATCATCGGCCATTAGCCAGATCCTCAGACCTCGGCCATCGGCCTTCGGCATCTGCCTTCGGCCTTCGGTATTCTTCCTCTTCCCCTTGGGTCTAACCCTATGTACAATGTATACACACATTATCATAATGAGAACATACTTCTGTGGACGTAGCCCATTATTAGGGTGAACCACGTACATTTGTCTTACTGTATGCATGTTCATTTATTTACCGAATGCTCCTACATCCTGAGGGTCCTCACCTTCAACATCCACCTCATCTTTAAATTGGCCTACATACTACCTGTCTAGTTTTAGCGCCGCAGATTGGTGACGCCGTCTGTGGGAAGCGACACAAAACGCTATGTTGTTCTCCTTCACGAGTGCTCTCGGCACCCTTTTGAGCCATGCCCTCGGCACCTCCTACCATCTGCCTTCGGCCTTCGGCACTCTTGCATCATTCGGCGCGTGCGATGTCTAAACATCCCCCCAATGATTCGGCATATGCCTCGGCCTTCGGCATCCCTTGCATCATTCGGCGCGTGCGATGTCTTCACATCCCCCAATGATTTAAGCATCTCCTTCGGCCTTCGGCACCCTTGCATCATTCGGCGCGTGCGATGTCTCACATCCCCCAATGATTCGGCATCTGCCTTCGGCCTTCCGTACCCTTGCATCATTCGGCGCGTGCGATGTCTCACATCCCAACAATGATTCGGCATCTGCCTCGGCCTCGGCACCCTTGCATCATTCGGCGCGTGCGATGTCTCACATCCCCAATGATTCGACCATGACCTCGAGCCTCGACCTCGGCCATCAGGCCTCGGCCTCGAGCCTCGGCCTCAGCCTCGGCCTCGAGCCTCGGCCATCGCCCATGAGCTCGGCCTCGGACTTCAGCCTCGGCCATCAGGCTCGAGCTTCGGCCTCGGCCATGGGCTTCAGCCTAAGGCCATCGAGCCTCGGCCATGAGCTCGGCAATGAGCATCAGCCTCGAGCCATGCCGAACGGCACCTTGTAGGAGACACTTCTCCAACGCATTCTGTCGGAAGCCATGCCGAACGGCACCTTGCGGGAGGTCTCCCTGACGGCGCCATGAGCTCGAGCCTCGACCTCGGCCATCGGCTTGAGCCTCGGCCGACGCCTCGGCCATCAGCTGAACCTCGACCATCGGCTTCGAGCCTCGACCTCGAGCCATCGGCTGAGCCTCGGCCATGAGCTTGGAGCCTCGGGGTTGGCCATCGGCTTGAGCCTCGACCTCGGCCATCGAGCCTCGGCCATCGAGCCATCGCTTCAACCATCGGCTTAGCCTCGGTCATGGCTCGGCACAATCATGACATCGAGCCTCGGCCATGCCGAACGGCACCTTGTGGAGACACTTCTCCGCGCATTTGTGGAGCCATGCCGACGGCACCTTGGAGACACTTCTCCGCGCATTTGTCGAAGCCATGCCGAACGGCACCTTGCGGGAGGACGGTCTCCCTGACGGCGCCATGAGCTCGAGCCTCGGCCTCGGCCATCGGCTTGAGCCTCGGCCATGAGCTTGGAGCCTCGGCCATGAGCTTGAGCCTCGCTGGACCTCGGCCATCAGCTCGACCTCGAGCCTCGACCATCGCTGAGCCTCGGCCATGAGCTGAGCCATCGGCTTGAGCTCGGCCATGAGCTGAGCCTCGACCTCAACCTCGACCATCAGCTTGAAGCCTCGACCTCCAGGCCATGAGCTTCAGCCATCGGCTTCAGCTTTCACCCATGAGCTGAGCCTCGACCTGAGCCTCGGCCATGAGCTCGAGCCATCGCTTCGAGCCTCAGCCTCGGCTGTGGCTGAGCCTCGGCCATCAGCTTCAACCTCGGCCATCGACCTCGGCCATCGAGCTGAGCCATCGGCTTCAAGCCTGGCCTCGAGCCTTTGGCCATCGAGCTGCAGCCTCGGCCATGGGCTGAGCCATCGAGCTTAGCCTCGGTCATCGGCTCGGCAATCGACATCAGCCTTCAGCCCATGCCGAACGGCACCTGTGGAGACACTTCTCCGCGCATTGTCGGAAGCCATGCCGAACGGCACCTTGGGGGACGGTTCCCTGGACGGCGCCATGAGCTCGGCCATTAGCTTCAACCTCGGCCATGGCTCGGCCATCGACCTCGACCTCAGCCTGAGCCTCAAGCTGAGCCTCGGCCATGAGCTGCAGCCATCGGCCATGAGCTGGACCTCGAGCTTCAGCCTCGGCCATCAGCTGAGCTCGAGCCTGACCTCGGCCATGAGCTTCAGCCTCGGTCTCGAGCCATCGACTTCAGCCATCGGCTTCAGCTTGGCCATCGCTTCAGCCTGACCTCGACCTCGGCTGTGAGCTGAGCCTCGGCCATCAGCTGAGCCTCGGCCATGAGCTCGAGCCATCGACCTCGAGCCTCAACCTGAGCCTCAAGCTTGAGCCTCGGCCATCGGCTCCAGCTTCGGCCATCGGTTTGAGCCTCGACCATGGATTCAGCCATCGGCCATCTCAAGCCATCGGCCATCAGCCTCAAGCTGGACCTGAACCATGAGCCTCGAACCTCGGCCATGAGCTCAACCTCCATCGAGCCATCGGCCATGAGCCTCGGCCATGGACTCGACCTCAGAGCTTGAGCCTCGGCCATCGGCTTGAGCCTCGGCCATCGAGCTCGACCTCGAGCTCGGCCATCGCTTGAGCCTCGGCCATCAGCTTCGAGCCTCGGCCTCGGCTCAACCTCGCTGTGGCTTCAGCCTCGGCCATCGGCTCGGACCTCGAGCCTTTGGCCAGTGCATGAGACTACAGCCTCGAGCCCCTATCGGGAGCCTCGGTCATATGGCCAAGCATTCCCAAGCCAATCCAAGCAAAGGGAATGGAGTCCCACATCGACAAAACACAAGAGAAGGGGACTCTCCCTTCCCTTAAAAGGAGACCTCTCCCCTTCAAGAAGAGGGGGAGGAAAAGAGAGAGGTTGGGCAAGCTACTAGGGCCTCATGGGCTTATCCATGAACCCATTTACAAGCCCACGAATCATCGGCCATTAGCCAGATCCTCGACCTCGGCCGGCGGCCTCGGCCATCGGCCTTCGGCCTTCGGTATTCTTCCTCTTCCCCTTGGGTCTAACCCTATGTACAATGTATACACACATTATCATAATGAGAACATACTTCTCTGGGACGTAGCCCATTATTCGGGATGAACCACGTACATTTGTCTTCTGTATGCATGTTCATTTATTTACCGAATGCTCCTACATCCTGAGGGTCCTCACCTTCAACATCCACCTCATCTTTAAATTGGCCTACATACTACCTGTCTAGTTTTAGCGCCAACATACTTCTCCTCCAATTTCGTCCATAACTCCTTCAGCAGAAGTTTCCTTCATATACGGGTATTTCAACTCCTTATCAAGGAATGATCGAATAGAGCCACAAGCATGAAGATTAAGTCTCTTCCACTGCTTATCATCAATTTCTTCGGGTTTATTCTCCAAAACAATATACAACTCTTGTTGATACAACACATCCATAACTTCACATTGCCACATACCAAAATTATTAGAGCCATTGAATTTTTCAACCTCTAACCTCGTAGTGGTGATTGGATGTCTATTGGATGTAGATGTCGACGAATGACGATGCCGACTCCTTCTCCTTCACAAGTTCGTCTTTATCTCCAGCCATCAAATCCGGCACTGTTCACAAATACAGCACTGTTCACGAACTGTCAGCGCCAACACTATTCACGGAACTGTAGCTCCGCACGAATTTTTCACTCCTACGAAACCCCAGTCGAAAATTGGAGCTCTGATACCACTTGTTGTGCGGAAGCGTCAACCAATTGTGAGTGAAAAATAAACAACAACTTGCAGGAGATAAATAGAACACAAAACACAACACCAACAAGAACACCAAGATTTATCCTGGTTCGGCAATGCCTACATCCAGTTTGGAGACGACGGAGTAATTCACTATAATCAAAGAGAGTATACAAAGTGTTTATCACTCAAGAAAACCCAAAGCCCCAAATACACCCAAGTCTCACTCTCACAACAATTGAAGAGAAAACAATGATACAAAGCAAAGAACAATTAGAGAGATTTCTCTCTTTGGCTAGATGCCTTTCTTGCTATTTTTCTCTTCTACTCAATACTTGGTGGGATGCTACAAATGGAACCATTTGCTTCCAATTTATAGCCAAAAATGCAAGAGTGTGAATGCAAGCTTCAACTATTCATTTGTTGGCTACCAAACTTACCAATGGATGGCTACCAAACAATCCACCCTTTTTGACCTCATAGTAAGCCAACATTTACTCACATGGGCAACTAACTTTGACTCACATGGGCAACTCCAAAATTCTTCTACATTTGAGCCAATTTCCAACATTTTTGACATTGAAAATATCAGAAACAAAGATCCACATTCTAGCATCAAAGTGTTGAATCACCCTCTCATCATTATATGCTAATTGAGCAAGAGTTGTCTTACCAATTCCTCCAATACCAACAATTGGAATACAAACTGCGTATCCCAATTCCTGGTAATGTTGAGAAGATAGTAACAGTTTGACCAAATTCTCTTTGTCATCCTCCCTTCCATATATCTCTGACTTGATCACAAATGAGCTAGTCTCCCTTATGGTTGATTGACGATTTACGACGGTAGGCCGTCTAAACTTAAAGAGTCCATCTTTTACAGTCTTCTCCAACACATGGAGCATCTTTCTAATCTTTTCAGCATCTGTACCTCTTCTAATTTGGGAAGGAAAATCACCATATACATGTTCTATACTCATTAAAGTTTCTCTAGAGGTATAGAAGTCAAGAAGGTCCTCAGCATCACAAGCTGCATTCTTTAGTTTTGACAACCAATGTCTGACAGCTTTGTTGGTCAGTTGTTGTTCTTCTGCATCTTCAAGAGTAGCTTGAACCAGCAGCAAGGCTTCATGTAGGCTTTGGAGGTTGTCCTCGAAATCCCAGATATCAGCAAACTTTTGCAGGACTGGAGATGCTAGTCTGTCAAAGATCACTTGCAAAGCAGGGGATAAAACTAGGTCAGCCATTTCAATAAACAAGGCTCAGATGAGATGAGAAAGGCTGGAAATGAAAGTGGAAATGCAAATTCACTTGAAAGAAAATTGTTGCAAAGCACCAGCCAGAAAGATAGAATTCCTTCTCTCTCGCCTTTAAGCCATTTTGTCCTTTTCTTCCCCAATACCTTGTTGTTTCCAAAGATGTTGTAAAATCCAAGGTAGGTGCTATAGAAACCTAAATTTGTCTTCTTTTTGCATGAGTTGTTAAAATTACAATCTGAACATGATCCCAAAATGACTGAATAAGCCAACTAGAAACAAGAAGAACAAGAGAGCATGCATATTTCATATAAATTGAAGAAAACTCCAAGACATTCATGGTTTGTCCAATAATAGATTGTAGGTTACTAGGCAAATAAGATCAACCAATACCCATGTTTTCTCAACTTGTTTTGGTTACAATTTCTTCATATATTTGAAAAGAACAAGGAGCTAATACCAAGACTTTTAGGAGTTGAGCTCGCAGGATTTATTTTGTTGTTCCAATTCATGCATTTCGAGCACGAAAACCTCAATATTCTCAGATTAATGCGACTAGTTTTAGCGCCGATTTTGGCATTGCCAACGAGGTTTTTGTGGACTATTGCATAAGTTTTGACACACAGCAATCCTGCATTTCCTTAAATTTATCTAATGAAACACAGAATAAATAATTAAAGGAATCAGTTTGCACACCAGCTACTTTGTATGAGTAATTTTTTTTTTCAGAAAAATAAATGAACATTGGATGCTTATATCAAGATTGAGGTGTTTGTAAAAATTGTAATTAACTTACATAAGCATTGTGTATAAACTTTTGCCCTTATTATTTATCTAAGTCTACAGATGATGTAACATGTTGTATAACTATATTCTTTAATTTGGCATTTGTTTGGCAGCCAAAAAAAAAAAAAAAAAACACCCGCAATGTTACCAACTAGCTTATTAGTGGTTCTTTCTATGACAGTATTCTTTTAACTTGTGGCTTCGCTTGTAAAGTTGCCATTACCTCATCCTTTTTATTTGCATTACCCTATCAGCTTGTAGTTTACTGGTTTGGAGATTATATATATATATATATATACATAAATTCTCCTATGCTGACATTTGGACGTTATTATTGTGTGAACGCCATGTATTTTGTCCTACCCCTCCTTGCTTTCTTGCATATTTACAATATCATATGCATAATAATAACGTGTGGACGTCTGGATAAGAAAATAACTATATATATTTGGTAGAATTGGAAAATTTTCAAAATTTGCATTTCATAAGGGCACGTTAAAACACAGATTCTTCAGTTTCATGATCTGGTGCATTTTGTATCTGTCATTTTGCTACACCTAAAATCTACAATTATATTTTTAGATTCTTTAAACCTCCGCAAAACTTTGTTTAATTACATGGAATTATGCCTCATTGATCTATCTGATCACCCCTCGTTTCCTATGTAGTCATACTGGTAAGCACCAAAGCTCATACTCTTCACCATGAGAAATTTCTTTCTTGAACTCAATAATATGGCAGTGTTTGGGCTAAGCCTCCAAATATGACTACACTAGTATATAAGCACACACCAATTTCTTGTTAACACTGCCGTTGGCATCACGTTAGCAACTATATCAAGCAATAATCTAGAAGAACATGACTTAAACTTAATTAAAACTAAGGTAAATAGAAGAAAATTTAAAATTCGTAAAGCAGACAATTGGACTAGTAATATTAATGAAAAACACACAGATTTTATCAATATGATATAAGTACAAAACCAGAGGATCTCAAAGCAGCCAGTGTGCACACATAGGAATATAGAAATCCCAAATTGCAATTTACAGCGAAAGGAAATATTGAAACTTTGTGGACACTCCATCCATCTAAAAAACAATATAAACAAAGCAAAAGGGCCACACCACACAAAACACCAGGACGGATGATGATGATTATAATAATAACACTCTTGAGGATGAAGATGAAATAAAAGTTTCGTACTCAACGGATGTTCCAAACTAAGACTTGCCCGATGTGCTTGCCTCGCTGGATGGTCCAATGTACTTATATGGGACATGGGCTATTTTCAACCAATCCTCACCACTACCTTGTTTGCACCTTTCCTCAAGCTCAGGACATTCTTGAATAGAGAGGTGCTGGAGTTCAGTGAGAGACTTCAGACCTGATGGCAAAACTCTTGAATTAGGACAATCAGATATGGTCAGAGATCTGAGCGAAGCAAGATTCGCCAACCAATCTGGCAAAGCATCTAGATTGGGGCAGCTACTAATTTCCAAGCAGTGCAGCGTCCGGCTATTTTGTAACCCACTTGGTAGAGAATCAAACATAGGACAGTTCGAGATAGTGAAGCTTCGAAGTGAGGAGAGGTGTTGCACACCCTCTGGAAAAGAACCAAGGTTTGGACAATACATAAACGTCAAGTGCTCGAGGAATGTAAGATGCTCTAAACTGGATGACAAAGAAGTCAGATGGCTACAATTCTCAATGGACAAAGTTCGAAGGGAACTTAATCCTGCAATTCCACCATCTGGCATGGTTAGTAGACTGTGACAGTCACTAATCTCCAGTGACTCCAGAGTTTTGAGGTTCTTTAAACTCTGTGGCAGAGAGGATAACTCATCACACCAACGAATCGTCAACGATTTCAGAGAAGTGAGGTTTTCAATCTCCAAAGGCAGTGAACCGAGCTTGGGGAGAGACAATATCTGTAAAGAAGACAGATAAGGTGATGCAAAGAGCCCTTCCGGCAGAGAGACCAGGCCTTGAATTTTTTCTAGAACAAGCACAGAAAGCAGACTTAAATTTGCTATGGACATCATTGTTGGATTACAGTCCCGCAGCTCCAAATGTTGAAGGGACTGACATAACGGTATGCTAACCTTGGACAACCTTTCAAAGTTAATTTCTTCAATCTGGGGAATGCATTCGCATCATTTGCAGTTGGCCACTCTTTCAAGTTTGAAAAATCACTAATTGATAGTTCTTCGAGGGATGGAAACCATATGTCCGTACCGACGGTACTGTCACCATAGAACTCTGTACCGATGCTCCTCACGCCATGCATTCCATGCAGAGAAAGTGTCTTAAGTAGCAGAAGATTCCCAAGGGCTGGAAGATGTTCACAACTTTTACAGTTGGTGAAATCAACGGAAGTAAGATTTGGGAGAGCCCAACACGGAAATTTGATTCCTGGGTACCCATTTATAAGTAGCCTTTTCAGATTTTTGTGTGGCTGCAGCCCTTCAAGAATTTTTTCCACAGGATCAGGCTGTTGTGGGGGTGCCCAAGACCGTAAGGCAATATAATCAACATTGTTAATTTTACAAGGTCGGGCTTTAGGCTTCCCAAACGATTCGTAGAAATCTCCAAATCCGCAATCTAATCCCCAATATAATCCTAACGACTCAAGATTTTCCTTCGACTTCAATCCAGCTGATTGTGCTTCGGCTGCATATCTTGTGTTCTGCAAACAGGTAATATTCAACTTGCCATAAAGATTCAAACCTTCCAGCGTATTAAGGGCCCCAGGAACCCTGTTGACGACAAACAATGGCAATGTCTGAAGTTGTCGCAAACTTCGAATCTCAAGAGGCATAGAAGACAAAATATAATTTACCCCAAAAAAAAACAATTTTCTGGTTGGGACTTTCCCTGTACTTTGTTTTGTTTCCAGGGTTTTTTGTCCACCGTTAATTAAGTATCATATTCGACCAAAAATAAAATAAAATTTCTGGACATTTTAACTGAAAATGTAGAGATACTGTTACATTTACAATTCCATTAGCTTTTCAGTAGATTAAAACACTGCTAGCACTTGTCTTGACGATGAGGGCAAGGTGTTCGACGAATTACCTGAAAGAGGCTGAGGCAGGCCAACTGGGCAAGCCAAGCGAAAGCGAGCTGTTGTACGGGGTTCAGTTGATGTTGACAAGTGATGGTTGTCAAGTTACAGCCATATGGGCAATCAAATGGCAAATGTTGCGTTGAATTACGGCTTGAGCTAGCATCAATAATTTAAAGTCAATTCTATTCTTCTTTGTTCATGTTCCTCTTTGCCATTCGATAAAAAGAAAACTGTCGTATTGGTTGATTACATTATAGGCACTGAGGAGCCTGTTCCAAAACAGACAAACCCAGATCCCAAAATAGAAAATTTTCAAAGTTTTGTATTTTTCTGTTTGGCCAAAAGTCACTTTTGGTCTTCCTTCCGAGTGTGTAGCCTACATGAGATTCTTGCAACGTGGGCCAATAATCCGACTCATGATATTAACTGGGCAATAATCCGAATAAAAGCTGCTCTGGTTTTGTTTATAGAAGACGTTGTATATGTAAGAACTTAGTCATGGGATTGTTTGGCATTTCTATAAGATTACATTGAACTCTTTTGTTTAGTATATTTGTGTTTTACACTTAATGGTGTCCAACTTCAGTTCACCATTTAAGCTGCCTTCGCTTTATTTTCCCTACTATTTTTGAGATTTGATTTTCAATATTTTGAGGTGTAAATTAGAGGTGTAAATTAGACCCCTTTTCCTTGGCCAATTGTGAATTGAGAACACCAACCCTCAATATCATTCTTGCAGCAGAATCATTGAGCCAGTGATGTCCTGATTTCACAAAATAAATCCCAGTCCTCTCACGGGGAAGATCAAATGGATTCTTAAGTTCATAGAATATAGAAAACGAGCGAAAAACTGGTATGATGAGCCATGAGCATTTGCACCATGAAGAATTGAATTTTAAGCATGCGAGAAATCATCCAAATCAAAGAATTCTAATGTAAATCTGGAGACAAGCTAGCAGTGCAAAGCAAAACACAAAAATAAAAAAACAATTAACAGTTGCCTAAAATTACCTAATCAAAACACAAAAATGTTATTAATATCATATCCACACAATACAAACTCAGAGGATTCTCAAACAGCCTAGTACAAAGAAATACATAAATCCCCTGTAAAGAGAAAATAACAAAGCACACCACAACACCTGGAGGAATGACTGACCATAATGATAGTAGCTTGTTAATGACAAATAAATAGAAGTTTCTTACTGAGAAGATGCTTGGACAGAAGAGCTTCCCGATGTGCTCGCTTCGCCAGACCACCTTACCTGAGGCTATCCAATGTACTTGTGCGGGACATGGGCTATTTTAGACCAATCCTCACCACTACCTTGTCTGCATCTTTCCTCAAGCTCAGGACATTCTTGAATAGAGAGGTGCTGGAGTTTAGTTAGAAGCTTGAAACCCGATGGCAGTAGAGTCAAATTAGGACAATCATATATGGTCAAAGATCTAAGAGAATCAAGATCCCCAAACCATTCTGGCAAAGCTGTTAGATTGGGGCAGCTACTAATTTCCAAGCAGTGCAGGGTCCTGACATTTTGCAACCCTTCAGGCAGAGAATCAAACCAAGGACAGCTGAGAACGATCAAACTTCGAAGGGAGGAGAGGTGTTGCACACCTGCTGGAAAAGAACCAAGCTTTGGACAGTACATGATGGTCAAGTGCTCAAGCAATGTGAGCTGTTCCAAACTCGAACAACAGAGAAGTTAGGTTACTGCAGTTTTCAATGGACAAAGTTCGAAGTGAACCCAAACCTCCAATTCCACCATCTGGCAGGGATATTAGACTGGGACAGTTACTAATCTCCAGTGACTCCAGAGCATTGAGGTTCAGCAAACTTTGTGGCAGAGAGGACAGCTCTTCACACCAACGAATGGTCAATGATTTCAGAGAGCTAAGGTTTTGCATCTCCAAAAGGCATTGAATGAAGCTTGGGGCAAGACAAAATCTTCAAGGAAGACAGACTAGCTGATGCAAAGAGCCCTTTCGGAAGAGACAATAGGTCTGAAATTTTTTGTAGAATAAGCACAGATAGCAAACTTATATCTGCTAAAGATATCATCGTTGGATTACAGTCCCGCAGCTTCAAATGTTGAAGGGACTGAGGTAACGGTATATGTGCTAACTTTGGACAACTTTTTACAGTTAATTTCTTCAGTATAGGGAATGCTTTTTCATCAGTTGCAGTTGACCACTCTTCCAAGTTTGCAAAATCACTTACGGATAGTTCTTCGAGTGATGGAAACCATATGTCAGTACCGTCACCATAGAACTCTGTACCAATGCTCCTAACACCATGCATTCCATGCAGAGAAAGCGTCTTAAGTAGCGGAAGATTCCCAAGAGCTGGAAGATGTTCACAACTTCTACAGTTGGTGAAATCAGCGGCAATAAGATTTGGGAGGGCCCAATTAGGAAATTTGATTCCTGGGTACCCATTTATAACTAGATTTTTCAGATTTTCATGTGGTTGCAGGCATCTAATAAGTTTTTTAGCTTGCAGCGCTATATGTGATCCTGAGACACCTACTTCATCTGGGGCATTAGGTGGTTTGGCGAATGAATCTTTAAATCCCATAATAAAACCCCAGTATAATTCCAATGACTCAAGATTTTCCTTCATGAACAATTGTCCTTTGTCTACTGGTGTAGCATCTTCAATATTCTCCAGGCAAGTAATATTCAACTCTCCATGAAGATTTAAACCACACAGCAGACCGAGATTCCCGGAATTCCATGTACTCCTCACATACCGTTTACTCCCCTTCGGTAACTTCCCCGAGACAAAAAGTGGCAATGTCTGAAGTTGATATAAGCTTTCCATACCAGAAGGCATATTAGTCAAACTTACACATCCACTTAAGTTAAGATGCCTTAGGCTGGTCAAGTGTCCCAAAGAAGGCAAAGATTCAAGATTATGGCAACCAATTAGGTTTAGGGTCTGCAAAGAAAACAAATACTGTACGCTTTCAGGTAACTGGGTGATACGCGTGTAAGACAAATCAAAATACCTCAAACATATCAAGTCACCCAAGGAATTCGGCAGATCAACAAGATCACTGTTGTTGAGATCTAGCACTCGCAAGTATTCAAAACTTGAATAAATTTTATCTCCGTCCTATAACGAGCCAGAATCTCCGATCAATAAGAGAGTTCGCAAATGTTTTGCTTCATATAGAGTTTTTGGAATTGTAATTCTTGCACCATATCTATAAACAACAGATGCATGACGAATCTCTGCTGGTGACCAATTTTGTGGTTGACCCTCTTCAAGTACCACATATTCTTTTCCTGCAACATATCGTGCAAGATCATGAATGATATCATTCATCTTGTATCCAATTATTTCTCCACCGTCATGAAGCCGTACTTCTTGCAAGAAAGATATCCACAACAATTTCGGAAAAGTATTCATCACTATATGTGCTTCCCTCATTTGGAATGAAGCCTTCTGCCATCCAAGAGATGCATTAACTTGCGCTTCTTGAACTCATAATTTTTGGGAAATAATGAGCAAAATGCAAAGCATTGTTTGACATGTGATGGTAGATGATGATAACTCAATATCAGGGCAGGTAAAACTTTATTTTCGCTTTCATCTAATTCCCACAGTTCACAATCTCGCATAAATAACCATTGTTTTTTTATCTCTTTTCAAGCGCATTGAACTTCCCAAACTTTTTGCCGCTAATGGCACACCTCCACATTTTTTGACAATCTGCTTTCCAATCCGGGAAAGAGTTGGATACTTCTCTTCTTCTCCTAGTCCAAATGCCCGCTGCTTGGACATAGACCAGCAATCATCATCCGTCAAACCATTTAAATAAAATGGTGAATTTGGGAACTCCATCATGAATGGAATTTTTTGACTGCGGGTAGTGACAATGATTTTGCAGCCATCAAGACCCCCTGTAAACAAAGGCCTTAGATTATCCCAATCATCCTGGTCTTCAGTCCAAACATCATCTAACACAATTAGGTATCTTTTCTTCTGTAGCAATTTTGAAAGCCAAGACTAAAGTAGTTCAATCTCCGACAACTTGCATTCATCCTCTGTTGCACACTCAATGGATGCCTTCATAATCTTCTTGACATTGAAATCCTCAGAAACAAAAATCCATATTCTAGAGTCGAAGTGTTGGAGTACCCTCTCATCTTTATATGCCAATTGAGCAAGAGTGGTCTTGCCAATTCCTCCAATACCAATTATGGGAATACAGGTTGCATATCCATCCTTGGAACTTTCCAAAGATAGTAACAGTTTGACTAACTTCTCTTTCTCATCATCTCTTCCATATATCTTTGAGTCGTCCACGCAAGAGCCAGTCTCCCTTATGGCAGAGCGTCGACCTCCAATGCTAGGCTCTCTAATATCAAATCTCGAGAGTCCTTCATTTAACGCCTTTTCTAACTTGCGGAGTGTTTCTCTAATTTTTTTTTGGATGGAAAGCTTTAGCCAAAAGACTCATTGGGGTTTCAAAGTCCATGGTTTCGCGAGACAAGTCCAGATGGTCCTCGGCATCAGAAGCAGCATTCTTGAGCTTTGACAACCAAAGCCTAACAGATTTGTTGGTTAATTGCTCCTCCTCTGCATCTTGAAGAATGGCTTGAGTCCTCATCAAGGCATCTCGTAGGCCCTGGAAGTTGTCCTTCACACCCCAAATATCAGCAAGCGTTTCTAAGGCTGGGGAGGCCAATCTGTCAAAGATGACTTGCAAAGCAGGGGATAAAACTATGCTTGCCGCTTCCATTTCTAGCAACAAGACCACCACCAAAATAAACAAGGCTGAGATGATGAGAATAGTTGTTGGATCTGGAAATGGAATGGATCTGAACAAGTGGAGAATTTTCAATTTGGTTGACGTTAAATCTGAGTTGTGTAGCTCTTGAGGAACTTTCAAAAGCCAGACATGCGGTTCACACTCAATGTCAAGGTTTATCATATAATCAAAATCACTATTCTCATGGCCCTTCTTTGAGAAGCTTGCATGCAATTACATAACTTCTAGCCTCTTTTTCAGCAGAAATTTCTCCACTACCCTTCACCGAAGAAAGGAAGTCACTTTTTTACCATCATCAGTGACTATGAAGTATGCTTTTCACCCTAGTGAGCACTTTTCTTGTTTGGTTCATGGTGGAGATAGATATTTGTTTCTTTCTCTTCATCTTTTTTCCTTTCTTTCATTTGCCTTTAAAACTTCATTTTTGACTTACTTTTTCCCCTAAACTTATTTGAATAATGTTTTAAAAAACCCATTGTGGTAACAGTCAACTATACCAAAGCTCATATATGGCGCAGACGTTGTGCACATTGCTTGCTAGTCTCACGCAAAATAGACTAGTTTTTGACACCTTCAAGGAATTATGATTTAACTTGAGTGAAAAATCAAGCTTACACTATTTCTCCCGCTATGTTACAATGTTGCTACACAAGAGGTTGATTGGTCTATATCTTTCTCACCCTTAAGTGAAACTTCTGCATGTTCAGACCGTTGGAGCTCACCTTTGTCATGCTTTTGCTTCACCCACATCTGCCTCAAATATTAAGATTTAAGAACCATCTTTCTGGTTTAACTTCGTTTGATGAAAATAGTTTGATGTACGTGTTGACGAACACAGAAAGCTTGAAACAAAAACAAACAAAAAAATAGAGAGAGAGAAGGAGCAATACAACTTCCTTCTTACGCTTTTTGAGCAGGAAAACCACAAGCACCTTCATCAGTGACTACTAGGAAAACCCAAGCACCTTCATATATATTTTTTTAAAAGAATTATTGAGAACTTCTATGTGGGGTTTTCGTTTCTAGCCCTGATCACAATTACAGAAATCTTCAAGTTTTATTACGTTACTAGAGCTTACTAGTGTCGGATCTCGTATGGTTTCGGAGACTATATAATTTATGGTTGATTAATGTTTAAAATTGTTCTTTAAGAGCTAGTTTAGCTCTTTAAAAAAAAAAAAAGAATGAGTGACACATCTATGTAATGGTCTAGGGCTAAACAAATAGAAAATAAAGCCTAGGGTCTGGAAATAAGTACAGAAATGCTGATGGACCCTCTCTATGAAAAGCTTTAATCCAAGAAAGACACTTTTCCACCGACCCCCACCTTCACGTACGAGATGAAGAATGCTTTTCTACATACTTTTCTTGTTTGGTTTATGGTGGAGAATCTGGAGACAGATATTTGTTTCTTTCTTCTCATCTTTTTCTCTCTGCTCATTATTTCCACCCACTGACATTTTCTTTCTTTTGTTGATTCTTCCTCATTTCATCAAGGCTTAATTATCCTCATACTCCTCATTTCATCAAGGATATATGTCTTTACTTTGCCCTTTAAAATTTAATTCAACTCACTTTTCCCCTCAACTTATTTGAATAAAAACCCCATTATGTCAACAGTCAACTAAATCAATTAATCTTTCATTACCATAGCTCACATGGCGCATGTATACATGTATAGGCATTTTTGTCATTTCTGGGCATCACACTGATGCCACCGTGTAGGATTACCGTGCATACAAATCCTGCGAAGCCTTCGAACAAAATATGTTTTTCTTTAGTTGCATCTGTTAGAGGTTTTGGTCTTGATTTGGTTATATATGTTTTTCTTGTATTGTTTTGGTGGATATCGAAACAAAAGTATCAATCAGCAACATCTATACGGAGTGCTGCTTTTTATTCTCAGACAAAAACACATGAATTTAATTAATATGATATCCATACAACACAAAATCAGAGGATTCTCAAAACTGCCTTGTACATAGAAATACATAAATCCCCTTTAAAGAGAAAATAAAAAAGGACACCACAACACCAAGAGGAATGACTTACCATAATGATAATAGCTTGTTGATGACAATGAAATAGAAGTTTCTTACTGAGAAGATACTTGGACAGAAGAGCTTCCCGATGTACTCGCTTCGCTAGACCGCCTTACCTGAGGCGATCCAATGTACTTATGCGGGACATGGGCTATTTTCGACCAATCCTCACCGCTACCTTGTCTGCATCTTTCCTCAAGCTCAGGACATTCTTGAATAGAGAGGTGCTGGAGTTTAGTGGGAAGCTTGAAACCCAGTGGCAGTAGTATCAAATTAGGACAATCATATATGGTCAAAGATCTAAGAGAAGCAAGATCCTCAAACCATTCTGGCAAAGCTGTTAGATTGTGGCAGCTACTAATTTCTAAGCAGTGCAGGGTCTTGACATTTTGCAACCCTTCTGGAAGAGAATCAAACCAAGGACAGTTCAGAACCATCAAACTTCGAAGGGAGGAAAGGTGTTGCAATCCTGCTGGAAAAGAACCAAGATTTTGACAGTCGATGATGGTCATGTCCTCAAGCAATGTGAGCTGTTCTAAACTCGACAACAGAGAAGTCAGGTCACTATAGTTTTCAATGAACAAAGTTCGAAGCGAAGCCAAACCTCCAATTCCACCATCTGGCAGGGATGTTAGACAGCCACAGCGACTAATCTCTAGTGACTCCAGCGCTTTCAGGTTCTGTAAACTTTGTGGTAGAGAGGACAGCTTTTCACACCAACGAATGGTCAATGATTTCAAAGAACTAAGGTTTTGGATCTCCAAAGGCATTGAATGAAGCTTGGGGCAGGACACAATCTTCAAGGAAGACAGACTAGCTGATGCAAAGAGCCCTTCCGGGAGAGACACTAGGTCAGGAATTTTGTCAAGAAAAAGAACAGATAGCAAACTTAAATCTGTTATGGGCACCATCGTAGGATTACAATCCCGCAGCTCCAAATGTTGAAGGGACTGAGGTAACGGTATATGTGCTAACTTGGGGCAACTCTTTACAGTTAATTTCCTCAATCTACGAAATGCATTTCCATCATTTGCACTTGACCACTCTTCCAAGTTTGCAAAATCACTGATTGATAGTTCTTCGAGTGATGGAAACCATATGTCTGTACCATCACCATAGAACTCTGTACCAATGCTCTTCACACCATGCATTCCTTGCAGAGAAAGCGTCTTAAGTAGCGGAAGATTCCTAAGGGCTGGAAGATGTTCACAACTTCCACAGTTAGTGAAATCAGCAGTGACAAGATTTGGGAGAGCCCAATCAGGAAATTTGATTCCTGGGTACCCATTTATAACTAGCTTTTTCCGATTTTTGTGTGGTTGCAGACCTTCAATAACTTCTTCAGATTTTTGTGCAATACGTGATCCTGAGACACCTACTTCAGGTTGGGCATCAGGTAGTTTTGGGAATGAATCTCTGAATTGCGGAATAAGACCCCAGTATAATCCCAATGACTCAAGATTTTTCTTCATATGCAGTTCTGCTAATTTCGCATCTAGCAGCTGTGAATAAGAAACTCCAACTCTCTCCAAGTGAGTAATATTCAACTCCCCATAAAGATTTAAACCATGCAGCTCAATATTCCTCGCCCACTTTGACACAACAAAAAATGGCAATGTCTGAAGATTAACTAAAGATCTAAATGCAGGAGGCATATTAGTCAAACTTACACATCCACTTAAGTTAAGATGTCTTAGGTTGGTCATGCCTACCAAAGGAGGCAAATGACGAAGAATATGACAACCAATTAGGTTTAGGGTCTGCAAAGAAAACATATGGCATACTCTGCAAGGTAACTGGGTGATAGGCGTGTAAGACAAGTCAAGATACCTCAAACATGCCAAGCCAACCAAGCATTCTGGCAGATCAACAAGATAACAGCTGTTGAGATCCAGCACACGCAAGTATTCAAAACTTGAATAAATTTTATCTCCGTTCTCTAACCTGCCAGAATCTCCAATCAATAAGAGAGTTCGAAAATGTTCTGCTTCATATAGAGTTTCTGGAATTATAATTTTTGCACCATATTTATAAACAACAGATGCATGGCGAATCTCTCCTGGGGACCAATTTTGCGGGCCGACCCTGTTCAAGTACCACATACTCTTTTCCTGCAACATATCGTGCAAGATCATGAATGATATCATTCATCTTGTATCCAATTATTTCTCCACCGTCATGTAGCCGTACTTGTTGCAAGAAAGATACCCACAACAATTCGGAAAAGTATTCCTCCCCAATGTCTTCAGGCCGCTTGCTTCCTTCTTTTGGAATGAACCCTTCTGCCATCCATAGATGAATCAACTTCTGCTTCTTGAACTCATAATTTTTGGGAAATAATGAGAAGAAAGCAAAGCATTGTCTAAGATGTGGTGGTAGACTCAACATCAGGGCAGGGAAAACTTTATGTTGGCTTTCATCTAATTCCCAGAGTTCACAATCTCGCATAAATAACCACTGTTTTTCTTCTCTTTTCAAGCGCAGTGAGCTTCCCAAACTTTTTGCAGCTAACGGCACACCTCCAACTTTTTTGATAATCTCCTTTCCAATCCGTGTAAGATTTGGATACTTCTCTTCTTTCTCAGAGTCCAAATGCCCGGTGCTTGAACAAAGACCAGCAATCATCATCCTTCAAACCATTTAAATAAAATGGTGAATTTGGGAAGTCTATCAAGAATGGAATTTTTTGACTGCGGGTGGTGACAATGATTTTGCATCCATCAAGAACCCCTCTAAACAAAGGTCTTAGTTTGTCCCAATCATCCTGGTCTTCCGTCCAAACATCATCTAACACAATCAGGCATCTGTTCTTCTGTAGCAATTTTGAAAGCCGAGATTGAAGTGGTTCAATCTCCGACAACTTGCATTCATCCTCTGTTGCACACTCAATGGCTGTCTTCATAATCTTCTTGACATTGAAATCCTCAGAAACAAAAATCCATATTCTATAGTCGAAGTGTTGGAGTACCCTCTCATTGTTATATGCCAACTGAGTAAGAGTGGTCTTGCCAATTCCTCCAATACCAATTATTGGAATACAAGTTGCATATCCATCCTGGGAAGTTTCCGAAGATAGTAACAGTTTGACTAACTTCTCTTTCTCATCATCTCTTCCATATATCTTTGAGTCATCGATGCAAGAGTCAGTCTCCCTTTGGATAGATCGTCGATCTCCTATGCTAGGCTCTCTAAAATTAAATGTCGAGAGTCCCTCATTTATCGTCTTTTCTAATCTGTGGATTGTCTTTTTAATTTTTTCAGCGTCAGATGCCTTTGGATAGAAAAGTTTAGTTAAAAACTCAGCAAACCTGATGGTTTTGGATGATTGGAACAAACTCACATATTTGTCCAGAAGGTCCTCAGCATCAGAAGCAGCTTTCTTGAGGTTTGACAACCAAAGCCTAACATATTTGTTGGTTAATTGTTGATCCTCTGCAGCTTGAAGAATAGCTTGAACCCTTATTAAGGAATCCTGTAGGCTGTTGCAGTTGTCCTCGACACCCCAGATATCAGCAAGTGTTTCTAAGGCTGGGGAGGCCAATCTGTCCAAGATCACTTGCAAAGCAGGGTATAAAACTATGCTTGCTGCTTCCATTTCTAGCAGCGACAAGGCTGAGATGGTGGCAACAATGGTGAGAATAGTTGGATCTGGAAATGGAATGGATCTGAACAATGGAGAATTTAAATTTGATTGATGTTCAAAAGCAAGAACATATGTGATTCACACTCAAAGTCAAGGTTTATCATCTATCCTAATCACTATTATGGCCCCTCTTTGAAAAACTTGCATCCAATTACATCACTTCTATCCTCTTTTCAGCAGAAATTTCCCCACTACCCTTCACCAAAGAAAGGAAGACATTTTTCCACCTTCGTCATTGATTATGACGTATTATCTTTGTCAACATACCATTAAATGCTATGTTTTGTAACCTCCCTATCTAAAGGGATGCATGTTGTAAGGTTGTGGTATCCCATTCAAATCTGAAGCATTAACCTAGAGATGAACATAAAGAAATATAGAGCTTACTCTCATTATTTTGTCTATTTCACAACACATTATCAACACGAACTTCACTTTGATATATTTTATTTACTTCTGAATTTTCTCAACTAAGGGTTATGTGGTTATTTTTCTTTCTCCTCACAAGATGATAATTGGTGAAGATGATCCACCATCTAAGTCTAGGGTCTGGAATTAAAGTATTCTAATGCATCTGGCGTATTTACTTAATGCTCGTATGTTTTTCACCTTACTTTTCTTGAGCTCAATCATCTCCTTATCTTTTCCCATCTTTTTTCTCATTCATTCAAACTTATTGAAACAAAACTCAACAGTTGAATTTTTGTTGAGTTTATAGTTGTGTTTTTGTTATGTTAAAAAAGTAGAGATTTATTGCAGGAGATATATAAGAATCTCTCCCTTTAAGCAATATTTCTTCAGTAAGAAAAGAACGTTGAGTTCTGGTTTATATAAAGCTAAACAACAATGACTTGAATTACGAGGGAGGAGAGATACTCTAAAGTCATTCACGCCAAATTCAGAGTACCAAACTCAAATGATCCACATCATCTGTTTCTAATAAATAAAATTTTCATCATACAGCACATATGTTGGTATTCTAGATTTCTCATTCTGTGGTCCTTAGAAAGCATTATTTTGTGGTCCTTAGAAAGCATACAATTGCTGCACAATTTTGTGGTCCTTAGAAAGCATTATTGTTGGTTCATTAGTGGAGGTGAAGATAGGTATATGTTCCTTTCTAGTTTCCCCTGTCTGAGTACCTGCGGGTCAGTACCGTCAGTTGCAAGGAAAACCATCACGCTGGAAAAAGAACAGCAGCAAAATGGGTGGGATTTTGGGCTGGGATAATCTAAAACGAGAACTTACAAACAAACAAAATCTGCTGCGTGGCATGTATTGACAAAACCATCAAGCTAGAATAAGAAGCAGAAGCAGAAGCAACAGCATTAAACTCACCTAAATAGACACAAATGCCAAAACTTGACCCCCAATTTTAAAAATGTCAGTTTTTGTAAAATATTTCAAATATAGCAAAAAAGTCACCTAAATAGACACAAATGCCCTCAAATTTAAAACCCACATAAACCTAAAAAATAAAACCCTATTAGATTGGGAATCTTTGTACATACGTTTGCAAACGAATTGCTGCCCTAGTCAAATAGTAAGTGCTGTTCTTCCTTGGTTCTTCACTTAGTTTCTTCTTCGTCTATTGTTCTTACTATATTATATTACATGTAGGGTAGACATCCAAAAACAATTGAAAAACAACAATTGGTTTTTTTTTTTTGTTGTTGAATCAAATAGAAAATTGTATACAGTGAATTTGAATTGTGAAGCATAATAAGCCAGAATTTTTCCATTCACATCAAGATAAAAGTTTTCACTGTCTATAGATTACTGCACTTTAAACTTCCTTATGGTTTTTAATTCCCTTTTATATTTAATTTGCATTTTAGGTATTAATAGGGAGTTTTAATTACAATTATAGCAGTTAATGAAATGCTTGGAATACATTATAAATAAAATATAAAGTCTAATGATAGCGATGTAAAAACGTAGGAATACTATAACCGCTTATATCTTATTGGTCATTTAAGTATATCATGATTTGATTTTTCTTTGGCCTACAAATCAATTCTTTTATGTGGAAAATTCTTTTGACTTTGTCACTCAAATTGAATAAATATGTTTGTGTGGCTTTTAAAAGGCAACATGACGTGTGGGATGGGCTGCCAATTTTAAAAGTCTACAGATGATGTAACATGTTGTATAACTATATTCTTTAGTTTGGCATTTGTTTGGCCACAAAAAAAAAAAAAAAAACCCCACAATGGTACCAACTAGCTTAGTAGTGTTTCTTTCTATGACTCTATTCTTTTAACTCGTGGCTTAGCTTGTAAAGCTGCCATTACCTCATCCTTTTTATTTGCATAACCCTATCAGCTTGTAGTTTACTGGTTTTGAGATTTTTATTTACTTTCTCTCTTCATTTTTATTATTATTAATATCAATATTATATACATAAATTCTTCTATGCGAACATTCGGACGTTATTAATATCGTGTGAACGTCATGTATTTTGTCCTACCCCTCCTTGTGTTCTTGCTTGTTTACAATGTCGTCTGCATGATAATAATGTGTGGACGTCTGGATAAGAGAATAACTATATATATATATATATATATATACTTTTTGGTAGAACTGTAAATTTTTCAAAATTTGCATTTCGTTAGGGCATGTTAAAACACAGATTCTTCAGTTTCATGATCTGGTGCATTTTTGTATCTGTCATTTTGCTACAGCTAAAATCTACAATGATCTTTTTAGATTCTTTAAACCTCTGTAAAACTTTGTTTACATGGAATTATGCCGCATTGATCTATCTGATCACCCCTTGTTTCCTATGCCGTCATATTGGTAAGCACCAAAGCTCATGCTCTTTACCATGAGAAATTTCTTTCTTGAACTCAATAATTTGGCAGTGTTTGGGCTCCAAATATGACTACACTAGTAATATAAGCACACACCAATTTCTTGTTAACACTGCCTTGCATCACGTTAGCAACTATATCAAGCAATAATGTAGAAGAACATGACTTAAACTTAATTAAAACTAAGGTAAATAGAAGAAAATTTAAAATTCGGAAAGCATACAATTGGACTAGTAATATTAATAAAAAACACAAGATTTTATCAATATGATATAGAGAGGTGCTGGAGTTCAGTGAGAGACTTCAGACCTGATGGCAATACTCTTGAATTAGGACAATCAGATATGGTCAGAGATCTGAGCGAAGCAAGATTCTCCAACCATTCTGGCAAAGCATCTAGATTGGGGCAGCAACTAATTTCCAAGCAGTGCAGCGTCCGACTTTGAACTAATTATACAAGGTTGCTTTTTTATGCTTTTTTTAATATTGAAAGAGTCATATATCTACAATATTCTCATTTCGAAACAAAAGTATCAGCAACATCTATACGGAGTGTTGCTTTTTATTCTCAGACGAAAACACAGGAATTTAATTAATATCATATCTATACAATACAAAATCAGAGGATTCTCAATACAGCCTTGTACAAAGAAATACATAAATCCCCTATAAAGAGAAAATAAAAAGGCACACCACAACACCAAGAGGAATGACTTACCATAATGATAATAGCTTGTTGATGACAATGAAATAGAAGTTTCTTACTGAGAAGATGCTTGGGCAGAAGAGCTTCCCGATGTGCTTGCTTCGCCAGACTTCCTGACCTTAGGCGATCCAATGTACTTATGCGGGACATGGGCTATTTTCGACCAATCCTCACCGCTACGGCGTCTACATCTTTCCTCAAGCTCAGGACATTCTTGAATAGAGAGGGTCTGGAGTTTAGTGAGAAGATTGAAACCCGGTGGAAATAGTTTTATATTAGGACAATCATATATGATCAAAGATCTAAGACAATTAAGATCCTTAAACCATTCTGGCAAATAGGTTAGATTGTGGCAGCTTCTAATTTCCAAGCAGTTCAGGGTCTTGATTGCAACCCTTCTGGCAGGGAATCAAACCAAGTACAGCTCAGAACCATCAAACTTCGAAGGGAGGAGAGGTGTTGCACACCTGCTGGAAAAGAACCAAGATTTGGACAGTCCATGATGGTTAGGTGCTCAAGCAATGTGAGCTGTTCCAAACTTGAAGACAGAGAAGTCAGGTTACTGCAGTTTTCAATGGACAAAGTTCGAAGCGAAACCCAACCTGGAATTCCACAATTTGGCAGGGATGTTAGACTGTGACAGTCACTAATCTCCAGTGACTCCAGAGCTTTAAGGTTCAGCAAACTTTGTGGCAGAGAGGACAGCTTTCCACACCAACGAATGGTCAATGATTTCAGAGAACCAAGGTTTTGCATATGCAAAGGCATTGAATGAAGCTTGGGGCAAGACAAAATCTTCAAGGAAGACAGGCTAGCTGATGCAAAGAGCCCTTCTGGGAGAGACACTAGGTCTGGAATTTTGTCAAGAATAAGAGCAGATAGCAAACTTAAATCTGCTATGGGCACCATCGTAGGATTACAATCCCGCAGCTCCAAATGTTGAAGGGATTGAGGTAACGGTATATGTGCTAACTTGGGGCAACTCTTTACAGTTAATTTCTTCAATCTACGGAATGCATTTCCATCATTTGCACTTGACCACTCTTCCAAGTTTGCAAAATCACTTATTGATAGTTCTTCGAGTGATGGAAACCATATGTCTGTACCATCACAATAGAACTCTCTACCAATTTTCTTCACCCCATCCATTCCATGCAGAGAAAGTGTCTTAAGTAGCGGAAGATTCCCAAGGGCTGGAAGATATTCACAACTTCTACAATTGGTGAAATCAGCGGCGACAAGGTTTGGGAGAGCCCAATCAGGAAATTTGGTTCCTGGGTACTCATTTATAACTAGATTTTTCAGATTTTCATGTGGTTGCAGGCATTCAAGAAGTTTTTCAGCTAGCGGCGCTGTATGTGATCCTGAGGCACCTACTTCAGCCGGGGCATTAGGTGGTTTGGCGAACGTATCTTTAAATCCCGGAATAAGACCCCAGTATAATCCCAATGACTCAATATTTTTCTTCTTATTGCAACGTCCACTACATGTAATACTCGCCAAGCTAGTAAGATTTGCCAAGCGAGTAATATTCAACTCCCCATAAAGATTTAAACCCAACAGCATATGGAGATCCCCGCCGGTATACCATAGACGCTCACATTGCTGCTTTACAAGGTATCCCTTCGAGGCGACAAAAAGTGGCAATGTCTGAAGTTGACCTAAGCTTCTAATCCAAGAAGGCATATATGTCAAACTTACACATCCACTTAAGTTAAGATGTCTTAATCTTGTCAAGCTTTTCAAAATTGGCAAAGATTCAAGATTATGACAACAAATTAGGTTTAAGGTCTGCAAAGAAAAGAGATACTGCATGTTTTCAGGTAACTTGCAGATGCTGGTGTAAGACAAGTCAAGATACCTCAAACATATCAAGTCACCCAGGGAATTTGGCAGACCAACAAGATCACAGTTGTTGAGATCTAGCACTCGCAAGTATTCAAAACTTGAATAAATTTTATCTCCGTTCTGTAACGAGCCAGAATTTCCAATCAATAAGAGAGTTCGCAAATGTTCTGCTTCATAGAGGGTTTCTGGAATTGTAATTCTTGCACCATATCTATAAACAACAGATGCGTGGCGAATATCTGCTGGTGACCAATTTTGTGGCCGACCTTGTTCAAGTACCACATATTCTTTTCCTGCAACATATCGTGCAAGATCATGAATGATATCATTCATCTTGTATCCAATTATTTCTCCACCGTCATGTAGCCGTACTTCTTGCAAGAAGGATATCCACAATAATTCGGAAAAGTATTCCTCACCAATGTCTTCAGGCCGCTTGCTTCCTTCTTTTGGAATGAAGCCTTCTGCCATCCATAGATGAATCAACTTCTGCTTCTTTAACTCATAATTTTTGGGGAATAATGAGAAGAATGCAAAGCATTGTCTAAGATGTGGTGGCAGACTCAACATCAGGGCAGGGAAAACTTTATGTTGGCTTTCACCTGATTCCCAGAGTTCACAATCTCGCATGAATAACCACTGTTTTTCTTCTCTTTTCAAGCGCATTGAGCTTCCCAAACTTTTTGCAGCTAACGGCACTCCTCCAACTTTTTTGATAATCTCCTTTCCAATCCGTATAAGATTTGGATACTTCTCTTCTTCTCCGCATCAAAATGCCCGGTGCTTGAACAAAGACCAGCAATCATCATCCTTCAAACTATTTAAATAAAATGGTGAATTTGGGAAGTCCATCATGAATGGAATTTTTTGACTGCGGGTGGTGACAATGATTTTGCATCCATCAAGACCCCCTCTAAACAAAGGTCTTAGTTTGTCCCAATCATCCTGGTCTTCCATCCAAACATCATCTAACACAATCAGGCATCTTTTCTTTTGTAGCAATTTCGAAAGCCGAGACTGAAGTAGTTCAATATCTGACAATTTGCATTCATCCTCTGTTGCACACTCAATGGCTGTCTTCATAATCTTCTTGACATTGAAATCCTCAGAAACAAAAATCCATATTCTAGAGTCGAAGTGTTGGAGTACCCTCTCATCGTTATATGCCAATTGAGTAAGAGTGGTCTTGCCAATTCCTCCAATACCAATTATTGGAATACAAGTTGCATATACATCCTGGGAAGTTTCCGAAGATATTAACAGTTTGACTAACTTCTTTTTCTCATCATGTCTTCCATATATCTTTGAGTCGTCTACGCAAGAGTCAGTCTCCCTTTGGATAGATCGTCGATCTCCTATGCTAGGCTCTCTAAAATTAAATGTCGAGAGTCCCTCATTTATCGTCTTTTCGAATCTGTGGATTGTCTTTTTAATTTTTTCAGCATCAGAGGCTTTAAGACAGAGAGGTTTAGTTAAAAAGTCAGCTAACCTGATGGTTTTGGATGATTGGAACAAACTCACATATTTGTCCAGAAGGTCCTCAGCATCAGAAGCAGCTTTCTTGAGGTTTGACAACCAAAGCCTAGCATATTTGTTGGTTAATTGTTGATCCTCTGCAGCTTGAAGAATAGCTTGAACCCTTATTAAGGAATCCTGTAGGCTGTTGCGGTTGTCCTCGACACCCCAGATATCAGCAAGTGTTTCTAAGGCTGGGGAGGCCAATCTGTCAAAGATCACTTGCAAAGCAGGGGATAAAACTATGCTTGCTGCTTCCATTTGTAGCAGCGACAAGGCTTAGATGGTGGCAACAATGGTGAGAATAGTTGGATCTGGAAATGGAATGGATCTGAACAAGTGGAGAATTTAAATTTGATTGATGTTCAAAAGCAAGAAAATATGTGATTCACACTCAAAGTCAAGGTCTATCATCTATCCTAATCACTATTCTCATGGCCCCTCTTTGAAAAACTTGCATCCAATTACATCACTTCTATCCTCTTTTTCAGCAGAAATTTCCCCACTACCTTCACCAAAGAAAGGAAGACATTTTTCCACCTTCATCATTGATTACGACGTATTATTTTTGTCAACATACCATTAAATGTTTTGTAACCTCCCTATCTAAAGGGATGCATGTTGTAAGGTTGTGGTATCCCATTCAAATCTGAAGCATTAACCTAGAAATGAACATAAAGTAATATAGAGCTTACTCTCATTATTTTGTCTATTTCCCAACACATTATCAACACGAACGTTGCTTTGATATATTTTATTTACTTCTGAATTTTCTCAACTAAGGGTTATGTGGTTATTTTTCTCTCTCCTCACAAGATGATAATCGTTGAAGATGATCCACCATCTATGGTAGGTTGAATATCAAGATCTTACATATCTAGTTTTCTAATCCAAATTAGTATTAGCACGGCCCCTCTTTGAAAACTTGCCACCCAACTATACATTGACAAGCACAAAGGTCCAAATACAGGGCCACTAGAAGAAGCAATACAACTTCTTTTTTATACATTTTGAGTGGGAAAACCACAAACACTTTCACCAGTGACTACTACGAAAAACCAAGGCACCTTCATGTTTAACAAATTAAAATAAAAACTTCTAGCCCTGAAACAATTATAGTAATGCTTAGAATTATTTTTTTTTCAAAGTTCTTAAAGTTTATTATGTGTTCTTGGGGGTTAATAGTGTAGGATTTCGAATGGCTTCAGAGTCTGGGACTTACAATTTATAGTTTATTAAAGTGTAAAATTGTCATTTTAGAGCTTCCAGTTTAGATTTTAGCTCTGGGGTTTTGGTCTTCGCCCTAAATCCTAAGCTATGAGTGAGGTTCTTGAAAAGAGGAGTGACACAGGTATGTAATAGGCTAGGGCCAAACAAGTAGAAAATAAAGTCTAGGGTCTGGAATTAAAGTATTCTAATGCATCTGGCGTATTTACTTAATGCTCGTATGTTTTTCACCTTACTTTTCTTGAGCTCAATCATCTCCTTATCTTTTCCCATCTTTTTTCTCATTCATTCAAACTTATTGAAACAAAACTCAACAGTTGAATTTTTGTTGAGTTTATAGTTGTGTTTTTGATCTGTTAAAAAAGTAGAGATTTAGTGCAGGAGATATATAAGAATCTCTCCCTTCTTTAAGCAATATTTCTTCAGTAAGAAAAGAACGTTCAGTTCTTGCTTGTTTTCTTTTTGTCAAAAAACATTGAATTCTGGTTTATATAAAGCTAAACAACAATGACTTGAATTACGAGGGAGGAGAGATACTCTAAAGTCATTCGCGCCAAATTCAGAGTACCAAACTCGAACGATCCACATCGTCTGTTTCTAATAAATAAAATTTTCATCATACACCACATATGTTGGTATTCTAGATTTCTCATTCTATTCATGTGGTCTTTAGAAAGCATTATTGTTGGTTCATTAGTGGAGGTGAAGATAGGTACCGTCAGTTGCAAGGAAAACCATTACGCTGGAAAAAGAACAGCAGCAAAATGGGTGGGATTTTGGGCTGGGATAATCTAAAACGAGAACTTACAAACAAACAAAATCTGCTGGGTGGCATGTATTGACAAAACCATCAAGCTAGAATAAGAAGCATAAGCAGAAGCGACAGCATTAAGCTTATCCTTGACTAAAATTTAAAAATTAAAAAAAATCTGCTGGGCATTTTATGAACTGAAAATTTAAAAATACTGATAATCTTCACATTTATAATTCCACTAAGCTTTAATATATATCTGTGGCTATCAACAGATTAATAAAACATTGATATTGCTGCTTATCCTTGATGATGATGAGGGCAAGGTGTTCTACGAATTACCTCAAAGAGGACGAGGCCGAGGTTGCGCAGCAATAAAACCTGATGTTGACAAGTGTCGATGGTTGTCAAGTTACAGCCATATGGGCAATCAAATGGCAATGCTATTGTTGAGGTGAGTGAATTATGGCTTGAGCTTGCAGCAATCAAAGTAAATTGTTCTATTCTTCTTGGTAGGTGCTCTCGTTTCCACTGTACATGTTCCTCTTTGTGTGGCCCAAGGAACTGAGGGGCCTTTTCCAAAAGAGAGAAGCCCAGATCCAGAAATATAGAAAATTTTCTAAATTTGTATCTGTTTTTTTTTTTTTTTTACAAAGCGATATTTTAGGAGAGTAGAAAACATAATACAAGATCTCGGGTGTACGGATAAAATTAATGATCCTACATACTTGAGCTACAAGAATTCATATCAGTAAAAATTATGTCCCTGAATAAATTCAATAATTAACCTTTATGGGCAAAAATCTGTTCCCTAAATTGACAACTAAATAATTTTACAACCAATTCTAGAATGTAGAGATAAATCTTTCATCATCAAGTTATTATTTTATTGGTAATCAAAATGCCGCCAAACTAAGGATATGTCTGTGGCGAAGCAGCTTGCATTAAAAATTTATGGGGGTAATAGGTTGTCCTATACTGAAAATTCCATCTTTGTTGCCTTCTTTCTTTGTTTGTTCTCTTCTAGTTATGCCATCCAAGTTTTGAAAGTTTAACTCCCTTGTTTTCCACCTTCAGTTGGCAACATAATAGTAATTAGTATCATTAGTATTTTTGAATTACTTTTGGTATGTTCTAGATGGGAGACTGAATTGTAGAGATGAGATATTGGGGGAAGATGGGTGAGAGAGCTACTCTTCCATTATGATTCACGGTTTCTCTTGGCTATATGGTTCATCCAGGGGGAGATCGAGCTTCAAGAAATAGTGAATTGTCTTATTAATACACAAATGTATAACTCTCTAAGAATTTCAATTGTGATATATATTCATCATTGTAGGAATTGGGTTCAAGCTTTCCCCAGCCATTTCTCATCAATGGACTCCTGATGTATATGAAGGAGTGTGGTTCATTTGATAAATTCTTACCTCTCTATCTATCTCTGAGATGTTTGGATTTTTCAAAACTCGACATGCAGAAGAGAAATGCTATCCCCACATGTACCAAGACATAAAATGTTAAAAACATGCAATTTTTTATAGATAATAAATACATAAACATTTTTCACATATTTTCATATTTTTCCACGATATTACATTAATTGAATTCAGCAAAGGAAAAACCAAAAAGGAGTACAACTTGGAAGCTCCCTATTTTGATTGCAAATGGGAAACTTTGCACGTTGGACTTTTTACATTATTGAATAGTTTGGACGGTGGACTTTGCAGTAAATGCTATGAATAGTTTGGCTTGTAAAACTCCCTATATAAACGCATTTGTATCGTATTAAACACAAAGTTGCGATCAGTCCAAATCATCTGCTTAAAAAGGTAGAGTACTCTCGTATTCCGTCTTTTGTACACAACAACAAAATGAATTTTTTTTTAATATAAAAATAGAATATGTAACCCCCAAAAAAAAAAGATAGTCCCTGCCGTTAGGTTCCGTCAAAACCTCCGTTAGTTTGCTGATGTGGCATATATCACTACTACGTTTTTCTATTTGCGCAACGCGCAACGACGATAGTTTGCGCGATGAAGGACAAATCGTAGCATAAAAGATCATCGCACGACGGACAACTATATGCGTAGCGTGAACTACAGTGACGAAGAAGTTTCGTCACGCAAAACAACTTCGCGCGACGGCAAAGGCGACGACGTCGCGTAAAACAACCCTAATTCTTGCGCGACGACAAACGCGTCGCAAATGACATCTTTGAGCGACAAAACATCTATCCGTCGCGCAAGGTACGATATATAAAACCATTCATCCTAAGCCTTAATTTTAATTTTGTCATCTAAATAATATGTTTTTCATTGATTTTAGTGAAGATCATCATTCATACCCTTTTAATTATGGGAATGGTAGAGGAGAATCTTTTTGTATGGTTATCAACCTCCATACGAATAAATTTCAGGGTTATCAATTTCCGTACGAATCTTTTTGTAGGGTTATCAACCTCCATATGTTTTGAAACTAAAAAGTGTTCATTCAACTCTACAAAACTAATTTCAACGATCCAACCGTTAAACGTGTTTGTATATACTGTGAGATCGTATACCCCAAAAATCGCAAATAACAAATATTCAGAGATCTAGAAATGGGACAAAATATTCAACGGTAATAAATAAAAATATTTGCGCGACGAAGACGTATTCGTCGCCTTATGTTGTTTAGCGCGACCAAAAAATCAATACGTTGCGCACAATAAATAGCGGGAAAACAAACAGTGTTCCAGATTTGCGCGACGAACAAAATTCCCGTCATCGCACAAAAAAAAAGCCGGAAAAAAAAAAATCGCGGTTTATCGCTTTGGTGTCAAATGATTGCGCAACGAACTTTGCGCAACGATATATTCGTCGCTCAAATTCATGGTATTCTTGCGCGACGACGAGTGACATTTGAGCGACGGATATATGCGCGACGATTAACGTTTAACACGTCACGCAAAATGGATGTCGGCACAACCATGCGTGGCGGAAAAAAAATTTTGCGGGACGGTAAATACGTTTGCGCGTCAAACAATATGCGACGAATATGTTTATTGTCGCGCAATGTCTTACGTTTTGGGCGATGAAATACGTTATTGCGTCACGCAAAATCGTCGTTTATTACTTATTCAGTTTCAGCCATGGCAGAGGCAAACTGCAAAAAAATTGCAGCTTGCCTCAGCCACTCTCTCCCTCTATCTCGAACGTCATATGCCAAGCAAATACATCAATCTCATTTCGTTTATAAGTTAAACTATCTCTGCCTCCGGTAAGTTCATTGATTATGTATTTTTTGTCGTTAGTGTAAAAATATTACTGTAAATTCATACTAACACCATTAATTTCGTTGTATATAAGGATATTATATGTGATTAGCGATTGGTGGAGAACGATTGAGAATGTATTATATAAAATTAATTACATTATGTTTAAATTGTGTTGTGAAATTATATTTATATTATGTTGTTCAGTTATGCACGTTGATGTACGAAGTTAATTGAAATTAACTTCATACATTTTTTTTTGTGAAAGCTTAGTTCCCGTTCGAGGTTAGTTGGACCGCGCATGGGTGGGTAAACCACGACTACGGTCCAATTAATTCTTGAATTGTCCCATACTTTGGACAGTTTTGAAATGCATAGTCGTGTCACGTAGTTTACAGCTACATGATTAGGTTTCGATTGTGGAGATTTCGGTGTCATCTCGGTACGTTCTTCGGGTGGTATGTAGGTATTTTATATCTACGGTACACCTCAAGAACTGTACCGAATGCTGCCGAAATTCATCCACGTCGAAATCTAATCTCATGTAGTTGTAAATTACGTGACATGACTATGCATTTCCGAATGGGATAGGGCCCTTACCGGAGGCATAAGGTGACGTTATGATTTTGTAAGAATACAACATGATTGTTGTATTGTGATTGTGGTTCCAGGAATTATGAGCAGAAGGTGGATCAGGAACCTTAACAGGTGCGCAGACGAATCCTTGGATGGAATCGAGGACTTTATTCACTTTGCACGGTCACACAACCCGGGTGCAACTAGAATCCGGTGTCCTTGTAGGAAGTGTAACAACATGTTGTGGGAGACAATTGAAACTGTTCGATTTCATTTAGTAAGGAATGGAATGATTGAGACATACAGCACTTGGAACCATCACGGGGAACAATTAGACATTGCTTCGTCTTCAAGGGCCACAAGAGTGGACAATGTTGAACCTATTGTGGATCCTAATGAACAAGTCATGGATATTATAAATGACGCTTTTCCATTTGCATCGACAAGCAGCAATCAGCAAAGGGAAGATGATGTGCCTACACCAACGGATAGTGCAAAGTTTGAACAGGATGAAAAACTTTAAGGAATGCCAACCAAGAGTTATATCCGGGGTGCGAGAGCTTTTCCGTTCTGACGGCCATTGTGGAGCTAATGCATGGAAAAGTAAAGTACCGTATGTCGTGTAACACCCCGACCTAAAATAAGTTCGTAATTTAATTGATTTAGTTTAATTTAATTTAATTTCTAATTTTTCACTCGAGTAAGGGAAAAAGGGTCAATTTTTTATCCGAAGAGAGTTTGGGGCAGCAAGTGGTGTTTTTAGGAAGCTCGTCCTGAGCCGAGTCCGTAGACACGTAGTGGGCTCGATTTCGGACTTGTAACGAAAAAGTTACGAGGTAAAAACCCTTAGTGGCAAAACTGTAAATAAGTGGAACTTGAATTTTAATTAAAACCAGATTTTTCTCTCATTTCCCTCTCTCTCTCTCCCGTGAGTCTCTCTCTCTCCCCGACTCCACCGCTCTCCCTTCCTCTCCCTGCAACTCCGGCCACAAGCCACGGCAGCGCACGAGACCAGAAGCAAAAGGACCGGGCCGACCTTGCCTTCGAACCCCAGGCCATCTTCCGCCGGAAGCCTTCGCTCAGACGCGAAAAACGCAGCAAAGCTGCTGGAAATTTTCAGAAATTTTCAGAAACTTCAACACCTTCGTTCTCCTTCGTTTCTCAACCAAATTGGACGAGTGAGGTATGAAATTTCATCTATTTTTCGTGCTCTAGCTGCCTGTTGGTTGGGTTTCCAGAAATTTTGAGATTTTATAACTCAAATTTCGATTTGAAAAAAACTGGCAGTTTCGGCCACCATTTCGGGCCACTTCCGGCCATTTTCTGGCCTTCACCCAAGAAGAAAAGTGGTTCCAAATTAGGTGTATTACCTAGATTTGGAGTTTTGAGCCAAAATACTAAGTTTTTCCTGCCGCCGGAATATTGATCAAGCCACCCACGTTGTCACGAGCGCGTAGGAGTTTACGGATCTCAATTTGGATATCGTATGGACCTCGAACCAATTTTACCTAATTTGTGATTTTCGGGTTTGATGTGTTTGGACCGTTAGATCAAACCCGATTTCACGTATGTTGTTCCTGGTATTCCTAGGATCGTATAGGAATTCGCGGATGGTGAATCGGAGCCCCCGATGTTCCGATTCAATGATTTAAAGTTTATGTTTTTGACCGTCCGGCGATTCACGAGTGTCTTCCAAGACTTTTCCAGCGTTTGAAACTCTTAAGTGGACCCTAGGAGTGTCTCGTTCCTCGTGCGTACTCTAGAAACCCGGGAAAATTAGGATTTTATTTTAAAGTCTTATTTTGAAGAGTTGGATTTTAATATCGTGTTCCTATTCTTGAATAGGTAATCCGACTCCGCCATCACAGCGGCAGTACCATCTCAGGGTCACGGAACTTGGGACTACTTGTGAGTGGACTTTGTTTTCAAATAAATAGCATGGTTTTATCTTGGAATTTGCATGCATAAGAATTTAAGGATTTATTGAAAGTCAATTTGTGCTTTAAAGTGAAACTATTATGTTCAGAAAGTAATTGGTATATTTTCTGGGTTTTGACATTCTAAGTATCTTGAGTACATAAAATTGATATTTGAGAAATTGTTACCTATCTTTGCGGGTTATGAGTGGGAAGTACGGGGTTGTTTTATGAGATGTGAAAAGATGTGAGTATAGAAAGTCAGTTTGGAGTGCTATATGCACTACCCTGTGTACCTCCCCTGGATTTGGAATGTGATTATGGAAATATGATATATTTGGAAATGTCAATAGCCGGGGCATCCTTGACGGGATGTTGACCGTAGACCCTTGATTGGGTAGTCTGCGCGCGTAGGACAGTTCCAGGCATACGGGTCTTGATTCTTCGTCCGTACGTGCTGGGTTAGAGTATCAGTCCCCCAGTTGGACGACTCATCCCTAGCCACATGGACGTTTGAGGGCCGGATAAGTGTGAGCTAGTCAAACAATCCCCAGTTGGATTTGTTTCCCCGGTACAATTAGGTGTGCCGTATACCTATACTATATCTCTATTATATACTTATATATTTATATACAGCTATACATTTATTCTTGTTTTTGAGCGAGGATACTTCCCCGCTCATTGTGCCGCCAGGCACGTGTTTCGAGAGTTTATTTTGAGATTTATATGGAAAGATTTGGATGGGTTGATTTGATAGTTTCACTGGATTTCGGATTTAGCTTGGGTTTGAGCAAACTATATACATATGATTATGATGGATTTAATGCATTGGTTTCGTGCATGGTTTTCTAATGGTGGGGTTATACTACTTTGGTTTGAATTGAACTAAACTTTGTTTTGTCCACTCACAATTTTCTGTTTTGCGCCCCACGCCGGAGTTGACTGGAACGAGCGGAGAGTTGTATCGTGTGCCCTTAAACCGTGAATTTTGGTGCTCCGAGCTTTCATAGAGCTTCGGTACCTTGTAAATTCGTTAAACTTCCTCCCCACTTGTATTTTCTTTGAATTCTGTTAGATGCTCTGTTATTGCCCAGTTAGAATTTTGTAGTGCCGGAGGCCATGGTTTGTAACACTAAGTATTGTGTAATGTATGCTGGCTGTTGGGATGTAAAATAACTGTGTTTTAACAGGTTGAGATTTTTGGGATATGTCCTGTTTCCAGGGGAGACTCTGCCAAAATTTTGGTAGAAAGTCTCGGTTATTAGTAAGTGGGCCCGGCATCTGCGGATGCCGGATATTCAGCCGGGATCCGTCCCGGTTTCCGAGGAAATCCGGGGCGGGTCTTGTCATGTCGAACCTGAGTTTCGATTACTTTTGGGGGTTTTCAAGAGAATGCTTCCGACGCACAATTGTTTACCGAAAGACCAAAAATAGGCGCAGAAGATGTTGAGTGGTCTTGAATTGGGTTATGAAAAAATCCACGCTTGCAAAAACAATTGCATGTTATTCTACAAAGAGTATGAATCATTGGATACATGCCCTATATGAAATGAGTCGAGATTCAAACAGAAGTCTCAGAATAGAATGACTAAGGTTCCACAAAAAGTCATGCGTTATCTGCCCTGAAACCAAGATTGCAGCGATTGTATATGTCGACGCATACTGCCACAGGCATGAGATGGCATAAGGAAAAACGGGTAGATGACGATGTGATGCGGCATCCTGCAGATGGGGAGGCATGGAAAGAGTTCGATCGAACGTTCCCGAGTTTACTGCTGATCCCCGAAATGTTAGGCTGAGACTTGTCACTGAAGGATTCAATCCGTACGGGGTTCTAAACCAACATCACAGTACTTGGCTGATTTTCGTATTCCCATATAATTTGCCGCCTTAGAAATGCATGAAAAAAGAGTACATGATGATGACTGTTTTGATAAATGAGGATCATGACAGGTCAATCGATGTGTACTTAAGGCCGTTGGTTGATGAGCTCAAGGATTTATGGACAAACGGTGTGCGCACGTACGATAAATCCACTGGGAAGATGTTCACTTTGAGAGCGGCAGTTATGTGGACTGTGAATGATTTTCCCGCATATGCAATGGTGTCGGGGTGGAGCACAAAGGGTTATATGGCATGCCCTGTATGCAAGGAAGATGTAACTTCTGGTTGGCACGCTGGAAAAGTGTGTTACCTTGGGCATCGAAGATGGTTGCCATGGGATCACAAGTGGCGGGAAAAGGATAAAGAGTTCGACGGGAACAAAGAGCATCGTGCAAGACCTAGAGAATCATTCGGTGATCAGATCTTGGAACAGCTTAACCGTTTGGATTTTGCTCCGTTCGAGAAAATTGTTAGTTCGAACCAGACCTGCTACACATATGAACTGGACGCACAAGTCTATGTTTTTTGAGCTCCCATATTGGTCGAAACTAAAATTGAGGCACAATCTCGACATTATGCATGTTGAGAAAAATGTGTTTGACACATTGATGGGAACGATTTTAGATATCAAGGACAAGACAAAGGACACGATAAAAGCTCGTCTTGATTTAGAAAGAATAGTCATACGAAGGGGTTTATCGCTGAAAAGGGGCAATGATAAAGCTATAAAGGATCTTGCATTTTTTTCCATGAAACTGAATGACAGAAAAAGAGTTTCTCCAGTTTGTGTCGTCTGTAAAGTTTCTTGATGGGTATGCTTCTAATATCGCACGTTGCGTGAATGTTGACGGGGGTAAATTTACCGGACTCAAGAGTCATGACTACCATGTGTTTATGCAACGCCTACTTCCTGTTGGGATTCGACACTTGTTGCATGAAGATGTAGTCAAGCCAATCATATTGTTGTCCAGATTTTTTTCCCAACTGACGGCAAAGACATTGCGAAAGACAAACATTCATCAGTTGCACGATGACATTGTCCAAGTCCTATGCAAGTTTGAGATGATATTCCCTCTGGCTTTCTTCACAAGTATGATCCACGTGATGGTTCACTTGCCAGAAGAGGCATTGCTTGCTGGTCCAGTCAACTATCGCTAGATGTATCCTATAGAAAGGTATATAATGCGTATGTCGTCAAAACTATATATTCACAAACATTAAGAGTTGTTGATGTACTTTTGTTAAATATAACATAAGATGTTGTGGTATCCACTAGTGTAAATATTTTTAAATGAAGATCAAATTCAGTAATTGTATTCATATACGGTAAAGGAGTGCATCAGTAAAATATCACCAAAATTGGAGTTAAAATAACCGTTAAATCGTGATTTTTTGTTTATAACCGTTGAAAATTTTGGTCCAGTAACATCATCTATGAATGTGTATTTTTTTCAATATTTGGCGTGTACGATCTCTAAGTATAAACAAACAAGTTTGACGGTTTGGATCGGTGAAACTAGTATTGTAGAATGCGTAGCCCCATTAAAACAATATACTCACTAACATTTCCATGCTTTTCTTGCGCGACGAATAAGATATTTCTCGTCGCGCAATAGTTCTAAGCGCAACGTAAGAAGTTATTTCCGTCGCGCAATGTAAGTAAGGGTTTCTGGACCAGTTTTCAGGGTTTAGGGTTTAGGGTTTAACTTTGCGCGACGTATTTCAGAAAAATGTTGTCGCGCAGTCGCCCAATTTTTTGGCGGAGTTTATCCCGCGTATTAAAAATTCTTTGCGCGACAGGTTATATTATCCGTCGTGCAAAGTGCGATATTTATCTCTGTGCGCGACATTTTATATGTTTCGTCGCGCAAGTCGACGAAGCTTTTATGAAAAAAAAAATGCGCATTTCTGTTCGTCTTCAACCTCTCTCAGCCCTCTTGCCTCTCTCTCTCTCTTGAGCCTATTCCTAACAACTAAAATGAGTTATTAAAAATAGCAACTTTAATTCTCGCAAGTGCACGAACCGTTTATAGTATAGCTTATGTAAATACGAGGTCGATCCCACGGAGAATGGTAACTTGGTTGCAAGTTAAACTACTTAGAATGCTGGAAAAAAATAGAAAAGAAACAAACAAACAAACTGACAATGGCAAGGTCTAGGACAGAATCCTAACACCACACACGCACTCGGAATGGGGGGGTTTTGTTGTTGAGATGAAAACAAGATAATGAAAGTGCTAAAAAGTAACAATGGCAGCAATCAACAAGTTGTGAAACAATGATTGAGAAGTGTTAGAGCTTTGGAATCTACCACTAGTCTTCCTATCCAAGTTATGAATGCATAGAAATTGACTCAAGCTTCATTAACAATAGATTATCGCATACAAGCCTATGGTATCTAGGTGCAGGATGCATGATTCTCCTAAGGCATGTAATTGTGCATGGTATCTACACAACACGTGATCTCTAATATGCAACCTAAGCATGGTATCTACTTAGAATAAAGCATACAAGAGTCATTAAGTTCCCTGAGAATATGATAATCACACAAGTCCTAGAACATGGTATCTGTCCTAGTCAACCTATGGTTATTAACCCCTTGAATGATTCTTAGGCCATTCATGTGTTGCTTGTGAAAGAAGAGTAGAATTGGTGAATCTAAACCCCTTCCCAACCTGTGCTAGATGCATAAAATCCTAGTTAGCTACTCCAAGAAAACATACATCAAGCACATAATAAACTGGAGATTAACAACTTGGCAATGAGAGCAAGGAAATCAATTAACTATGAAATCATCCATAACATTGAATATTCATGACTAGGGCTTCATCCTAAGCCCTAACTAAATGAATTAGTTACACATGACTAAGAATACATAAATAAGAAATACATAGATAGATTAAAGAGAAGAGAAGAACTAGTTGGTGGCAGCAAGGTAGTTCCCAGGACAACTCCAAGCTCTCCTTCCTTTGCAGCTAGCTCTCTCCTCACTTTATGGTGAATCTGAATGTGTGTATGAAGTGAATGTGTGAGAGGGGATTGTGAATCTCTGGATATCAGTTATGATAGTGTTTGAAATGGGAGTGATATTTATAGGGAGAATGGAGTGATAAATCTGAATTCAATATGGTTAATGCATACAACACTTGTGTTTAAAAAATCAGAATTGGTTGCTGCACTTCACCAATAAATCCCACCAGCAGCCATAGCTCATCATCATGTCAGCATGACCAAGCTTCCATCCAGAAACCAATAGCTCAAATGCCTCAAGTTGTAATCCTCTCATGCCAATCAGCCCTTAGTATGCATGGATTGTACCAAAAGTGATCTCTTGCTGCCAGAACACACAAACATAGGTAAGTGACTTGAAATAAAGAGAAACTAAACAAAATTACTAAGTAACGAGGGCATGCAAATGTGTGAAATTATGAACTTATCACTCTCTCCTCGAACCCTAAAATCCTTCGAACCCTCAAATCTCTCAGCCACTCTCTCTCTCGTGTTCAACCTCTCAGCCCCTCTATCTCTCTCTCCTTCGAACCCATTGATCTCTCACCCGGTCTCTCTCTTCGCACCCCCAAATCTCTCACCCAGTCTCTCGTAAGCTCTCAGCCTCGCCCCTCATCCTTCTCAACCGCTCTCTCATCTGTCACCACTCATCCCTCTCTCTCCCTGTCTCCTCCGTCCTCTCTCAGTCACTCGCTCCTCCATTGAGACGATGGCCGATCTCTCCGCTCTCCACCGTCGAAACCCACACGGTAAAAGTCCCAACTCTAGCCCCGATTTATAATTACAAGTTTTTGGATTTGTTTTTTTTCTGAAATTTGTGGATTAAAATATATGTTAGGATTAAATTTCTGAAATCTGCTGTTTGAATTTGTATATTTATTTTGTAAGTGTTTACATTACTTAGTATGGTGGTTGGTTAGGATTGCTCTTTTTCAATTTCCTTTTTGTATTGGATTTGTGATTTCAGATTTAATTGAATTTCATATTTTAGATTTGTGATTTGTGGAACAGATTTTATTGGATTTGTGATTTCAATTTCCTTTTTGTGATTTGTGATTTCAGATTTTATTGGATTTGTGATTTCAGATTTTATTGGATTTGTGATTTCAATTTCTTTTTTGTATTGGATTTGTGATTACTGGTGGTTGGTTGGTTAGCATTTGTGATTTCATATTTTATTGGATTTCAGATTTTAGATTTGTGATTTGTGATTTCAGATTTTATTGGATTTGTGATTTCAATTTCCTTTTTGTATTGGATTTGTGATTACTGGTGGTTGGTTGGTTAGCATTTGTGATTTCATATTGCTGTGGTCCGTGTATTGTGCTCGTTATCTACATTGTGTATATGCCAACAACTTTGGTAGCTTGTTTAATAAACCATGCTATAGTTTACTTCTGTTTTATGATTTTCATTACGAGTTTTATCTATTCAACTCTTTTTGTAATCACATACCGACTCTTTAATAATTTGGCCAGCAATTTGATATATTCAGGAATATGTGCTTCTGGTTTTTTTATTATTATAAAAGAATACATGTTTCTGTTATTTATTTATTTATATATATATATGTTTTTGTTTTATTTGCAAACAATGTGCATCTGTTTTTTTTTTTTTAATTTATAAGAATACATGTTTCTGTGTATTTGTATGCTAAATATTGAATTTGTTGTTGATTAGTTGTTGAAGTTGTTTTTTTAAAAATAAACAAACATTTTAGGCAAGGATGTTTTAATTTTAAGACCTTATCAGTTGTGCAGATGTCGAACCTTATCAGACGTCGTGAGACGGTGACGAGTCCTCATAGTTTGCCTCCCCCGATTGCGACGTCAGCTGTCACTGCTCCAACACAGGTTGAACGAGATCCCATCTGTTCCGAACGTCTCCCATGCACCGGTGTCATCAGAGTCCTCATTGCGCGCAGCCTGTTCAGCGCCAGGCGGCGTCATCGCCCTCCCCACTTGATCGACACCGCTTCGACCTCTGCCTGCTAGTGCATCGGGTTCTCAACCAGGTAAAGATTTCCTTTACCTACAGATAAACTGTACCATTATTTTTTTTATAATTTGTTAATTAACGTTAATTTTATATATCTTTGCAGCCAAGAAGAACACCCGGGACCTTGTCGCCAGTTGAGTACGGCGAAGCTCACTCGGGTGACCAACACTCGTATCAACATCAGATACGACGAGCGTCATCGGGCTGCACCTACCGCGGACCAACATAGCTCATTGGCTCATGATGTTGGTTCAGTCATTCGGACCCATTGTCCGATGAAATGGAATTCTTGGAAGGTCATGCCTAACGAGGTGCAGATGGAGGTGCGTGGATAGCTGTCGGTATGTATCCTACCTTTTAATTGTTTTCCCTTCCAATTTTATATATTTCTAGTACTTAATGCATGTAATTAATTTATTGCAGATCAACTACAATTTAGAGAATCTCAACGACGATTTGTTCGGGTACATTGATAGACTGTTTGCGGATAGGTACAAGCAGTGGAAGAGCGACCTGCACCACCATTTTCAGGCATATGATGATCCGCAGGTCACTCTTCGGGAGGGTTGCCCGAAGGAGTTTGAGGGGCGGGAGGATAGTTGGGAGTGGCTTTGTGGTCATTTTCAGGGGGTAGATTATGTGGTATTTTTTTTATACTAAGTTCAAAATTCTGTTTTCATTTCATTTTCAACTAAAACATTTTATTTTTTGTATAACAGAAGATGGCCAAAGCAAATAAGGGCAATAGGGCGAAGAAGACTCTTCTCCACCATTCAGGTGCCAGGCCTTTCTCCTATAGGATGGAGGCGCGCGGCAGGTAATAATTATATAATTTTTATTTACTTTTTAATGTATTTAATATTAATTTGTTTTTTTTACTAACATTTTTTTTTCTCTTGTTCAATTAGGAGGGGTCCAAATTCCCAGAGATTGACGTCTTTGGCAACGTTTATGTTCGACCTGGGAATGAGTTGGCGGAGTCCATTCATGTAAGTAATCTTTAATTATAATTATTCTCTTACACGTTCAAGTTTCAACTTTATTATATGAATGTTTTAATTAATATTTTATGTTATGTTAAATAGACGACCATGATTGAGAAGAGCCAGTTGGTTCTTCAGGAGTCCGCCTCTCAGCTTCCTCCCGATACGCCGCTCGAGTCCGTGGCTCCTCCACCAGATGCGGGTTTCAGATCTTGACGGAAGCTTTGGATCAAACTCTCGGGAGGCGGCCAGGGACATATTGTCGAGGGATGGGGAATGCCCGGCAGCGGGAACCTAGATCCCGTTCATCGTCCCAGTCAAACAGTGCTATGACAGCAATGATGGCCCAATTTGAAGCTCGATGTCCCAGATGGACCAGCTTGAAGCCCGGGTGGCCCATATGGACCAGCTTGAAGCCAAGGTGGCCTAGATGGGCGAGCTTGAAGCCCGATGTCCCAGATGGATTCGTTCTTACACTCCCTCGCCCAGTCCGGCATTTCCGGTACCGTCTTTTGTTCCTCCATCCACCTCTGAGCCCATCCAACCCGAGCATGGCCATCAAACCTCTGCCCCCTCCACAATGTCCAGATTCGGAGACCAAGTAGATTATCAAACAATGTTTGATTAGTTTTCTATTTTCTTCATGACATTTGAAACATTTTTCTTGTATTTGACTCTATATTATGTTATAACAAAAACTTTCTCTTAATTACATTTTTTTATTGTCATTTCATTTAATTATAAAAATAAATAAACCAAACAAAAATTTTCCCAAAAAAAAAAAAAAAATTTAATTACTATTTTGCGCGACGAACATATGCCGTGATATCGTCGTACAAAATTATCCACAGGAAAATACAAACCCGTATAATTTAAATGGAGAAACAATATATTTACGTTTGCGCGAAGTAAATCTGCGTCCCCTAAAGGAAACGCGACGACGAGAATTTTGTCCCTCTATATTTGCGCGACAAATGGACATCGTCGCACGAGGTTTGTGCGACAACTACTGTTTTCGTCGCGCATAAAACTGAGCGACAAAAGTCCATCGTTGCACCAGGTTTGTGCGGCAATTATTTTTTCGTCGCCCATAAAGCTGAGCGACGACTCTTATGCCGCCTCTCAAATGTCTGTGCGACGACGGCAATCGACGCAGTGTAGCGCGTCCCTGAATTGTTGGTGCAACCAGCTTGTTGCGCGCAAATGACCCATGTTCTGCGCGCAATGGCTTTCTTTACGGACTTTGCGCGATTGAGTTTGCGCGACGGTGATTTTGTCGCTCTGCCATTCTTGAGCAACTACTTTGTACTTTGCGCGACAAATTTGTTTTCGTCGCGCAAACAGTGAAATTTAGTAGTGTATATATATATCACAAAACATCCATGAAGTTGACGCACCTATCACAAATGGTCCCTGCAAATTTTTTAAATTTTTTTCCATTTAAAATTCATAAAATTTTGGTTTTCTTTTTTAAATCTTATGAATTTTAAATTATTTAAAAATATATATTGTATTTTAAATACACATGACACTATATTATTTTAGATGTGGGCTCCACATATATGCCACATCAACAAACTAATTGAGTTTTTAAAAAATAATTTAAAATTCATAAAATTTAAAAATGAAAAAACCAAGGGTTTAGGGTTTATAAATGGTCCTCAAGGTTAAAATCCTTCTATAAATGGTTTTTTCATTTTTAAATTTTATGAATTTTAAATTATTTTTTAAAAACTTCATTAGTTGGTTGATGTGACATATATGTGGAGCTCACATCTTCAAAAATATAGTGTCATATGTATTTAAAATACAATATATATTTTTAAATAATATAAAAAAGAAAACCAAAATTTTATAAATTTTAAATTAAAAAATTAAAAAAATTTGCAAGGACCATTTATGATTGATATGTGAACCTTAGGGATGTTTTGTGATATATATATGTCATATTAGCAACTAACAGAGATTTTAAATTGAAACTTACCGTGGACCATTTGTGATCACACATACTAACCTTGAGGGCCACCAATGACTAAAAAAATCATTAAGGATGCAATCTGATAGTTTCATAAACCTTATAGATCTTTTGTGATAATAAGCCATTTCCTATATTAAAAGAGAAAAACACACCACAAGTTTGATGGGATAAGGCTCAATGGACCCATTTCCGTGTAAGATTTTAACTGAAAAGGTAAATGTCTCGATTCATGTGTACCACTTACTTTTAAATTGTAGCGGGTCATGGCCACCGAGGCTTGTATTAAGCCACACTCAATGACAAAGAAGTCACTGCAGCTCTCAATTGAGAAAGTTCAGAGGGAACTTCCACCATCCGAAGTGGAAATTATTGTAAGAGTTAAAAGAGGAACAAAAATTTGGATTTGAACTCCTTTTCTCTTCACAGTTCATGCTGGGCAGAGAAGTTGCAGGGCTCTGAACCTAATCATCCTACTGTGACTCCAATATGAGGTCTTGTAATTTGTAAAGTCTATGTTCACCCTGAAATCCCACGGCCATTATGGATTTGACCATTGAAATTTAGATTTATAAGATAGCGTGTCACTGTTAATAGTAAAAACTTTTAACAAAATTAAATTGTAACTATTTAATTGTGCACCAAGAACTAACTAATAATCAAGCAAAGTGAGGACTTCAATATTTCCCCAGTACAAAAAGTTGAAACGAAAACAAGCCAGAGTTTTTATTCATTTTAAAAAAATAGCAAAAATAACCAACAGCAAATAAAGATGAGTGTTTGTCTGAATATTTCTCAATTCAGACAAATTGAACAACAAGCTTCACGTCAATTGGAAATCATACCAACAAAACTGGAAAAAAGTTACAATATTGGATGAGAGGTTCTTCAGCCAGAAAAGAACGTTGAGTTCTTGCTTGTTTCCTTACTGTCAAAAACATTGAATTTTGGTTTATATGAAGCAAACAATGACTTGAATTACAAGGAAAGGAGAGAAAATTTTGTCTCAAAAATATGTCATATACAAAAATAGACAAAATAAATTAGAAGACGGATAAGTGAGATACAAAAATAGACAAAATAAAATTCGGGGATAAAACTATGTTTGCTGCTTTCATTTCTAGCAGCAACAACAGCAAAACAAAACAAGGCTGAGATGATGAGAATAGTTGGATCTGGAAATGGAATGGATCTGAAGAGAATTACAATTTGGTTAATAGTTTGCTTTAGAGGGCCATGACTCAAAGTCAAGGTCTTACATCCACCGACCCCGACCTACATTGGTGCCTAATTTTCTTGTTTGCTTCATGGTGGAGAATCTAGAGATAGATATTTGTTTCTTTTTTGTCATCTTTATCTCTTTGCTCATTATTCCACCAACCTACTAACCACATAACAATTACTTAGCTTTATTTACAGCTGTACAACCATAGCAATTAGTTCAAATTTATTCCAACCTCTGGTCAGTTTCCTCCTCTGATAGAATTTGCTAGTTGGTGTAACCTTTTGTTTCTTGTAGTCATCATGGATGCTTAAGTTTTAGGTCTATCAATCAGTACATCATGAAGGGTTGAAGAAAAAGAACATTTAAACAAAACCATTTAATGAAATGCATGCCACGAATTGAATTATTCTGGATCCTTCTTGTTGTTTTTTAGTGACCACTTCTGTCTTCGAATAATGGGTGGCTGTCGGCAAAGTTTACTCCTTTGAGAATTATAGGGTAGGAAAGGAGAGCCTGAACCATATATGCTTTCTTTCTTTCATTTCTTGGTGGTGCTATATTAGAAACCATTACTTGTTCTCTTACATTTGACATTTGAGAAGCCCAAGTGATATTAACTCCTATCTCTCGTCATTCTTTTCCTCTTAATGTCACATAGCGTGCATGATTCTTTGTTATATGGTATATGGTATAGAATGAGATACTCTTGCAGACCTAGGACACTACAAAGTGCCTTGCAAATTTTGAAGTTAAATGGACTGTATTCATTCCAAGTTAAGTTTTATTTGTAAAAAGGTGGTCTTCATTATGAGTGAATTAGTCATGTTTCATTATGTTGCTAAACTTAGGTCAACATTTAAGAACAATGGGAATAAATTTAATAAAACAAATTCGGTTTAATGATATAATTTTGGCAAGAAATTTGAGAATTGCCAAGACCATTTTAAATTCTAAATGAAGGCATATATGACATTTTAAAATTCTTCGTATTATTTTAGGTATTTTCTGAACAAGTTGGGAACTGAAATCATATTTGAATTGTAAATTGGATTGGAAAATCCGATTTTCCGACAGATTCCAATTTGAAATTTTCCAAAAAAATCCGACTTCGATACCTCCAATATCTGAAAAGTGTCGAAATTCAAAATTTCCAAATAAAATTCCGATTGGAATCGGAATGTATCTGTAAATTACCAAAATTCCAAAATTCTCGACGAAGTTCTCCGAACCAATTCCGATCCGAATTTTCTGATTATTTCTGAAAAATTTAGAGTTTATAATAATATTTTAGGATTTATACTTTTAATTGCATTATTTTTAGTTTATAGGTCCTATATATGTTTCATATTATGATTTATACTTTTAATTGTATTGTTTTTAATTTGGCTAACATGCTTATTTGAATATTACAAAAATGCATATGTGTGGTTATTATATCCAAACATACTATATAACAAAAATGTATGTATACTTATGTATTCTGTATGTGTGTCTATCTATTTTTGGTTATAATGTATGCGTATCTGTAAAATTCCGACAAAAATGCATAGGTGAAGATAGGTATATGTTCCTTTCTAGTTTCCCCTGTCTGAGTACCTGCGGGTCAGTACCGTCAGTTGCAAGGAGAGAAGTGTGTGATTAGGAAAACCATCACGCTGGAAGAAGAACAGCAGCAAAATGGGTGGGATTTTGGGCTGGGATAATCTAAAACGAGAACTTACAAACAAACAAAATCTGCTGGGTGGCATGTATTGACAAAACCATCAAGCTAGAATAAGAAGCAGAAGCAGAAACAACAGCATTACGCTTATCCTTGACTGAAATTTAAAATTAAAAAAGAATCTGCTGGGCATTTTATTAACTGAAAATTTAAAAATACTGATAATCTTCACAAATGTATTTTTGAATTACTTTTTCTCATATTTGGTATGTTCTAGATGGGAGACTGAATTGCAGAGAGTAGATATTGGGGGAAGATGGGTGAGAGAGCTGCTCTTGTATTATGGTTAACGGTTTCTTTTGGCTATATGGTTTCTTTTGGGGTGTAGCTTCATGCCTTCTTTCTATTTATGAATCTTGATAAATTTGCAGGCATTCAAGGAAGGTTCCATGTCAGCACCATTGGATAATATTCGTAAATTGGGTATTCATTGTAGTAGCTTGAAAGATGACCTTGTCCCAGCAATGGTCTCTCTTGTTAGAGGAATGACTAATTTGAATACTCTATACATAAAGACCAGCCTTGACGGAGGGGACGCCAAATCTGTAGTAAGTGTAAGTCAATGTTGCCTACTGATCTCCCTCTCGCACACATTTTCTTATGGTAATTTCTAGATTCAGTTACTTATAAATTCTTGTCAAAAAATAAACTAATCCGGTTGTCTTTTTCAATAAATATATATGCCTTGATTTCCAGTCTGGCTTTGGTATGGGATACTGGAAATTGCAAAACCTTGCTTTTGTTCGTCAGCTGAAGGAGGTAACCATAGAGCCTTCCACTGGGTCTAATGAAATCGAATTTGCACGGTATATCCTGGAGCATTCTCAAAATTTGAAGAAAATGTTCATTTTTCTTCATCATGGAGCTGAGCAATCAAAAGTAGCAGGAGGAATGGTAAGCCGTAGCAAGATGATTTCTACTGCCGCAATTGTCATTCGGAGTTCAGGGATGGTAAGATGTAAAAATATGATATGCTAATCACTTTCAGCCTGACTTTTTGCAAGAGGAGTGTTCGGCCAATTTTAAGGATATGCACAATCACTTTTGCAAAAGAAAACATCTAGGCCACTTTTTTGAGAAAACACCTCGGCCACTTAGAATCCGCCTCTAGGAATTCTTCCTTGGCAAATTGGATGACTTTTTTGACCACCCCAAAACAATTATATTATCATAAAATAGAATGTATAGGGCAACAATCCGAAGTAATTGCATATATATATATATAAGTTCATATTTTAATTTATACATGTGGGTCACCGGGCTATTGAAGTTGGCCAAACAGCACATGAATCTTTACATGCACAAGACATGAATCCTTATATATATATGACCTGGCTAACCACTTATATATATATATATATATATATATATATATATATATATAAAAGGATGATATTAATTTTAGCCTTCAAAACCTTCAGCCGAATTGCAAAATAACTAGACTCTAGTCTCCACGAAAACCCGAAGGACTCTTGCCCAAAAACCTGTGGCTCTCGGCCGATAAAAACTGGGCATTGAAAGCAAAAATCTGGCCGCATTCTCCAGTGCAACCGGCCACGAAAACTCCAAGATTTCGGCCGCAACCTCTTCGCAAGCTTCAAATTCAGTTGTGATTTTCAACAGACCCAAACAGATATGAAGCATGCTTTTCACACCATACTACGTACTTTCCTTGTTTGGTTCATGGTGGAGATCTCGAGATAGATATTTGTTTCTCTTTTCATCTTTTTCTCTTTGCTCATTATTTCCACCCTCTTTTGTTAATTCTCCCTCATTTTCATCAAGGCTTAATTATCCTCATATACTCCTTGAATTATCCTGTCTTTAATTTAACTCACTTTTCCTCTTAACTTATTTGAATGTTTTAAACACCCCATTTCCACACATCGAACTGATGCCACTGTGCAAAAAAATCCTAAGAAGACTTTAAAGATGATAAACTTAGAAGATGTGGTACAAACTCACAGGTTTTATTGATTATTCAATGTAGAAAGCAGCGCATCAGATGAAAGGCATACTTCAACAGTGCTGCAGCCAATCTATTGTCATCAGCTACATGTGAACTTTTCAACAAGAAACTGTAAAAAAATACTATCAAACTGTTAAATCTAGGTGATAGTAAAATTTCTAAATTCAAGCATATTTCATTCCCCATCAAAGAACCATGGTTGAAACTCAGGATAATAACAATACAAGTAGAGTAAGACTAAGAGGAGAGCACAAGAAAAAATAAAACTAAAACATTCTTTCTCAAGCACTTCATAAAATTAAAAAAATTACAACAATATACAAGCCTGTGGTTTGATAAAATGAATTCGCACCCCCTAAAATGAATTAGCACCCCCATGCTACTTTCCCTGAAACAAATTTTAGCCGCCCTATCACAAAGTTTGTCCCTATGCGCATTGCTAGTCTCAACCAAAACAGACTAGTTTTTTACACCTTCAAGGAATTATGATTTCACTGGAGTGAAAAATCAAGCTTACACTAGTTTCCCCCTATACTACAGTTCATCCTTAACAAGAGTTTGATCCATCAACATCTTGTGATTTAATTGCAAAACTGTTCTCTGTTTCTAAGCCACTATGTGAAACTCCTTCCTCTTCTGTATACTCAGACCGTTGGAGCTCACTGTTTTCTGGATTTTCTTCATCCACATCCCCCTCAGTTGTCAAGATATAAGTACCATTTTCCTGGTTTACCCCCCATGATTCGTCTTCGGATGATGTTGATGGAACGGGTACAGGGTCATCAATCAAGTCAGCAACTCTCACCTTGTCAAGCAAACCCATTAGTTATATATATCATCCGTTCCTACTGCATGAAAACTCATAGATCATATACATTGAACGAACTTTAAAGATAAAGTAGTAATTCAAGTAGCTCAACTTGAAGTTGCAAGAAATTTACGTCGCCAAACTGTACTCCACCATGACTATACAAGAAATTACAATGAGAACTAGGGGAAAAGGAATGCATGTTAGCAGAACCAAATGGACAGTTCATATGAGTTCAGAAATCGAATTCTAAATAGAAAAATCACTTGCAGAGTGTTGTGAATAATTTATGAACGATGTCTTGATAAACTCAGGCCTCAACGAAACTTAACATAGCTTCTCATAATGTTTAGGATCTATATTTGGGGTCAAAACCTAAGTAGATGATCATATCCATTTAAAATGCCTTGTCATTCTTGAAAGATATGTTTACCATAAACATCTCAAAATGAAAAGCTAATACAATTTCAACCAGAGAAAGGAAAATGCATGTCATGGCACGGTGCTGTAAATCAGGTCTGATCCAGGAGATCAATATGAACAATAAAATTAGACAAATTAATTTCAGTGCAGGTTAATATATACTTGCAAGTACCTGCATAGGCTTCAGACTATTAAGTTCTCTATCATCAGTTGTGCTCACTCCTTCTTGAGCTTGCAGCTCCATTGAATCACGAAAGAGCTGACGGAGAAAGTTCACATCATCAGACATAACTCCAAACCCTTTCAAAAGCTTAGAGCCCAGCTGCAAACTTGTCTGCATGAATTAAAATATTTAGTTAGGTACAAAGTTATACCATAAAAAGACTTATCGAATTCAATAATTCAAACAAACGCAATCAATTAATTTGATACCTCTGCACTTTCCAGAATAGCATCTGTTGCACCCGCTTTCTTCAGATCTAAAAGGTGCTTGAGATCTAGAGCTCTGGCATAAATTGGGACCTGCAAATTTAGAATTTTCACCATAAAATTGACATTCAAACCAAGGAGGAAGAGTACAGAAAAGGATTTAAGATCTGAACAGAATAGACATCAATCTAAGATCCAAAAACTAAAATTAAAGTCAATTATTAATTGGAATGAATTTAGCCTTCAGAGCACTTGAGCTGGTACTATGTATGGCAGGAAAGGACTGGGACTCTTAGATTGAGATGTCAATTCACATTTATTGGTTCTATAATTCACTTCAATATAAGTATATTTTCTTATTCTAACCTCCGAGTTCATTCTATGGTCAAACCCGGTAGCTGCTGTAAGATAGGGATGTGTTCTGTTTGTGGGTTTGGCACTTGAGGTTTTGGTCTTGATTTCGTTATATATGTTTTTCTTGTATTGTTTTGGTGGATATCTAGTTCACTATGCCTCTCTGCTTTTGAGGCTTTAACAAATCTGTCTCTTATAAGAATAGAAAATAAAAATAAAAGAAACCCTCAAAATTATCTGCTCAATCCCTTATTCACTCTGAGTTCCTTGCATAAAAACTCAAACCGACCAAGATACTGTCAGCTCCAAGCTGTCAATCTCACAAGGCACAGAGCATGATGTATAACCAAACCATCCCAGGAGCCCGACGAATGTAGAAGAGCATTCTAATGCATGATGAGAACCCCCACACACGAATACACAGAGACATGTATCAGAGTCGGTGGGAAACCATATACAGAAATATTTTAATAACTAATAAACTGTAAAGATAAATATATAACCAAAAAGAAGAGGAAAGACAACTGCTCTATTAGAATTTCAGGCTTCATCTAGAAAATGGATTTCAAAACCACTGAATGTCCTTTGAAATGGAATTCCAAAACTAGATAAACTCAGTTCAATGATAATCCATGCTGCAATAGACAAGGATATTTCTGTTTACATTGTATGATTACATCTTATGTGCATATAATGGATGGACAAATATGGAGGAGAGAGAACATTACCGCAGGGAAAGCAAGTCGAAGGCTTTGAACTGCCTCAGTTGTTTTATTTCTTGCAGTGTACATAACCATGACAGCTTTTGGGCAAGAGATACCAGCAGATTGCAAAACTGCTGGACGTGATCCATCCCCATAAAGAATTGGAAAACCAAGTTTTCTAGACGCCTGTGAATAAAAAGGTTAAAATGGCATCAGTTTATCTTTAACATACCAAACGAAGAAAAGATCATTTAAAAACATATAAATTTTCCATTACAGTTTAAAAGCAGATATCAAACTTGCTTCAAATGTCAATCCAAAAAATTAAGAAGGTGTTTTATGGAAAAAATAATAATAATAAGGTTTAAGGAAAATAAATGACAACAATAAACTCTTTCCTCGGAAAAAAAAAATTCAATCTCATATTAAGCAATCTAATATGAACTTTTTCATAACTGATTCCCACGCTTCTAATGCAAGAAGTAAGCAGTATTTCCAGTATTTCCAGGAATTTAACTACTTCACAAGAAAATTAGTTAAAAAGTTTCCCCTGCAATGCAACATAATTCTTCCAAATACTTAGATCTTGCACTGTATTTTTGGTCGAAAATAATATTGTTAGCAGTATACTACTATAAATAGCCAAATGTAGGGATAGGCTTCTAGCTGTATTAAACTTCACTAATGCAAACATAGCATCTGTATAAAATAAATTTTCAGTTATTTTAATACATAAATTTGGTAAATCAACTGGTTTTTGGTTAACTTACAACCCGTGCATCTCCCACCACTCCACGTTCGCTTACATACCAATCAACATGAGCTACTTTCAATAATTTTAACTTCTATGTTTCAAATCTTTTGTAAATATATTTTGCATTCCATTCACACAGTGTATATAGGGGTCCAGTCAAGTATACATAATGTGTATGTTCGACGTGGGAAGTGCATGTGTGGGATCAGATACATTCTACCATATCCATACATTACTTAAAAACAATTATAATACTTACCAATATCCGTCCGGGTTTTCCATAAAGATTCATTTGTACATACATAATACACTCAAAGAAACTTAAACTCAAGGAAAAAAACTTGTCATATTTCACATTTTACGGAATTCTTAAAAACTTAAACTTACTTGTAAACTTCATGAAATGTTTATCTCAAAGACTGAATACCTAATAATTACAGGTGAAAACAGATATTTTCCCACTTAGCTATAATATATGACACAGCCTTCCTTCTCCAGAAAGTTAGTCCCCAAACAACATATGAAATCTAGATGCTAAGATGCATCTAGAGTCCCCAAACCAACATATGTAGCTTGCAATACAATATTCGTTTGTGTCGTTCAGCTCCTGAACACTGTTAAATACAACCTTCAATGGTATCAAGATTAATGCATAGTGATGAGATCCCTGACCTCATACTATCAGAAAATATTACAACATTCTCAAAACCAATTACTTTTTTCGGGCCATATCAGAACCCACTACTCAAGAACACTAAACTATGCAAAATTCCATTTTTGGCTATCGTTTTGTTCTCAGGGTGTGTGAAACAATGTCTTACTTTCTACCCAACAATGTAAAATCCACAGTTCTGATCAAATTTATAATATCCAGACTTTTTCAACCAGATAATTATGGCTAATAAGATGATTTCACTTGCTTTATTGCAAGTTATTCAAGTATAACTCATTCAAATATAATGAAAAGGAATTATCATGTTCATGCATATCAAATCCTGTCTAACATAGGAAGCAACACAAATAAATTTTTTACTAACCTTCACCACAGAAGGGTCAAGATCAAAAGCTACAAATGGCCATCCCACATTATCGCCATCTATCCCAGAAGCCAATGGAGTGGACAAGAAATTGGCAAGGACCTGGACATGAGAGAGAGAGAGAGAGAGGAGGAGGAAGAAGAAGAAGAAGAAGAAGAATTACAATAGGACCTGAGAACTACTGCTCACTCAAAATTTAAATCTTGTAGAACAATGTAAGTTATAACCTTACCTGGCCCATTTGTCCAAATCCAAGAATAACAACAGGTTCACTAGAATCAAAGTTCACCACCTCAGCAGCTTTCTACACACATTTGTTTTCTCAGGCACTAAATTGAAGTTGAAGATATGGACATATCATAACTCTAAAACTAATTCAGAAAAACTTGATGGTTGTACTATTTTATCGGAACACAAAGGCAAAAAAGTGGATTAGTGTGAAAGTAGAGTTAAGAAACTTCAAATGATTCTGTTCAGTTTCTGATAAAACTTTAAATGAGTGTGTTATGGACTTGAGTTATGATTTAAAGGAGTTGATGCATGGAAATTCAATCCAGAAGATACATCAATGGCCTGCTATGGTTGCCTGCAGAAATCTTCAAATGCATTCTATGATGAAGTAACTTACATCCTCAGCATCTAAATTGTCACCAATAAATTCAGCAGCTCTTCTTCCAGTTTCGTTAAGCAATGGGGTCAATGCCATTGACAAGACAACAACAATTATGAGCAACTTGTTAAGCTCAAGTGGTAGCACACCAAGCCTGTTTCGACAATGCAGGAAATATTTTAAAACAAATACCAAACCTGATTATTTTCAGTGATATAACTTATGAGTTATGAGTTTATAGCTCACCTGTTTGCAAGAGAAAACACTACAAATCCAAACTCGCCTCCTTGAGATAGAAGCAATCCTATTCTTACACTTTCTTTTAAAGTGAGTCCAACACGAGGGCCTATTGCTGTTATGATCAGTGTCTTGATGACAATCAAGCCTGCCAAGAGTGAAAGCACATTCGGCCACTCTCGGAAAAGAAGCTGCATATAAAAGAAAATATGAATTGTGTAAGAGAAATGCATGCTGAATTTTTAGCGATTATTCTGCTTTTTTATTATTGCCGCATCTACAAATTTTGGGTATGAGACGCGAGTAAAGAGACATTCATGTTACATAGGTCTGCAGAAATAATCACCATACATTTTATTTTACTTTTCAAGACAATAGGACCACTTATCAGATCATTAAAATAATGAAAGGAAATATTAAAATGCACCGGCATATGAATCCTAGTCAACAATTTTCGGAACCAAAAAAAAAGGGGATTACTTGTCCCTTTGTCCATAAACATTATTCTGTCATTGAAATAATTAAAACAGAGAACTGTGTGAAAATATGCAGGCAGCCAAAAACGATTTCAAAGATTGTTTCTCAGAAAAAAAAAATTAATATTGAAAACAGAAACATCAAATGATGTTTGTAACTAAAGAGTACTTCAGTACCGGCATGTCAATGGACGTCCCTGTAGTCACAAAAAATAACCCAAGAAGTAAGCCTCGAAATGGCCTTATATCAGCTTCAATCTGTGTCCGGAAATTTGTTTCCGCTAATAGTGCTCCAGCCAAAAATGCTCCAAGCTGCATATGCAATGAAGCTCAACTATTACATAGAAAGGGCAGGTATTAATCTCAAATATGCTCCGTGTTAAAGAAGTGATATCAAACCGTATCACTGAAGCCCAACTTCTGGGTGATAAGTGAGGTCCCTGCAACTGTCAATAAGCAAAGCGCAACAAAAGCCTCAGAGCTCCTTGCTTCTGCCACAAACTGATATTACAAACTAAATTTTAGTGCCCAGAAATAACATATAAAATAAATACTAAAGAGCTTAAGCCGTACTGTTTATCATGCAAACCTCAAACACTCGTCTAAGAAGGAATTTTCCTCCAAGAGAAAGAATACCCAGTCCACCTAAGGCTTTTAGACTTTCCTTCAGAAGCATTGGCCATATACTTTCCTCCGCTAGGTTCTGCAGAAAAATAAAAATTAAGCAATGGTCAAAAAGTGAATTGTATCTGAAAGCAGACAAACTCCAAAAGGTTTTAACAGGAAACAAATAGAGAGAAAACAGCAAAGTCCAAATTAAAGGTGCAAAAACTGACAAGAGACGAATCAGGGATAGATAATATGTATTAACAAGATTGCACATTCAAATATGATTTACTAACAAATTCCACATTAAGCTTATAAAGTTAATTGAATTTTTCATATACCTGGCTTTCCAGCACTGGAAGTATGACTAAGAGAGGTACGACTGCTATGTCCTGCAAATATCAAGCAGTGGCGGAGAAAATAGTTATTGACATCATACTCTTTGCATGATGACCCTAGAAAAATCCAGAATGGGAACTAAAAGAAAATGAAACACCAAACTGCTTATTCCATTCAATTTAACAAATCAAGACAATTGAACCCAAAAAGGAAAAATATATATGTAACTTCAATTGTGGTTTCAAATAGAACCTGTAAAAGAAGTATCCCTAAAGTTGCTGAGCCAAATCTTGTAGGGAGTTCACCTTTCTCTGCAAGTAGCTATACATTATGCTATGTAAGCTCTACACAGCAATATCAAATATCATTAAGGATATTGCAATAAATTAATGGCAAATATATTGGTATGAGTAATAAAGTAGAGAATTAGTTCCATTCTTTTCAATTTGATTTGTTCCACGGATTTTAGTGGGAAAATCCAATTAGAAGACTCATGTAACAAGAAAATGGAAACAAAAGAAGAAACTTTGGGAAATACTGCCTGACATTTGGGATTGCTGTCCATTTTAGAACTTGTAAAGGCAAGAAGTTAAACAAATCGAAATACTGAATGCTCACAAAACTATCTGAAACGTTGAAATTCCCACCATTGGATCTTCTATGTCTTACATTGATTGGGCCCAATCAAGGGACCAAAAAGAAGCTGTGATGGGAGTTTTTTACTAGGCCTCATTGTTCATACTTCCTTAGAAAACTAAAATGCCATTGTACAACCATTGAACTGGGTATTTTATCACAACCATAGACTAGACAAAAAGAAGAAATACTTATACAATACACTATCGCCTTAGCTTAGCAAAAGACAGAGAGACAAAAAAGTAAATGATCACTTTGGCTTGAATATAACTAACCATGTTACGGAACCACTATATCTGTAGTGATAATAGCAGCTAATTGAAATATACTTGTTCATCTGAAAAATCAATATAAGCATTTTTATATTTAAATTACCTGAAGTACAAAAGCTGAAGAAGAGAGAGAGAGAGCAGCACCAATCACTACGGCTTCATCAATGCTTCTGATGTTGACCTATTACAAAAGGAAGTACACAAAAATAGAAAAAGTTAAAAATGGCTGGGACAGAGGGCTTTCTGTATCATGATGCAGTTGGAAGCACTAAAAGACAGACCACCAGTGATTTTAAACATCATGAAAACTTTATGAACTTGAAAGCAAAATTTACATTCAAGTTTCAAAATTTTGTCACCACGGTAAGAACTTTGCACTTCAGTAGTCAAAGTCATAAGACAGAACACCACCATTGGTTTTATTTTATGGTTTTAGTGTATTACCTTTCACACAACTTCAACATAAATGGTATAGCTGGTAGTAAAGAAACAAATTGATGTAGTATAACTACTTAAATAAAAGAAAATATTTAGTGCTACAAAATATAACGGCAAAATGTACTAGTATGACAATTATGTACCAAAAACTAATCAATACACAACAGCAAACAAAAATATGTGGAAATGCTTCAAGAACGTAGAATTAGGATTTTCCAAGTTGGTATTTGAGGAAACAGAAACAATTCATGCATTCCAAAGGAAAGAGAGGAAAAAAAAAATTCTATAAGCTGGGACCAATCATGAATCATAAAGTGCTGGTGTGGGACACAGTAAGCATCACTTTGACACTTTTACATTATCCCTCTAAGGGTTTTCAATAGCACCCACATTCTAATTTAACATAGTCTGCCTACCTCTAAAGCTAACCGTAACTATCTAGCAGTCTAGTAACTCAACTGTTTTAAGAAATGGCTTGCAGCTGTACATATGTTATGCATATAGCATATGAATCAATGAACAGTAGGTTGAAGCTCTATCATCATGGCGTATTTATGACATAAAACTAATACAGCAGCGTAAGACAAATAAGATGTGAAATTAAGAACATAAAAAGTAATACCATCCTGAATTTAAGGATAGAAGGGATGAATAAGAATAACATAACACCTGATATGTGCAACTAGCCACTAGCTTAGCTACCATGCCCATTAGCTAAAATCTTAATTAAGTTATGAAAAGCATATTTCCAATAAACTGAGAAGAAGAGAAAAAAATAAGAAAACTGTCAGCACTACACCCGAAATGGATGCAAGCCTGAAAACTATGATAAAGTGGAGTCCAATAAATAACTAAGTCAAAAGGTTCGTAATATAAGGTTACATAGATTTAAATCTTAGGCTAAAATGTTTAAAATGTTCTATGGAGCAGAGTTCTCACCAAATCAGGCCTTGAGTTAAAGAGGGAACGTCAAAATTCTGGTTCCAATAGCCCCATTTGGAGGAAGTTCGAAGGCTGTGAAAGCAAGAGTAGACAATACGACCTTCAAGAGGAAGAAAATTGAGAAGAAAAAAAAATGTCAAAATTCCAGCAGCAGCACTATAAAATGGTTATTTTTTCCGATGCAATTAAAAAAACATTCATGAAAAGTAAACACAAGCTTAACATATAAGATGCAAACAAAGAGAAATTATAGGACTAAGTAATGACAATGGTTGTATAACAAGGTGTTTAAAATTATTAATCGACAAAAAAGCACCGAGTACACTTCCATTAAGACAAAATGTCTCAATGTGTTATAGTATTTCTTTACTAACTAAAACAATTTTACATGGAATTCTCCGAAAACAAAGGTATTGCAAGAGCCTTAGCCCTTAAGATATGCAAGTTTCCCTATTAAGTTTCTAGTTCAATCATACAACTAACAGTACAACCAAATTAAATTTTATGTAATGTTATGACATGCTGATAGGTAATAGGGTGGCGGAAATGAATGACTCTGCAGACTGATCAGTCGATCATAGTGGCAATTCCCTCAACTGAGCATGAAGTAAAGCATGCTTCGTTTGTTCATACCAGAGAGGAGGTCTCAAGTCTTGTCCAAAAAAGTGGGAACCACAAGTAAGCAATAGCACTACAGAGAAGAGCTTACTTGAGAGAATTTGTGCTCATCCCATTAAGACCAACCTGGTGCTTTATTTATTTCATTACTTTACTCACAGACAGAGAGAGAGAGAGAGAGAGAGAGAGAGAGAGATCAAAGAAAGGAAATTTGTTACTAGACAGTAATTTGCTTGTATAAATAACTTTTCACAGATTGAGAGCAATTCAATTTCTGTTATTTGACACCATTCAATTAATCTATTTAGCAAACTAATCATTGAAATGCAATCTCTATTTCTTCCTGCTATCTGTTCCACTCCCTGAGCCAAAAGAATGAATAGGATTAGGAATAGCAATTCAATTTTTGTCTTAACTATTCATGATGAATGCTCATTTGATTTCTTCTTATTCCAAAAGCACATTTTTCCAGCTATATCACATGTATCTGATGTTTTTATTAACTCATACCCTAACTACTCCAGTTTGTGTTTCATAATTATGCTCAATAAAGAGAAAAATATCAAGCATCTCATATACACAACTACTGAGATACTAGAAACAGCGAGTTCTGCTTTTAGTCAACGATTTACCTGAGTTAATCCCATGCCAAAGGCATATTTTGCAAGAGCCTTTAGACGTGAAAAAGAAAGTTCCAAGCCCATCTCAAATAGCTGAAAGGGAAAACATAACAGTCATAATTACAGAAGTACAATTTAAGAGGTATGTATGGACCAACATATCATCATGTGAGGACTATAAGCTTCTTTGAAAAATTCAGAAAGAAAAATGGCATACGTCTAAGAAAACATTATGCAAAGAAAAGGAACACATCTTCCAAAAACCTCTCCCCAGATATTTCCCTGTCCATAATCCTCACTAAGTCCAGCTAATGATCCCTGAATACTTGTATCTTTCTTACTTTTAGTATCACAGTTAGGTGCATCCAGTAATCAACCAATAGAAAACTAATTTAAACTGGATGTACTTATGTTTGAGCATAAAAAAATAAAGATGACAAGAGATTCTTTTCCTTCTTTTTTTTTTCCTTTGTAAAAGCAAAAGGACACCCCCTTGCACATAGGAAGTACACAGGTGTGACCAAAAAAATTGCTTATTGGTTCATCCCAAGCACCATTGGACCCAAAAGCTTAAGTTGGTAAGGAATGGTCCAATAATTTATATCAAGCTAACACCATCCTCACCTGCTGCCCTATCCTGAAGAGGCAGAGAAATACAAAGAGGGAAACATATAGGTGCAGCCCCACCCTGCACTTCGCCAACCAACAAAAAAGTGGGGTATGCCCGGTAGGAGGTTTCAGACTCATGACATCATGAAATCAAGGTCTGATAATATGTTAGATAACCATTTGACCCCAAAAGCTTAAGTTGTTAAGGAATAGACCAATAATGTATATCGAAAATGACCATTTGGTCTAGTGGCATTTACTCTCATTCTGTATGAGGTTCTGAGTTCAAATCTCAAGGACAATAGAAGTTTAATATAAAGGGGGAAAAATAGAGATGAATTTGCACTATCACAAACCAAGATGATGAATTTGCAGTATTCATAAACATGGTACAGGTACAGCATAAGAATAAAATGCCACAGAATTAAACTGTTCCAACAGTACAACATCAAGAAAGAATGCTTACCAAGAAAAGAATCCCCCATTCAGACAAAACTTTCACATCTGTAAGATTTCGAATCAAGCCAAACTGATTGAGTACAATCCCCGCGAAGAAGAAACCAAGAATCTGAAAGCCATAACATATGCTGGATGTCATCTACAAAGCCATCTAATGTAATTAACAAAACATTGTTATATGCAAGCATGGATTTCCAAGTTTGCACATAAAAACGCACATGGGTGGACACTGGACACATATGCGGAAAAAAAAAAAATATACGTAGCATATACACAAATACTCCTCCCTTACTTACCACATGCTTGCCCATATTGCACACATATTATGAAAACAATGTGTGCAATCATCTTAATGCCAAAGGACAATAATAAGAAGAAGAATGAAAACAAAAGACGAGATACAACAACAATCTTACAGGGCTGGCTTTGATGATCTTGAATGCAGGAACGATAATGACAGTAACAGCTAAGAACGTCAAAGTATCAAATCCCAAATCATTGATAACATCAACAGCGGTGGCAACATCAAGTGCTGCATACATCCGAAATCTTTCTGAGTGGGCTGGTCCATGGTTTGAGAAATCAAGTCCTCTCCAGCTGTATACAGAAGCAGCTAACAAAGGATTTCCTAAGAAATTTCTTGAAACAAAGGGGGGATGCCTCATCTTGTAATTGGTGGCATATGATATTGGATTCATTTGCTGGTTGCTAGAATATGGAATAAAAGAACGCCCACAAAACCGTGATAAGGCTAGAGAGCAGGCCATAAATGGCCTCTTTTGTTTGATAGTGTTGTATCCCTGCAAGGAAGAGAGCAAAAGATAAAGACTAGTACTACCACCATTTAGTTTTCTAATAAGGATGTGAACATAGAACAGTTTCAAATTACTAGTTTAATCCAACATCAAAATGTAGTATAAAGAAGCATGGAAAACTTAATGGCTTTGGATTTTAAACAATAATTCTGAAACTTTGGCTGATTTCATACTCTGTTTTCCTGTTGTGGATTGAAAACTTTGACATATTATTTGGAAAATTTGGCAAAAGTTTTAGCAAATAAATGACAGTTGAAATAATTTTACAAATTAATCAGCATTTGAAGTCCTAACTAATTGTCAATTTTCCAAACTGCTTTAAATTGTTCCTTACTGGTGGTCACCTAAAGGAAAAAAACATTATTTAGTTCATCATTTGGTAGACATGTAATAAATAGGATAAGTAACAAGACTGAAAAGTTACATAAGGTTTTCAAATCTTCTTGGGCAATCCAAAAAAAAAAGTATTCAGCTCCAAATATATGAGCTGAAGCCAAACAATGCGCTCACATATACATACCAAATATACTACAAAAGACTTGGATTCATCAAGAAACCTAACTTAGTAACATTGCCATGAAGAAATTATGCCTTTCTATTAATGCTTTTTCTTTTTCCTTTTTGAAGAAAAGAAACTCAATCAGCCTTTTCCACAAATCAGATGGGACTTATTAGTGTGGTAAGTGCGGCAATTCAAGTCTCAAGAAAGCAAAGAAATGGAAACACTAATCTAAGAAAATTACCAAATAATGAGTGGAGCTTAAAGTTTGAAACTTTGAGTTATACAATGGATGTTAGAGGGTACCTTAGAGCTTTCAAAATAAGTCACTGACTCCAACATAGTGCTGAGGCTGATGACACAAGAATACCCACATTGAAGAAACCACAAGTACTCTTTGCTGTAAAGTTACAAAACCCAGAAGTTCTTTTGCATATATTTGAATAAAAACACACAGAGCTCAGCTGAGTCAGTTGGCCCCTCTGAATCTCCTTCCTTTTGCAGCGTTCTGAGGAACTTATTGGCCCAAAAGAGCCAGACCCAAAAAAGAAAGAGAACCAAAAGATGAGGACGAAAAGTACACACGTTTGAGGCCTGTGGGTTTGAAACTATGTATGTATGAGAAAGAGAGATAGAGATTAATCTAATAAGCCTTGTATGCGACTGCGTTTGACAGTTTGTGGGACAGTTTGTGGAGGAAAGGCAGGCGTTGAGGCAACGAAATGGATTTCAACGTCTCCTATTCAGTCGGAAGCTAACGTAATTTCCACGTGGCATTGCCCACAGGCCACAAAGACCTTGTGACTTGTAATTATCTCGGACAAGAATTTTTAGTAGATAAGAGGAAAAACGTTGCACAAGAAAATGTTTTTTTTTAATAGTCTACATCCTAGTTAGCATTTTTCCCGTATATACATACACAAGTATTTTTTCAAAAATACTTCTGTTTTTAAATTCAAAAGTACAATGCATGTATTATATACATACTTAAGTATTTTTGACATTTAAAACATGTTTTTTTACAAATTTTCAATAATATAGACAAAATTCACGTATTATACACATATCTTTTACATATTATTGAATAGAATTAATATATTTTAAATATATTATATTAAAATATTATATAATGGCCGAACTTTTTAATCGTACTTTTCCCATTCCGTATTTTACTAACTATGGTCTACATAGGAAAGTGTTATTACTACAGTAAAATAGTGGCAATTTTGGCAAGATAAAACAACACGACTTGAATTTAATTATGTGTGGAACAGTTTGATTTGGTCTTGTTCATCTCTCAAATCGAAACTGAAATTAAAAATTACATGCGGTTCGATTTTCATACAAGATATCCAAAGAAATTGAATCAATTTGAACTGATATAGGCCCGGTCTGATTTTCCCGGCTCTCAATTTACATGCGGTTCAATTTTAACTCAAATAGTTTATAGCATTTAACTATACACCCGAAATCCTAGGTTCGATTTCCGTTCCCCTAATATCACTCGTGCCAAAAAACTTCTCTTCATTCAGAATGAAAATGAAGAGAATAATGTAGCGTAGTCTATAACCAAATATGAATGCACAACCGAAGTTGGACGTATACCGCGGCATATATAACAAATCCTGCATACAACAGCTGTGTACTACTACACATCCACACGACCACTGTCACGGTAATAAACCTGACTAGCGGATATGAGAGAGACATATGCAAGAATTATTTCACTAAATATGATGCATCATTTAAGGCTTACAAGAACATGAACAAAACCTTAGTTTGCGGTCTAGGTAAACCATTCGCTAAAGCAAGAATGCAAAAAGCATACTTAGGAAGATACATGAGTCCATTCCTATACATCAGAACTCAGACACAACATCAGCTGGTATAGCCGGAGGAATAGGAGAAAAAGAAGACCAATTTGGCGAAATTATGTGTAAGTTAAGGCATACAAAAAGAAGAATGACAGCAGTAGCACATAAAGGTTTAGCATCAATCTTTATTCTTTACCATGACAACCGCTTTATTGACAGAATGGTGCTCACTGCGAAGGATTAGAATTGGCAGGAGAAAACTTTAATGAAATACTATTCACACAATGGCGCTCATCCGTGGGTGTTCGGAAGCCTTCGCCTTTGAATACATGACCCAGGTGTCCACCACAAGCCGCACATGTAATTTCTGTCCTCATTCCATCTGGATCCGGCTGATAGTATAAAGAAGTTTCATTAAATATAGTAGAACTGATAGCTGGAAGAGAATAAAGATTAATAAATAAATAAAACAATCAACAATGCCGTACGAAGGAAGCCTACTCACGTTATAATTTATGGCCCCAGGAAGACCCTCATAGAAAGCTGGCCAACCACATCCAGAATTAAATTTGGTGGTGGATCTGTAGAGAGGAGCCCCGCATCCTGCACAGCCATAGACTCCCTCCTCAAAGAACTTGTCATATTCTCCTGTGCCTGGATACCTTTATAGCATCAAATAATATCGAGCACAAGTTAGTTTGCATTCTTGCATATTAATTACATACCATCACGAAACATAACGAAGCATTAAGCATGTTACATTGCCCAATGCATGCCATCATCAATTACACAGTAGTTATCTAGCTATCCATTTTATTTCTGAAGATTTGCAACAGCCATTCCAATCGAAGCCTATCATGGTTTCCATTTCCTGTTTTAATTTTGTTTTACAAATTGTGGAGGTTAGAGAAATAAGTAAGTCGCACAGATTCTTCTCCCACAACAGTTTCAGTAATTAGAATGACTGTAAGGGTCTTCTTAAAATCAACAATGATAATTAAACTAGAAATTGTGGATAATTAACTGGAAACTTTCTATGACTCAGAGACTACATATCACACTTCCTGTTTTACCAAATGTTTATTTGTTCACAAACTAATAATTTCCCTCTTTCTGTAAGTGAACAAATATAACCATTTGCAATTTAAACTTAGCATCAGCCCCTACTTCAACTCCACTTATGCCATGCTTAATGTTTTAGGTCTTTGGTGTATACTAGTCAGTTCCTCTCCCAAATAAAGAAGTGTCCATAGTAGGATGACAATCTATTTTAATCTCAAAGTCACACCTTATGAACATGGATTCATTTTTCCTTCCTCTTTTTTTTTGGGACAATCACTGTAAGTTTGCCCAATTTCAATATAGAATATTTTTTTCCCGGATCCTACTCCTCCTACCTTCTTTTTCTCATATTGACAATTTAACATCCTATTCCAATTACACGTTGCTCCCTTGAGGAAGTGGTAGTCATGGCAGTGAACATGGCAACACTTAATCAGAACATTCTATATGATAAAGTTACCATCATCACCACCTAATGATGTTTGTATTCATCCCATTTGTATAGATAGAAACCGGAAATCCACTCATTTAGCAAAAGACAGTTATTGCTGTTATACTGGCCATGATGGTATTCATTTAAAATTCCACTACCCAAGCTAGTAATATCCAGCATTAGAAGCCATGGATAAATAGATGAAGAACAAGAATTAATACTAGCCATGTAATCCCCACAGTTCAAATATAAAGAGATTCACCCAACCAGTTCAATCTAATCAATTCAAGCTAGCTGGAAGACCTCAATTGCTATAATCTTTTGTTCCTCCAATGTTAGTAAACTCTTGAAAAATGAACTTCCTGTTCATCTCTTCTTCTTACAGTATTAGACTATGAAGCTTACACCCTGAAACAAGACCCCGGGATGCTCAGTGTCAGAGCCTCAAACTCCAAAAAATATATCTCCCTCATTTAACTCTTATCCAACACACAAAACCCAATAGTCCCAATTTAAAACTTTCCACAAAAAACATGAATTTAGAAATACGTACCAAGTAAATAAACTAAAATGCTTGCAATTGCTAGTTATTTCTCATAATCTATGCATCAATATAATTAAGATTAGAAGTCTAAATCAAATTATTAAGCAACTAAACAATTGCAAACATCTTACTCTGTGCCTTTTTGCCTCAGAATCCGAAACTGCTCAGACGAGAGCACGGCCCGCCACTCCTCCTCTGATTTCTGGACCGACCCAGGAGCAGCCATGGCTACAACAACCCCACCGCGAAAGCTACGCTTACTCTGGAACAAAGACCCGCCACGCCCAATAGCAGGTATGACGCTTGAGATGGGTCTTGGTGGTAGAGCTCTGAAATGGGTTCTGAAGAGAGAAGTGGGTGCAGGTTTTGGAGGGTGGAGGAGCTTCGTGACAGTGGGTGTGATTGTGGGGTTGAAGATTATGGTCTTGGAGGAAGAAGAAAGGGGTGAGGATTTGAGAACGTGCAAGCCCATTTGAAGATAAAAGAGAAGGCAGGAAAATGGTATTAGAAGACTGGACTAGTTCAACTGCAATTGAATACGCACCGAGCTATTTCGGGAGCCTTCTCCTTTTTTTTTAAATATTTATAAGATACTCTTGCAACGAGTCAATATAAGACCAGAGACTCTTCAATTGCTAATTTAGGACTCTTCAATTTCCCAAAGACTTGACGTCCTATTGGTGAAAAAATCATAACAATTGGTATTCATGATTTCACGTTCAATATTTCAAGCAAGTTTATTGCATTTTTCTTTTGCAATTAATAAACTCATTTGTTTCTCATTTGTTTAGGCTGCTTTGGGATTTAGCGCAATGCAATTTGATCATTCTTAACCAGCTTTAGCCCTTCAAAACCAACTGTAATTACAACAATGATCTCGATGCAACTCAATAACAAACATTTGTAAGTACAACTCCGCTCACCTAGCTTTTATTATTATTATTATCTTCACTTCTTTTTTCCTTTTTTTGCTAGAGCTCTCATTTTCAAGTTATTATATTGTGGTTATTGATTTACTTAAAATGACTTTAAAATGGCCAATGGAGTCTAGCTTCTAGGTTACCTTTAACCCACATAGCATCTGAGTTGTGTATATATGAAAAATTATCATCCATTATAGTTTAGACTATCAATTATATTAAAACAAATACTTTAAAATGGAAGCTCTAGCAAATAAATGATAATAAAAAAGTGTTATGGGCCTAGTTGTACTTAAAAATGTTTCTTATTTGGTTGCACTCGGGTGGATTTCTTCAAGTTGGTTTGGTGAAGCTAAGAATGACAAAATGCAAAATGCTTCAATTTTACACGTTTCAGCTTCTCATTGGATGCCCTTCCAACAAAAAAATAATAAATGGCAATGGACGTGAAAAAAAAAAAAATCTCCAATAAGAATTTATGTGTTTTGAATTATAGATAAATGTGGTTTAGGCTATCCATTTGGTATGGATTATCTGATTATCTTGTCAGAAACCATGTAGAATAAGGATTCTTGTAACCCTAACTCTATAAATAGAGATTACTAATGAGAAGCAAAAACGCACACCACTAAGGCTTGATTGCACTTGATTATCTTTCCAAACGATATAAATATGATTGATAAAAACCGAAAAGCTTGATTACAATAATCACAAATAATCACAAAGGCGCAAAAGTTGTCAAATTCCAAGAACATTTATTTTAACTGGACCAAAAAAATTTATTTTACCAACAAACCCGACGACTTTTTTGCTCAAAATGAGAACATAAAAACAACTTGGGCGGTGGTCAATAATGGAGTTGTTGAAATAATACCGAACACGATGCCTAAACCCTCCTGCTTTTGGTTTGGTTTTTTTGGTCTGTCAACAAAAACGTGTTTCATTTTATGATTTTTATTTTTAACGTTTGACATTGGCTGCTTCCTCTCGTCCTCCTCATCGGTCAAACTTTTTGATCTCTTCGCACCAAATTCCAAACTCCCCAATCAAACCTTTGATAATTTCGTTTCACATTCTTTCTCTCTCTTCATATATCATCTCATCGCCATCCACCTTTTACTCCAATATCTTCTGCAGCCTTCATTCTTTCTCTCTCTCATCAAATGGCGGCGGCTGCGAGTGGTGTCGCCGCTCTTCCATGGCCGAACACAGAGCGCGCCACCTCCTCCTTCTCCAAGTCTTCGCATTCCCAAATCCGAATCCCGCACAGGCCTTTCCAGATTCAGACGCTCAGAAGATCTGCGTTCAACCCTAGGTGTGAAATTGGCGCCGAGAAGCCGGTTCAGACCGCCACTTCCAGGTCTTTGAGATCTTCGGCTCTCGAGCTCCTCAAGACGTCCTCGGCTGACAGTGAGTTCTCTTCTCAATTCAATTTTTATTACATTTCGATCGATAGCCGTGATTGTGTTTTGAATTGCTAGTTCGCTGTGTTTAATTTTCTAATTTGTTTTGGAATTTTGACTGGTCAAATGATTCAATTTGCGTAATATTCGTCCAGTAAACCAGTTTAGTTTCATAAATCGTTGATGGGTTGTGGTTTAAGGCTCTTGAAATGGTTGCTAAAAGTTAAAGAACAGTGACTGTTTAGTGACCTATTAAGTGTTCATCTGAGAATTAGCAAAGCATTTACTTATTGTTTTTAGGTTAATCTCTGAAATTTTCATCTAGTTTCTAATTTAGTATAATGGGTATGTGACTATGTGACTGTTAAGCAAAATCTTTACTCTGAAAAGGTTGAAGAGTAAGTTTTTTTTGGTGGAATAAATAATATGTTTCTCACAGAGTTTGAAGACTGTGTGATGCTACTACTTGATTTGGTGATTCAATTTTCTGAACAATCTTTTTAATTTCTTTCAGGATATACGAAGGAAAGGAGCAGCATAGCGGTTATAGGCCTAAATGTTCACACTGCTCCAGTTGAGCTACGTGAGAAACTTGCCATCCCTGAAGCACAGTGGTCTCAAGCCATTGGTGAGCTCTGTGCTTTGAATCATATAGAAGAAGCTGCTGTTCTTAGCACTTGTAACCGTATGGAAATATATGTAGTGGCTCTCTCCCAGCATCGGGGGGTTAAAGAAGTGACTGAATGGATGTCAAAGGTAAGTGGTGTTCCCGTCTCTGAGCTTTCTAAGCACCGAATTTTGCTGTACAACGAAGATGCCACCCAGCACCTATTTGAAGTAGCCGCTGGGCTTGATTCTCTTGTACTAGGAGAAGGTCAAATCCTTGCTCAAGTCAAACATGTTGTGAAAGTTGGACAAGGAGTCCCTGGTTTTGACAGGAAAATCAGTGGGCTTTTCAAGCATGCAATCACTGTTGGGAAGCGAGTGAGAACCGAGACCAACATTGCCTCAGGATCAGTTTCTGTGAGTTCAGCTGCAGTGGAGCTAGCCCTAATGAAGCTTCCTAAATCTTCATATGCTACTGCCAGAGTGTTGGTGATTGGTGCAGGCAAGATGGGAAAACTCGTAATTAAGCACTTAGTTTCTAAAGGGTGCAGAGAAATGGTGATTGTTAATAGGAGTGAGGAGAGAGTTGCTGCCCTACGTGAAGAGTTCAAGGATGTTGAAATAATCTACAAACCCCTCTCAGATATGCTAGCAAGTGCTGCTGAAGCAGATGTCATTTTCACCAGCACTGCATCAGAAACCCCATTATTCTTGAAAGAACATGTACAGATGCTTCCATCTGTCAGTCCGGAACTTGGAAATCGGCTTTTTATTGACATCTCTGTACCTAGGAATGTGGAACCATGTGTCTCAGATCTTGAAACTGCATGTGTATATAACGTGGATGACCTCAAAGAGGTTGTGGCAGCTCACAAGGAGGATAGGCTTCGGAAGGCTATGGAAGCTCAGAAAATTATCACTGAGGAATTAAGTAAATTTGAAGCTTGGAAGGATTCACTCGAGACTGTTCCTACCATCAAGAAGTTTAGAGCTTATGCTGAAAGGATCAGGGCTTGCGAGGTTGACAAGTGTTTGTCAAAGATGGGCGATGATATCTCAAAGAAGCAAAAAAAAGCTGTTTATGATCTTAGCATGGGAATAGTGAACAAACTCCTTCATGGTCCAATGCAGCACCTCAGGTGCGATGGAAGCGACACTCGTAGTTTGAGTGAGATTCTAGAGAATATGCATGCTCTAAACAGGATGTTTGATCTTGACACAGACACATCTGTATTGGAAGAAAAGATTCGAGCCAAGGTGGAACGAATCCAGAAGTAAGGGTCGTTGCAGCTGGTTTTTTTCTTGCTCCAGTTGCAATTATGTTGGAATTCCACGTACTGACCCTGCTATCGCAACTGTATACACAGGAAGTCAGTAGTTTGGAGGCCTTTGTTTTTATTGATTGACATTCTTGGGGACAATTAAATCTGTCCTACCCATACATAGTTACAGATTTTCGGCGTATTTGGCAACAAGCCAAAGTTTTGGGGGGAACTTGATGCTTATTACAGATAACAGAGGTTGGTCTTGATAGTTGATGATTCTTGTAGTAACAGTTCATATACATTTAGCCACGTTCCCTCTTACTTTTCCTCCCCAATTTTTTTCTTCAATTGTTTTACTATCAAAAGGAATAAAAGGCAACAGATTGGATGAGTTAAGATGTTTTAGTTTACGGCATTGCATCTGAACGTGGAACTGAAATTGTTGTAGCCGTTTGGACTTTGGAAAATCTTGGACATACGTATTCATGTAAGCATGTTTTTGTTGAGCATGTGAAAAATGTATTTTTTTTTCTTGCAAATTTTTAATCCAGAAGTCATGGGATAATCAGGGATGGTTGATTGTGTATCATCACACAGGTGGTTGAGGTTGTTGACTGTTGTTTAGAATAAGGACTTTGTTTATGGTATTGAAAATTCTCAACCTCTATTTTGCTCATCTTTGTGTATCTTTTTTTTACACTGCCGATATTTGGGAAGGGTGAATTCGAACGCAAGACATTTCTTTGTGTATCTTTTTTTTACACTGCCGATATTTGGGAAGGGTGAATTCGAACGCAAGACATTAGGTGCATGGATAACTGATTGTATTTTAATCCAACATTTCCATTTATCCCGCCAACCAAACATAGGGATTAGACTTCTGTGTGGGCTTTAAAGAGGTACGAAGTAAGGATTAATAATTGGGATTAAGGAGTGATGGGAAGGGAAAAAAGGAACAAAAATCTTCTTTCTAGAAAGGGATTTCCTTCTTCCACAACAGCACAGTTCTTGGTCAGTAAATTGCAAGAAAATGAAATCATTTCAAACGTTATAACTTGTTGGCATTTTATCAGTTTGCTGATGGTTTGATAGTGAGAAGAAAAAGAAAAATCAAGAGAAAGGGTGCAGTGTGGTATCAACAAAGCTTAAGGGCATGTTTGAAAGTTAACGGGTCTAATCTAGTAGAAAATGATCTTAACTTGCATACTAATAATGTGATTTTACTCTTTATGTGAGGAGCCTTTTCTTTTGTTTGCACACAATTAAAAAAAGGCCTCAACCAACAAAGTGGAGACTCATGTCACTAAATCAAATAGTTACAAGTCAAAATAAATAGAGTTGAACTTCCACCTTGTGTTTGGACAAGAAAATTTAGTAATACAATGGAATTCAAAAATTATGGGAAATTTTATTTATTTTTTAATATGAGCATCTAAACTACAAGGGATGAGGATTTGTCATACACACCACCAAGCTGTCATGGAGGTTCGAACCTTAGACCACTGTTTTGTAAGTCAATGCCCTTTTGCATTAGGCTAGACCCTGTGCCTGTTGGTGAAAATGATGGAAATTACTATCCTAAAATTTGTAAAGTTTCTTCTTTGACTAACTTCAACGTATAAATGAATTTAGAGTTTATCTTTTTAGAGGCCTTTAATTTATAAATAAGGTGGTGGTTGATAAATGTGTGGACGATCGTGGTGGTTGTTGTAAAATGAATGGTATTTGCAAGAATATTGAGCTGCATGTAAAGTAAATGAGACACAATATTTAACGAGATTCTGTCATACCTACGACCTCGAGAGAGCAGCATCAATAACTTTTCCACTATGTAAAATAATAGGGCTACAACTTTAGTGTTTACAATCTCTCTGGCTCACTGATTCTTCTCTCTTAGAGAATTCTCTACTCTCTTCTCTCCTCTCACTCCTTTCTTTTTCCCTTCCTCTCTGCTTGGGCTCTCATTTTCTTCTTTGATGGTTGGTGCATGGAGCATTTTCAAAAAAGGGAAGCCTTTTATAGGCAAATGTCAAGCCATTCCCGTGAGTGTGCAGGAAAGCATTAGGCACTAAAGTCTTCAATCAATAGTAAGTAGGCTCCACATGTTTATTCTTTATAACACTCTCCCTTGGAGACCATAAGTAATATATTGTTGCCTCAATAAAATATTGCTAGGAGAAAACCCAGTGAGGTAGAAAACTGATGGAAGGAAGAAGAGTTTAGTAATCAACATAGCATACTTCTGGATGCCCCCCTTGATGAATATTTCCCCTTGATATCTTCATGACTATTTTTCTGGAGGAAAAATCTTTTGGAGTGAGTGGAGGATGTAGCCATCAAAAATTTCTTAGTTGAGTAAGTAAATATATTTCCAGGAAGCGATCTCTATGTAAATCATAGAAATTTCCAGAGTCAACAGAACCCGAGCGATTTGTAAGTTCACTTTAATATAATATGCCCTTATATGTTGTTCTGCGGAGATAGCATCAAACACGCTTCACACCAATCCAAATTAATGGTGATGGAGCTCAGCTTTATCTATAAAACAATGTTTGGTTTAGTATATTGCTAGAAAATCATTTAAGTGCCCAACGGATAATCCACATAAAAATGCTTCAATACTTTCTTAGTATAAGCTAATTAGTGGGCAAGAATCACGTTGGCATAATGCTCAATCTTCATGTCGAGATGAATATTTCTTAAACTCTTTAGGAGTTTTAACCAGATATTAACTCTTCCTGAGTTTTAATCAAATATGAACTTTGTAGGAGTTTTGATCAACTATCAACTCTTTAGGAGTTGTAATGTGTTGCAACCATATCATAATTAATGTACTCACTGAGGCAATTTATACATATTAGTATCGAGTACAAAATTTATGCTTTAGGCACATGTCATTCAGGGACTTGCTTCATGCAATTTAATTTTTTCAGGGATTTTATTTAAGGGATTACACTTTATGACACATTATATAGCTTTAACCCCAGCTATTTATACATCTTTAGGGAATCGCTTGTGGCGATATGCTTCGTGTATTTAATAACCCTCAAAGATAGCATGTTGGTATCTGTAAATGGGCAACAAAAAGGCATGATTGCACTCGTAAATCTAGAGAACCTCAACATTCCTTGTTTCTACCAGAAACATTGTGTCATATAAAGTGAGTATATTCCTTTTTATTCTGAACACCCATGTATGACCTTCAAGGTTAACTTCTTTTTGAGGTTCGTACTATGGGTTTGTTCTTTCACGTTCATTCTCATCTGTAATGGAATTGCCTCTTTCCATTTTGGCCAATGATTTTGTCGACATTTAATATAGAACATGGTTCCAATACAACCATTGATGATTTGAGTAGCTACTCTAAAATAAAAAAAATTATCATTCACGAATCCGTGATCCTACCATTCTCATGTGCATGCGCAAGCATCAATTATAAGTATTTCTTTGCTTTTGGGTACCCAAGCCACTTTAGGGGCTTTTATTATCTTTTTCCATACAGACATCTCTTATAAGATGAATTATGTGATAATGTGGATCATAACCTCCAATAGAGCGTTATTTTATAATAGTGAGTGGATCATAATCTCCATTCAGGGGGTTAGAACATTTAGAACCCATATACGTGTCATGTTACAGACATGCCACAAATTAATACACACATGTCAATGAATTGTCCTTGAGACTTTAAACCATATAATTTGCTACACATTAGGTGTGCATCATATTAATATTAACATGTTAATGAATTGTTCTTCTGGGACCTCAATCCATATCATTTGCTACGCAATAGGTGTGCATCATATTGATCACTGCTATACCCATGTTTTGCTCTTCCTGGGACTTTAATCTATGCAGTGTATATTATCAATGTATTCAACTTGTAAAATTTGCATTAATAATTCATGAATACATATCAAGATGATTCAAGCCATTCTTCTAGAACGGTCTTTTGTAAATAATACTATTCGTTCTTCTAGAACAGTCCTATCTATTCATTTGGTTACCACCGAAGATGTCGTACAAAATGTCAAATTACTAATAAGAGTACAAGCATGAAATAACACAAGTATTGCTTACATCCTTAGGTGAGAGAAACTTTGCTCAAATATCATTCTAGCTTGTATTGGCTCAACAAATATAATGAAACACTTGATGATCTAGTTATATCTTGCAAGAGCAAAAATCACAGTTCTTTTGCCTCTGTTAAAAAAAAAAATCCTAAGTGTTAGGTTCAAACATGAATTTGTTTTTCAGATGAAGGTTTTAAAGACACAAAATTCCATGGGAACAGAGTTATAAGAAAGAAGGAAAAGTTACAAAGAATTATGATATTGATTGCAAAGTAGGTAAGCAATTAGGGAAGAAAACTAGTGAGGTAACAGACAACAAACTCCCATTTCTCCTAGCCTAGGAGAACTTTAGGAGATTAGAGTGATTTGCTCGTTCTTGATTGTCCTATAGTCCCTTAAGATCATAGGAGGCTTGATTAGGGATAGTCTCGCTTCCTAAAGAAATGATCACATATAGTCTAACCTCTCAAGTACATCAAGGGCTCATTGATAGGAAAAACAAGTTGATATTGTATCATTTGGATAAGATGTGATCTGCAATGAAGTTTGTTAGTAACATATTTATACACAAGAAAGGAAATAGTGTGATATGATAAATTTCAAATTAACTACATAAACTTTTGAAGTTCTCTAGACACTGTGACTCCATGAAATCCGTAAAAACAAGATCAGTTTGACAAAAATAGTCCTTGAAACCTCTGTGCCAACAGACATTAACGAGAGCTGCGTGAAGTTTTGAAATCTGGAAAAGAAAAAAGAATAATATTGGGTTTCAGGAAAATATTGGGATCCTAGAAATGTTGCCACATTTTCGCCTATAGATATTGCCTTTGTAAGGCCTGATTGGAGTAATTGTGTTTCAACTCAAATTCCTTCCATTTATGAAAGGTCAACTTTTCTAAGACTTTCCTCTAAACCTTTAAAATGGCTTCCTCTTTTTCTCGCCCAAAACAAATGTTGCTCCCAAAACAACTTGTGACGCCAAACTCTGCGTCCATCCTTTGTATCCCAAAATCATCATCTTACGATTAATGATTCTATGATGATGAATGATACAACTGCTAGCATAGTAACTAGGAATTTCCTTACTCGTATGGATGAAATATTATTAAAGGAATGTCTGAACAAAGAGGCTATTGATGACTCAATGGCTTTTAGCATTCAGAGTGCTGCAACTGTTTCTAACATGGCTCATCGTTTGCTTGCCAGAGCAAAAAAGGTTCATGAGCTGAACATGAAAATTCATCTCTTCGGAGAATGCCTCATGATTCTTAGCAAGAGGTTGAAAACCTTAAAAAGGAAATAAGGCTTTGTTGAAATTGGTGAGTTCATACTTCATAGATACATAGACAAACCTTGAAATGCTGCAGATTTCCAAAGAAAAGATTCTGGATGACCAAGAGAGGCTTGGCTAAGCTCAAGAGGTGTTGTTCTCTTTCTCCCGGAACTTCTAAGCCATATTGTAGCTTGATAGATTTTACAAAGCTTTTTCTTGCAAGTGAAAATAATTTATCAATTGTATGCTTTCTTTCTATTAATAATAATTGGGGAAATTCTTAAACTTGCACATGTGGTTTGCACACTTTTCAAAATGACGGTTTGGAACCTTGTGCCTTATAGGTTCAAATAACCACATTAAATCTCTCAAATTATATATATTTCAATGCATGTGAGTCCAAAATTTCTGGCCTACGTTAAACATACCCTCAAAATTTGATTGTCATTTTCAAATAGGCATGAAATATAAATTAAGGAAAAGCCATAATATTGTAATATAGTAGTGAAGAGCATTAACTACTATATACCCAAAACTTCAGGTTAAGGATTTCTTATATATTAGGATCCATGGGCTTCCGTCCCAGATCATATAATATAACAAAATATGGGGAGCCTCATTTCATCCTTTGAGGTTTATCATAATATTATTCATTTCACAGATTCACAAAATATATTTCTTTCTTGAGGTCTCAATTGTGATAAAATCGATCTTTGATAAATTCATCATTTTCTTATGCCAAAGAAACATGTGGTATGTCACAACTTGCAATAATACCTCAAGGATTGTCCATTTAATTGTTGGAACTTCATGTTCTCAACATTGTTAGATTTTGAACTTCAGGCCAAAATCACATATTCTCATGGTAAAGACATTCTTATAATTTCTTATACATATTTTGGGACTTCAGGCTCTTACATAAGTGTTCATGTATTTTAGGAACTTGGCATCTCATTTAATTGTTCATTCATGAGTTTAAGGAACTATAGGTCCCATTTTGCATATAGTGACAGTTCACCCAAAATGGTACTATTCATGTATACGTCACTATTGATGTATATGATACTATTCATCAAGTAATGAATACAATTTTTATTCATGCATACAATACATTTGCCAGGACAGTCACTATTCATGTGTCCAGTTACTATTCATGTCATGTGTACAGTACACTTCCCAATAAATTTAGTATTCATGTGCATGACACTATTCCAGTATATTGTACCTGTTACATCATCAAGGAACTTCAAGTCCTAAAGGATCAAGGATCTTCAGGTTTGATCACTTTTTCACATATGTAGTACCGGAGAACCGTCAGCTCTCATTTTATTTCACCATCAAGGATCTTCTGGTCCTAATGTAGTTGTATGACGAGGATCAATGAACTTATGATCTTGATCTGTGTATGTTGTAAAACTCATCATAACACACTTGTAAATTTAAAATAAATTGCTTGTAAATAAATTGCTGCTACGGACTATAAACTACACCACACTTTAAATAAAATTAAATGTGCAGTAAAATAAATTCATAATGTAAATTGCTTGCTATATGAATGTTAATTCCCACCATACTTTAAAATATAAAGTAAATATACAATAAAATAAATGTGCTTTCTATGATTACTAATACTACTACATACTTTAAATAAACAGTAAATATAAGGATAAAACCACCACCTGATATACATATATAGATATATAGATAAAGTATATAAGTAATATCGAAAGCATATTACTATTGTTAATATGCATAATATATCATATACTTTATATAATACAACATATTATATTACCATCAATTTTTCATATTAATATCATATATACTAATATAAAAAGAAATCATATCAAAGTGTAATGGACAAAGATCATGATTGCCACATTAAATGGTCGTGGAGGACTGACTACATGCCCCTGCTTTTCTTCCTTCCATCAACACAATGGTTAGTAATATAAATAATAGTGTAGCGGATAAAATTATACCTAAGAGCTTTTCGTACTTAGAGAACGTGTTGTAAAATAAATAGTGTATACGGGAATATTGAGCTGCACGTAAAGTAAGTGAGACACAATATTTAATGAGGTTCGGTCATGCCTACATCCTCGAAGAGCAACATCAGTAACTTTTTCATTATGTAAAATAATAGGGCTACAATTGTAATGTTTACAATTTCTCTGGCTCATTGATTTTTCTCTCTTGGAGAATTCTCTGCTCTCACTCTCCTTTCTTTCTCCCTTCCTCTCTGCTTGGGTTCTCATTTTCTTCTCTGATGATTGGTGCAGGGAGCATTTGCAAAAGAGGGAAGCCTTTTATAGGCAAATGTCAAGCCATTCCAATGAATGTGCATGAAAGCATTATGCACCAAAGTCTTCAAACCAATAATAAATGTGATCCGCATATTTATTCTTTACAACGTTGGTGGTGATGGTGACCTTATTTTTGGTCTGGGAGTACCGATTGATTTGGTTTGGTGATGCTAGTTAAATGCATTATTCAACGCCTTAATGATGGAGTATTTCTTAGTAATTCTTACTATTCGGTTTTGGTGTACCAAATGAAAACACGAGCAGTAAAATTTAAAATTGCAAAAACTTCAGTGAAACTGAAAAATTGTCAACCTATACTTCATTTAGAGTCTGCTTAGAAAGGATTTATATGTGAAGTTCGTTTAGAGAAGATGATAGGAAATTTTTCTAGTTTTATCTAAAATAGGAGTGGTGTTTTATTTTCAATAATTTTAGTAAACCGTAAATGTTCCGCATTGCCGCAGGTTCCAGTGGATTCTCTTTGTCTAACAAAATGCTACGTGGCACGTAAATATTACGCCACGTAAAGAACATTCGCATTTTTGCTCACCATTTTAATCCAAGGTGCACCCTTACTACACTTCTCAACATTTAACACATATCTATTGATATAATCATAGTTGCATAAATACAAAGTAAAGAGTTAACTATAATTATGCCAAATGGCACGTATTAAGTGTTGAGAATGATGATAATGATACACTTTAGGTTAAAGCGTGAGCAAAACTATACCTGCCCATCTAAACTTACACAACAAAAGCCCTTTCAACAACCTCCAATTTCCTAAAATGTTAAGGATAGAAACGTAATAGAGTAAAAAGCTCAAGGGCAATTTCAGCACAACAAGATAATTACACGTGTGCCACCAACATTTGTCTCACAAACTCGCACGCTTGCGTTCTTCTCCTTCTTCCTCTTCTTCTCTGTCTCTCAGGGATCCTCCAACAACGAACCAGAGCTTCTCATCGAGATTTTCTCTCTCCCTCAATTTCGATCCAATTTCGGTAATCTTTATTCCCTTTTAACTGATTTTTTGGTGACATATCAATTTCGTAGTTTCTGTAAATTCTGTTTGGTTGCCGAGAAAAAGAAGGGGGAAAAAAAGTAAACTTAAGCTTCCAAATCGTATATTTTATATATGGAATGATTCAATTGAAAATTATTTGAGCAAAGGGATGTTCGTTTGGCTCTCTTTAATTTCAGTTTGGATGGGTTTTCTAAAATTAGTAGTAGGTAGTTGTTAATTATCAGGATTAAGGGCGGAATTTTTTATTTTTTTCAGGCCACTAAGTGTGTATATTATGAGTTTCTTTATTCAATGTTCTTGAAAATTAGCTTAGTCCATAAATTGTGAAATTCAGTTTGGTTGTGATTGTAACTTGGCAATTGCTCTGTGTATAATTTGACCTTGGCATTCTATTACTGTTTTTAGAAATTTCAAATTTGGTTATTTAATGAGTATAAACAAAATTGGTCTATGCTATAATGACCATGAGTGGTAGCATTTTTATTGTTATTTTATTTTTCATTACAGGAACAGCTTTTCGTGCTCGAGGGACGACAGATAGGAGCAAGAAAGGTATCCCTACAGAGATATATATTTTTCTTTTGACCACCAAATTGTGTTTCGTTTTAATAATAATAAATAAGAGTTTTATGTTTTGATTGTCAACTTTGTTATTTTTCAAACACTTGTGATATCAATTGTTTTTGTTGGTGGTTTTGGGAACTTTAGGGAGAATACCTACCTTGTATTTGAAGTTGTTACTTTGCTTTGCACTGGCTCATAGAATCTTCTTCTTTTAGCAGTGGAGTCTTCATTCATCATTGTCAAGTGTTTTTCCTTACAAGTTTCCCTTCATACTTGTTGTGCACCAACGTAAACCAAGAAATTTCTAATAAAATAAAGTGAGGATGTTGGATGGCATTTGTATGATAGGGATGATGTGGGCACAGTTTATGTGTGTACTCAAGTCAAGTCATTGAAATTCAGAAGCCTTATTTTGCATGTATGATTCCATTCAAGCCAAGATGACGCCCTAAATCCAATATAACTATTGAGTGAGCTATTATGTTTGTACTTTAGTTGGAACCAATTTTATTCTGAATAATTGACTCTTTACAGTGCTCCTTTCGTAGGACACTTCTGTTGGAAATTGAGCATCCAAGAAGATGCAACAGTTGTGCACGGGGTACACCCATGTCCAATGCTCAGTTGACTGATTAACAAATAGTAATAATCGCCATAAATGGAATAAATTCACCACATAAGGTGGTTTTAGGCAAGGTAGGCCACATATGGCATTTTGTGGTCGTCTTTAAGTGATAGGAAGGAGGATTTCCATCGGCTTGCAGTGTAGATCCAAGTCTAACCTTATAAGTAATATGAATCTCAATCTTTCAATTTACATGCATATTGGAATTGATGCAAGGGCTTGAATTGAGGTTTATCTGTGTTCGTTGATTTTGAGTTATGGGCTGCAATATTTAAAACTTAGGGAGTTGGGGACCTATATCTCTATCTGCAATACCAAATTATTGTAGTAAAAGATGACTAGCTAGCTCGGGTTGAGCTGTGTAGGAATCTAACTTAACTGTGGGAAGTTTTAGATGAGCCCAAGGCTGAGCAAGGTAAAGCTCAGGTTGACCTCTTTATATTTCATCAGTAAACCTTTACATATGCATTTTGGTTTGTTTTCTTTATCTGTACAGGACTATCACAAATAACTAATGAGACTACTATGATGTTGAATGCTGCCCGCCTACATTTTCTTGTTTACTATTTAGTACATATATCCTCTTTATGCTCATCTGTTGATATCCTTCATTGATGATGACACAACTTTCCATTTCCTTTGTTAGCTTTTGTGGGTTGCCTTTAGTAGAATTCTGTTGTAAAAGACATAAAATTCCAGTTTTCTGATAAATACATTCAAGAAGATTAATTTGCATAGCTTATTTTGTGGTGTTGTGCTCCAAGAAACTATTGCCTGGTCTTGCAGAAGCTTGCTGCTCAAACAAGAAAATGGAGCTAAGTACCATCAAAGATGCATTTGAGCGTGTTGTTAAGAAGCAAAAATTATGTTCTTCTAGATCCCAAGAAGTAATTGACCTAGTTGGTCGTGAAATTGAACAGGCACTGACACGACTCCTATCAGCTCATGATCCCACCTCTCCTGTTGATTATAGATCCATCCTTGCAGAGCTTAAACTCAAGCTCAATGGAATTGGCCCAATCCACCAGTTAGAGGGCTCACATAAGGAACTAAACGGAAACCTTAGCAGGTACACTAAATTGCTGGAAAAGTCCTTGAATCCAGACATATCAAAGGCATACAGAGATGTTGACTTTGACCATCACATTGAGAATCAGCTGATTGCAAATCATTTTTACCGGCAAGGTTCGTTTGATTTGGGAGATGGCATAATAGATGAGGCTGGAGAACCAGAGTCAACCATTCTAAAATCTCAGTTCATGGTAATGCATCAGATACTTGAGGCTATGAAGGTTAAGAACCTCGAGCCTGCTCTGAACTGGGTCTCTGCTAACCGCGAGAAACTGAATCAGAGTGGGTCAAATCTTGAGCTTAAACTTCACAGTTTGCAGTTTCTGGAGATTTTGAAAAAGGGAACTCAAGCTGATGCACTTAAATATGCCAGGACTTGCCTTGCTCCTTTTGCTTCTCCCGCCTCCCCTCACAAGGAAGAGGTCCTGAAGCTCATGGGTTGCCTGTTGTATCCAGGAAGGCTTGACAGCTCCCCATATTCTGAGTTTACATCCCCAACCCATTGGGAGAAGTCGATGGAGGATCTTACTCGGCAGTTCTGCAGTCTGTTGGGGCAGTCCTATAATAGCCCATTGAGTATGACAATAGCTGCTGGATTGGAAGGGTTGCCAACTCTCTTGAAGTTGGCAAATGTAATGGCTGCGAAGAAGCAGGAGTGGCAGGCGATGAAACAATTGCCAGTCCCTGTGGAGTTGGGGAAGGAATTTCAGTTCCATTCAATATTTGTCTGTCCTGTGAGTAGAGATCAAGGCAGCGAAGAGAATCCGCCAATGTTGATGCCATGTTTGCATGTTCTCTGCAAGCAATCAATCCTGAAGCTGACCAAGAGCAGCACACGAACATTTAAATGCCCGTATTGTCCAGCAGAGGCTTCAGCTGCTCAGTGCCGCCAGCTATATTTCTGAATTGTAATCACCCTTACTCTGCAAGATCTATGGTGTTACCGTACATTGCCTCCATGTGAGATACCAGTTTGTATATAGAAATTCCTTCCAAACTCTTCGTTTGATTCTTGAAGTACCATTAATTTGCATAAAATGGTGAACAAACATTTGTTAATTTCATGGAATGTGATGTAATGCAAAGGTTATCTGTTGGAAGCAGTCTAGAACATGAGCATTTCCCAATTTGGATGTTTCATGGTTCCAAAAGAGAATGCAATTTTTATGGATTTACAATTTGAACTTTGATAACAAAACAACACAGGCAGCAGTAAGTTTGTTACAAATTATAGATCCTAGAAAAATCTCTCCCTTTAAAGGCAATATAATCTTGAGTGCATAAATACCAGTGTTAGCATATTTTCTTTTTCTCTGAAGGAGCGGGTGGATATCTAGCTGCAATTTGCCAAGGCCAACCACTACCAACATTTGTACATTTTGCCTTGGAGGAACATATCATATGATTTTAGAAAATACACTTTTTTTTCTTTCTCTTTTTTTTCTTTTGATTTATTAGGAAATTTCACTCTGAAATTCTCAGGAAAATTGATCAAGTAGCCCCAACAAGCTTCAAGTAAAATTTTCATCTGTTATCCCAAATGAGATGTTTGGAAACCTGATCATCATAACAAAAAAATTGATTAAACTCTAGAGTATCTGAATTTGTTATTTCAACAAATTTCACATCCCAACAAAACCGCTAATATTTGACACCCAAATTGCAAACCAAAAGTGATCTAATTGTCTTCTGAGAACCCCATCATTCTCTTCAAACCCGGAAAAAATGCTGAAGCAGAAGATTTTGCAGGTGGGTTTTCTTCATGGAGATGTTCTTCAACCAATTCCTTAACAGACTTCGCAGACAATGGGTGAAAATTGACCCCCCATTCTGAAACAAACCCTTTTACCAAAACCCACTTGTCCTCCTCCTCCATTTTCCTCCATTTCTTCCTCACTTCCTCTGATTTTGAATTGAGGTACTGACACAGCTCTGTGAAGAGAAGCTCTCTGCTCTTCTTCATGGCCTCTTCTCTCTGCATGAAAAGGGTGTTCATCTTTGACAAATCTGATGCAAGCTCTGCATCACTGATGTTTTTGTTGTTGCAGTGGATTATTGTTTGGGTTTTGGGTCTGGTGTTGAAAAGGGTTATGAAGGGGAAAGAATTGGTGTGGAATTTTGGAGGTTGTTTGGGGATTTTTGGGGAAAGGAGATTCATTCTTAGTGCCATTTTGAGGATTTTAGTTTCTGTTTCAGATTGGTTAGAGGCTCAGGAGGAAGTAAAGGAGAGTGAGGTTAAAGAAAATTTTGTCCATTTTTTGAGAGCTAGCCCACAGGCAATGTTTATGGTGTGGCCCTGTGAAATTATATCAAGCCCAATCCAGAAGTGTGTTATTTTTTTTGGTTTAGAAGTTAGGACGAGTAGAGGGGCAATCCAGCTCAGGTGAGAATATCTTTTTGCGAACCTCTATTTGGGGCTCTATCTCAACCATTGAAGTGATCTCAACGGCTGAAGAAGAAAAACAAGCTCACAGTAGAATCGGGTACAATGCAGCTCCTCTTTTGCCGCTCACGCATTTTTTTTGTTCATTCCTTGCACCATTTAATTATTTTATGAATAATAACTCCAAACCCCCCAAATCTCACAACACAGATACCCAAAAGGTCATAACTCCACCCAAAAACCAGATTAAAGAAAAAACTGTTTTCATTTGTGCAAAATCTCACAACCCAAAATCTCTGAACTTCTCAAATACCCATTTCTCAACTTCTTCGTGATCGAGTGTTGCCTCTGATATCAAAACCCTTTCTAGTCGCCTATTCATTCCATCCTCCGTAATCGAGTGTTGCCTAAGAATCATCAACGGTTTGTCCAAAATTAGTTGTCCCGACATCTGCATTTTCTGAACTTCTCCCAAATCGAATTTTGATCTTTCAAAGAAGCATCAACCAGTTCTGTGGTAAGTGAACTTGCAATGAAAGCGAAATTTAAGAACTGTAAGATTATATTCTATCTACCGACCTATTGTAACTCTTCCTCTTATCAATTTTATCGCTAAATGGAGTTTATGGATATGGGTGTGTTTATCGTAGTGTGAATGAGTATCCGTTTGTAGTTTGCTTAGTTCCTGTGAATTTTGGTTTTGCTAGATTAGAAGCAGTCTGTCTACTGTGCCTGAATGTTTAAGTCCTTGTAGTTTGCTTAGTTCCTTTCTTCTTTTGGTCGTTTGTATATACACTCTTGTTTAGTGTTTAGAATGGCATTTCAAATGCCCTCTGACTCTTATTCTTCTTATTGAGATGCTGTTCTTACTGAAATTGATATCCCCTTTGTTGACATTGTGCTTCCTTTTTCTTACGTGTGTCGTCCTGTGTGGAAGGACGCTCTGTGCATGTTTTTTCCTTTACGTGTTTTTATACTTGCATGTTATTCTTTCCAAATTTGTGCTGAATCACAGAGTTAAAGAAAAATTTCTTCCATTGAAATAGGAGATAAACATGCCCTGTTACATCATGATAAATATAAGAAGAAACTAAGCACTCTTAAACCTTTTCCTATTCGAGACCCAGAACCTTTTCCTCCACCATTAGTCTCTTAATATGTTGTCTCTTCTTCTTAATCTTAGAACACCCAAAGAGCATACATAGGTTGTTTCCCAATCTGTACATGTCTGCTTAGTTGCTCAGAATTCTTCCCAAGCTATGCAAATATGAAATATGTTTGTAATTTCCAATCAGAGCTTTAGTCATCCAAAGCAATAAGTGTATAGGAGTAGTAGGCTAGGTGGTGTTCCATGACACTTCCACAGCTGACTCGCTTAAGTGCTACTAGGTAAAGCCATCACTCCTGCCGGAGATCTTTGTAATTTTTCTCGCTTTTGATGTTTTTATGCTTCTGACTAAGATAAAGATATAGTATAGTTGTGCAGCTCTCCAGTTTTCTTTTTTACTATTGGTTTGTTTCTAAATAAATGTCTGAGACCCAAATAGTTTTTTTGTGTTGGTATAATCTCCTTACCATTAAAGGCCACAAGGTGAACACGAAAGTTGCTCTAGCCTAGGTTTAGGTAATGGTGGGGAAGCTGGATGATACCAGCCTCCAGGCACAATAGGGAACATTATGTTTACCATTGATTGTTGGGGTCTTGTTTTATTCAAATTTAAGTCTAAGCAAAAATGTCTTTGTTTATCCCTTTATCTGGTCAGCAGGTAATAGTGGTAGATTTTTCTTGAATCAATATTACATAATAAACCATATATTTGCAGTTTTTCACTTGGGTATGAAGAGATGAGCTTTTTGGTTGCTTACCTGGATATTTGATTGTAGTGACCATCAATTTCTGTCATTGTTGGAGTTATGGAATATGTTATTTTGAGTATGAGCTTTGGATTAGTTTAGTAGTAGATCCGGGTGAGAACTAAATAATTAATTTGTGGTCTTATTTCAGCAAATCTTGGGAGCTCATATATCATAAATTAATAGTATTTAACTTTTTGATAAAATAAATGTTATATGTAAGAGTTTTAATGGTTTTGGCTTTTTATGGAAGGAATGGTGCCTGCATTCATGGTGAACTATATCCTTTTCCATGTCATGTGATACAGGGCCTGTACCTGGGGACCTTGATCGGGAATGGAATTGAGAAGTTAGCATCGATATAGGTATGTGTTGATCATATTGTGAGTATTATGGACATGGGTATCCAATTCTGTATCCGAATGTGTTGATAATAATGTGAGTAGTATTTATATGGATATGATTTTTGTCTCTGGCCAATAGGTGAGTACTACCAGATATGGGTATCATTTTTGTATCTTGCCAATAGCTGAGTATGGAGTTGGGTATCATTTTTGTATCTTGCGAATAACTGAGTAGTATAGAATATAGATTTGGGTATCATATTCTGAATTTGAATGTATGGGTATCAATTTTGTATCTTGATAATAAGTGAGTAGTATAGATTTGGGTATCAGATTTTGTATCTGAAAGGTGTTGATAATAGTGCCAATAGTATGGATATGAGTATCATTTTTTTATCTTTCTAATAGGTGAGTAGTATGGATTTGGGTACCAGATTCTGGATCTAAATGTGCAGGTTTCATTTTTTATATCTTGATAATAGGTGAGTAGTATGGATTTGGGTATAATTTTCTGTATTGAATGTGCAAGATAATAGTGCGAATGGTATGGATATGTGTATCATTTTTGTATCTGAATGTGTTGATGGATATGGATATCATTTTTATATCCTTCTAATTGGTGAGTAATATGGATTTGGGTAGTAGATTATGTATATGAATTTATTGATAACAGTGAATAGTGTGGATTTATTAATTACTCATGCCTGAAATCTTTGTATTACTTTTAGTTCTCCTTTAGTATTCTAGCATGAAGACAACTATGCTAAGTTCAATGCATAGTGATGCTGCCATATGTTTCTCCCTAAAAAGGTCATTCATAGTGCCATGAATTCATCCTAACTATTGTCTATTTTTAATTTTTTTTTTTAAGAGAGGCGTTGTTGACCAGCTAAATTCTGGGTTGGAAAATATATAGTAGGAAATCAAGGCCCAGCTGTTTAGAGTCCATTTAACCAGTTGTGAAATATTTGTGTATGATTCGAAATTAGATTTGTGCAGAACTCAAACATTGATAAAAGCACTGCAGCCGATTGCGAAATTGATCCCTATGTTGTTAAAAGAAGCTGGATATGTTGACGGTTGTCCTCTACTAATAACTGAGTGGCCAATTAATCGAGTAATTGATGTTCCCCAACAAGTTGGTGGGTGAGTAACTTTCCACCTACAAATTTACATATGTTATGTACAAATTGTGGAATGATTCACGGTGTCTTGCTAATTTTCAGGGGGACTGCGGGATGTTTGTCATAAAATATTGCGAATTTCTCAGCTCCAATGTAGACTTGGTGCAAATTTGTGACGAGGCCATCCATTTATTCTAGTTAAAGCTTGCTATAGACTTGTTGCAGGGATACTGCAACATATAGGAGTGTGATTGTGGGTGATGGAATTATTGAACTGTCTGGGTGGTTTAGTTTTTAATTTTGTTGGTAAGAATTGTTTAAGTCCTGGATGAGGATTCGGTTGGGATTACCAAATCCCGTTGATATGCATCTGAGGGTACTTAGTTATTTCTTTTCCTGGGGCTATGCCTCCTTTGTTTATACTCAAAAAAAAAAATTTAAAAACTAAACTTTACCAGCAATGCACTCCATTTTAGCTAACCACAAATATTTTATTATTTTAAATTCATTACAATTATAATATGAAAAAATTTAAATTTTTTTTTGAAAAGGACCCAAAATGACCTTCTCAGGACCGCAGTGTCGACAGCTCTTTGTTTCAATGTTGGCTGAAGAAGTCGACATTGCCCACAATGAAATGCCTATATTGCACGTCTTGACCATATGTATAAAATACACGGGAAAGAAAAACATAGTTGAAATACAAAACATAAACAAAATAAGAATATAACAAACTTGCACGTGTTCCTTCAAAAAGGGTACTTGTGATCCAGTGATGGTACACGTGTTCATTCACTAGTAACCCCATAACTGGTTCCCCATATGTCCCAAGTGGTGGCTTCGGGGTTGGTTTCGATTTCTTTATCCTTTTACAGTTCATAATGGAGACAACGACATGAGGGCTTGATCAACACAGCCACGTATAATATTAAACAGGTAACTTGGGTTTTCGAACGTGCACATGTAGAATATTAATACCCACCCCAAGTTATTCTTTCTTCATAGCATAAAAACATATATAATATGAGAAGGAAATGCCATATTTCCATAATACTTTGTACGAGTAACCCGTAAACCCTAAACCCTAACCCCTAACCTCTAACCCCTACCATGTAAACCCTAAACCGTACCATTTGTAATAAATTTTGAAGTTTTAACAAATAGTTAATTGGATGAGATGCCAGCTGGTGACATCCCTTGCTTGACACGTATCCCCTTTCAAAAACATATAATCAAATTTTGTTGTAAATACATTTAAAATATTAAAATAAATGGGAAAATACCAACAAAAATACGTATGTATTTCTCAGCACCAATAATTCATATCCCAAGCCAAAAAAGTAGTTTAAATTTTTTTTAAAAAAGTAGTTTAAATTTTTTTAAAAAAATTTAAAGTTGGGGGCCGTCCCTAAATGTGAATGATGCAAATGAAATACATAAATACACTTTGTAAATCCTAAGCTATTGTTTGTTTGATCACATAAGGACCGGATCAAAAATTGAATGTAATTAATGGGAAAAATACATTGGATGCCAAACCCTAAACCCTAATGTAATTAATGAAATACATTAAAATTGTTTGTTTGAATTATAATTAATTTTTGAAACAAAAAGAAATAGTTATTTATATGACATGAGACATTATCTTCTACTATGTTGTGTGAAAACAAAATTTTGGCTTTATAAAATTTGGAGTAATAATTGGAGCAAGAGTTGTTGTAAGGGATGTTCAACATAGTATTATTGTTGGTATAGAAACAAACTTGGATTTGAGAAATTATTTGAATTTTTATATTTCAAAATTATATTTTCAAGATTAAAAGGAAACGTGACAAGGAGTTGGTGGGAATTTTTGGCGAATTTTCTGAATTTGGATTAATTTATTATAATTTTTGGAAGTTAAAATATGAAAAATACTAAGAAATGGAAGAGAATGACACATGGCAACATCTCATAGGTGGGTCATAAAAATTTATGACATGTGTCAGGATCGCGTAACGCCACATGTCACTAGAGGTTCATTTTTGTATTTTAAATGTAACAATTTCACAAAAAATGAATAATACTATTACTCTCTCTTACAAGAACTTTTGCTCCAATTATTACTTCAAATTTCCCAAGGTAAAAATGTTGTTTTCACACATCATAGTCGAAGATAATGTCACAAGGAGATTTTAGAAATGTTCTGTGCATTTTTCTGAATTTTTTATTCACTTTTTGTCAATTGCTTAAGTTTAAGATACAAAAATAAACCACTAATGACACGTGGCGGTACACAATACTGACACCTTTCAGACACTCTGATGATGCACCAATCTGGTACTGCCATGTGTCATTTTCTTCCATTTATTAGTATTTTCCAATGCTTGAAGTTCCAAAAATCATAAAAAATTCATACAAAATCTGAAAATTTCACCAAAGAATCCCACAAACTTCTTATCACATTTCCTTCATCTTTTAAGCTTTAAAAATATTATTTTGACATATACAAAATTCAAATAATTTCTCAAAGTTAAGTTTGTTTATATACTAACAATATTACTATTACTCTCCCTTACAACAACTCTTCCTCCCATTATTACTTCAAATTTTCCAAAGTCAAAATTTTATTTTCACACATCATAGTAGAAGATAATGTCACAAGGAGTTTTTAGAAATTTTTGGTACATTTTTTGGATTTTGTATTCATTTTTTGTGAATTTTTTAAGGTAAAGACACAAGAATGAAGCTCTGATGACACATGGCATTACGCGATCCTGACACTTGTCGGAAACTCTGAAACGCACCTATAAGACGCTAACATGTGTTATTATATTGAATTTATTACTATTTTACAATGCTTTAACTCCCAAAATTCATAATAAATTCATAAAAATTCACAAAAAAATTACTTCATATTTTAAGCTTTAAATCCATTTCGATATCAAAACAAATAAATAATTTGATAGATGCCAGATGGCGGTAGTACGATGGTTAGGTGCAAGGTTTTTACCTTGCCTTTTGGTTTGGCAGAGATGACCACGTTTAATGATTATGTTACATTATATGTTTCAATGCTCACAACTCTTTCAACATATTTCCTTGCCTTTAAGGTTGGAAGTTTTCCCATTTCACTGCAATTTCCTTCCCTTTTGTAGAAACCCTAATGAATAAGTATTGAAGCCCTAATGAAATCTTTGTGATGCTTTTATGAAACATATTTTGACAAAAGTCAAAATGACATGTTTGGAACTTTACAAATTATTGAATGTGCTAATATTTTCTTCTATTACCCAAAATGATACACCACTGATGCTCTAGTGAATTCGTTCAGACACTTTTATAAAACTTGTTTTGAGAGAGTGATACTCGTAGAATGGATATAATTTATAAATGATTCACTTCCTCCAATTATTACTTCAAATTTCCATAAATAGTAATTAAGACTTCTTAGTAAAAATAAAATAAAACTTAGGAAGCTTTAGTAAAGCGATGTTGAAGCTGTAGTGAATCCTTTTGAAGCGTTTATGAAACATATTTTTGTGGCAAACAAGTGATGTTGCAACATTGTGATTCTGAACACAAGGCAACCAAAGCTTTAAACAAGGGCCTGTACAAATTAAATGAACACAATAAAAATAAAACCAAGCTACTAAAATTCCAATATTAAACCCAAAACGAAACAAAACAGTCCCAATTTAAGAGGAATACTCAACAGTAAATGCAGCAGTACCAAAAATACGTTTAAGCAATTTTTTTTTTTTTTTTCTATATTCGATTACATTATGATTTAGCATATTACTGGTATCAGTTTCCAACACTTGGAGACAAAGCAACATATGCACAAAAAGTGACATAATGAATATATCAAGAACCCTTCAATAATTTATCAATAACCGGTGAATAATGTATTAATAGTCCACCAATATTGTATCAGTCACCCATCAATAGTTTATCAACAACCCATCACTCCTGTCAATAGTTTATCACTGTCATAGAAAGTTTGAAACAAAAACACAACTAATAATTATGTCTTATTACACAAAAACACCCAAATTAATGTCAGTTGTTTTTTCAATTGAGTACATGTTCACTAGGATGTTGTGGCTCTTGAGAAAGCTAAGACTAGACAAACATTTACCCCTCTAGTAAATACATCATTTTGTTGGTCGACAAAGATGGAAATGATAATATAAAGCAACATACGGCTGATTATCTACCAAATTTCAAGTGCTAAAAAGGCTTTTAATAAGGCATACCTGTAGCAATTGCAATTAGTTCCAACTCTACACCACCAACCCATCTGTAGCAGGCAAGTTCATGTGCATCAATAGGTGATTTGCTTCATCATCAAACCTGCATTGACAGATGACCAAGGTAGCACCCACATCCTGCATATCAGTGATTATCCGTGAGTAAACCTAGATGGTATAGTAATGAAGAAAAAGTTGTAGCATCCCTCTGGAGAAAGGAAAAACCAAGAAAATATGTCTCGTATGCCCATATGGTAGCCACAAATGACACAAATGGACAAAACATTAACAATATAATGAGTATTCTCATTAAACCAGAGAAACAATGACCAGTATGCATAAGGCTATGAGATGCCAAACAATCATTATCAATAATTGGAGCCCTATGAAACCTATAGCATAACTCGAAACAGGCCTTACCTACAATGAATATCTTTCCAATGAACTCCACAACACTGTTTTCCTCTATCCAGAGGTATATCCAGCTGCAAACTAGAAGAGAAAACACGAATATATCATAAGGAAAATTAAAATTTCTTTTCTTTAAGAGAAGGAAAATAAAAATCTCTGAAGAGCCCCTTAAGGGACTTATTCCTGTTTATGCTAGGAACTCTAAACCTTCTCTTTGACAGTTGTAAAACTTTTTCCCCGACTAACCATTCAGTGAAGCCGAGGGCAAGGCAGGCAAAAAACCCCTCAAGTCTACATCTATAATCCCAAATTTGCCACATACCCGCACACCCAATACCTATTTCGCCAAAATTAATGTCTTTACATGAGATTTATTCAAAATACCATATTAAAAATATGTTCAAATTAAGAAAAGGAAGAGGAATGTACCAGATTTCTTAACCAGAGCAAGGAAGGAAGGAGATAACCTCTGCAAGAGAGAAGAACCAGAGAAAATAAAGAGAAGAGCTCACTTGTGTTAATCATGAGGAGACAAGAACCAAAACAGAGTCTTAATCATCAAACAAACACATAATAACATAGCCGAGTTGTTCAATCCATTCTATGCTTTTCTATAGCCCATAAATTATAAATATTGGTACAAAGAGTAGACAACAAGCAGAGACATGGAATGAAAAACAAAACCGCAAGATCATATCCTAATACCCACAAACAAACACAATCAATCATATTCAACCCCAATATAAATCATGCCCACCCAAACAAAAAAATCTAGTTTTTTTTGCCTTTCTTCTAAATAAAACACCTCAAATCTACACATACAACCCCAAATTTTTCACATACCTGCACATCCAAAACCCATTTCCCAAAAAGAAAGCGATATATCCAGATTGGTAGCCAGTCATGATAGTTTTCACGAAAAAATTTCAGAAGAGAAGAGTGATGCTTTGTATAGAAATGAAAGCGAGGAAGCCAGTCTATTGATCCGTCTCTGAATATGGGTAGATGGAAAAATAGATGAGAAAAGAGGGATGCAGTTAGGGAGATTGAAAAGTCATATGGAAAGGTAAAGCTGATTGCTTTAAGTTTTTTAATATAATTTTGGGGCTAAAATATCAACATTCAAGGACAGAGTCAACAATGCGGGAAAAAATGGCGCTCACGCGGGAAAGAAATATTTTCCGAAAAAGTTTTGGAGGAGAGAGGGGAGAGAGAGAGCAAATTGAGGGTCAGATTCTAGTACAACAGATTCACTTAGAATTGCTTTTTCTGAGCCATTAGATTAAATCCAACGGTGTTCTAAAAAAGAAGTTCTCAAAAAGAAGTTCCCACCAGAGAACAGCCCATCCGGCTAACACCCCATTATTCAATCCTGAAGTTTATTTGAGTAGTTGTAAATTTGAAATTATAAAAAATTAATCTGAGCATTGAAATTATGAAAAATTATGTTCAGATAAAAAAAATTACAACAAATATGTCTATGTTTTACATTATTTCTTCGGCATTTTGTAGGAGAAAAACTTGAGATTAAATGCATATTTCTTCTGTTCATCACCGGAAACAAACACATTTCCTTTCTAAACAAAATGCATTTAGCATGTCGGAGTCCTGCAAGGGATTGCAGGCTTGTAGCTAAAGTGATTCACAATATTTCTTACTTTGCATTCGTAGTTCTGTGTCTCGCTCTTCACAAATATTGTTTGTATCAAAATCTATATAAGCATTAAACAGAGGGTATACTTCACATTTGTGGAGTACATTTGTGGAGTACTTATTTTAACTGTTGTAACAATATTTTATTACTATCCTTCTTATTAGTGTCTTTAGACTTCGACCGCAAGTAGTCTACTCGCTCTCTTGCACCCGAGTTTAATACTTTTAGTTCTACATTAGAGTAGTTAAAATATTGCTTAAAAAATATATAATTTGAATATCAAAATGGAGACGCTATTTTAAGCAACGGTCACGATTAAATACATTAAAAACCATCCTACATACTTAGCTATTCCAATTTTTGACTTAAGAGGATCCATAAGCCATGATGTATGGATCCAGGAGCCTCCCCAAATAATATTAAACAGTGATGAAAGAACATTACTCATTTGTTTAAAAAAAATTTCTCTTGATTTGATTTTGTTACAATTTGAGTGCAATCGGTACCATGCCACTCTCCTTCACGAAAGAGAGGAAACAGCAGCTTTCCTCTATCTATAAGCTGCCGCCAAATTTTCCAGTTAGACTTGTGCTGTGATTGTATGCACCCAATGCCCACCTTTATCTTGTCCCACTTCGTGTACAAAAAGAATCGGCTGATTCGGCTCAATTCAGCTCATGTGAAAGCCATCCTTGTATCCAATTTCAGATCATAAGTTCTACCAAGTGTTCATCATCCTATCTGCAACCCAATACGGATCATCTCTGTTAGAATGTCAACCCATGTATCTGGTACACCAGGTAAGCACCAGTGCATGCAATCCTGGCCCCAGGTTGCGACGGCATCCTTCTGTCCCAACCAAATTGCTGGATGGGCATCCGCTCTGAACTCACTTAGATAAGTCAGGTTAAGCAATTGAATATCGGTTCGTTGCAAAGTGTCTTCAATCAGATGATTCAGCAGTCTTTCTTCTTTATTCGGTCCATTGTTGCTGGGGTCAAACCACAAGTCAAGCTGTTGAGGTATTACCATATGATTTTCTCAAGAAAACTGGGGGGGGGGGGGGGCAAGATATCGTCTAAACAAAAATTAGAGGAAAGAGAAAAACAAAATGAAGTATGAGATTTGGTTTCAATTTCAAGCCATGGTTAGGTTATGAATTCATGAATATTCCAGAGCACATAAATAAAATTTGAAAGAAAGTTCTACAATTTTGTTCCACAGTGGACATGAACCAAACTGATATTGTAGCTCATATATGAAACCATGGTAAGTGGCATAACGAAGGAAAGCCATCATGAATACATACCTGCTGCTCTTCAAGGGGCTTATTGAACAAGCAACTGCCATTTTGATTCCACTCACCCCCGTAGAAATGCCTTGGTGATTGTAACCGCCATAACTTGAGTGTCTTTTGAGGAAGTTTGTTTTGTATGTAAGAGACCATATTCTCAAGAACAACTTTAAATCCATCTAATATGTCAAGGGGAGGTAAGATTGGTTTGCCGGCACGATAAAAAAAGTGAGAGGAGTCTCTTTTGGGAACTTATCAGAACTCCACCTAGTTAAGCACAAATTCTTTAGTAATTCCATGCTGTTTTCTGCAGAAATATGAAAGGATAACAGAGGCCAGAGTATGCAAACCAACTAATGAGGTGCCAGCTCAATGAAACAAACTGAACAAGAGATTTGAGTGTAGCGCTAGTGTATCCATTGTTAAGAGGGAGCTTTCTGATTTTCTTTTTGAAGACTTCAATATTTCTTAAAGTTATTCTGTTCATTTCAGAAACCAGTCACAACCTATGTGTGTGTGTGTGTAATTATCTCTATGTCAATAAAGAATTTCTCGTCATTCATGTTTCAATAAAAATCTCATTAATAATAAGGAATAGAACAAGTCATTTGATCACTACCACCGAAAGAGGACCATACTATTCATGATGTTTGTAAAACTAGATTTAAGACCCTTATTGGCATGAATTTAAAATTTTCAAAATATAAATAAACGCTGGATAAATCAGTTCATTAACCAACATCTTTGGTGAATTAGGAGAGAAGGGACAAGATAATTACCAGTGCCCAGTATTGAAAACAAGGACATCATAAAAATCAGCAATGTTGGCCCAATCATCAGCAGGAATATCAACATCCACACGATGTATTCCTTTCACTCCATCTTCATCACCACGTGCAGGCTGTTTCGACTTCCACCTTGATTTAATGAGCTATGAGCATGTGAGATTTCCGTTCTCAGAATTTTTTTCAGACGAATATGAAACTCGGATAAAGACAACTAACAAGATTCTAGATTGACTTTCAGTTGAGGGGAACCATGAAGACCGCCACAGGTTCCCCTCAAACCTCAGGGAAAACCAAAACAGAATGTTATAAGCAAGAAAGAATTGAAATTTTTCCAACCACTTCACTTATGTATATCCATTAATATCTAAACATCCGTTTCCTCCAGATACAAAATTAAGTTGCTTAAGGTTAAATCCACCAAACTCGTCAATGTCAGTACCAATCTGTTTTTGAACAACCTTAAATCATTTGTATGCACAAAGATGCTTGATTTAACTTATACGGTTCATATTTTTGTGCACTTTGTTCGTTTGTTGTAACAATATACGTAATGGTAGCACATAACAACATTTATTCTTCTCATTAGATTACACTAATCATCAATGCATACTTATAAATCAAACTAGGTAGCAGAAGCAAAACAATCCCATGAAAGAATTGCGTAGAAAACTAACAATCTTACTCATATTTGGCGAGCAACACTGCCCGATGATACCCCACTGTAACATTGAACTTAGGAAAATAAGCTCCTCTCCAAGCCCCCTTCCTCTTCCACTTCTTAGCACCCAAATCAGCCACTCTCAGAATGCACAAAAACGACACCAAAAAGTTCTCATTCAGAGAGTCGCCGACAAACCCAATATTCCTGTTCCTCATCAGACCCAGAAATCGAACCGGGTCGATCCGATGCAAAACGCAATCTTGAGGGACCCATTTCCAAGAATTGATGGTACCCATATTGTCCCTCTTGTTCCTCAAGCAATTCCAGGCGTTTCTGTGAAATGGGCAGGTCTCATCGTACATGGGTCTGCGGTTGGGGTCTTGGACCCAATGGCCATTGAAGAGATTGCAGGAAGGTAAAGTGCGGATTTTCTTGGGTTGTGGGGATGGTGGAGAGGGGGTGTGGAAGGGGAGGAGTGAAGAGTAGATAAAGAGGAGCAGGAGGGTCAGTAGAATGAGACATGGGAAGACGGGTGAGAGTAGCTTGGGTGCCATGGTGAAGAAGCATTTGTCATCTATTTCTATTTTTGAGAAACACAGAGAGAGAGAGAGAGAGAGAGAGAGAGAGAGAGAGAGAGAGGGGCTTTGAGCCTTTGGAAAAACCAACGTAAGCTTCACCGCGTGCCAATTTCTCTTCAGATCTGTTAGTTTAAATCTCATAAAAACAGTTCACCATATATATCTATATATCTATATAGATAGATCTGAATGTATAAAGCAAAATAGAGAGAGAAAGGTGAAACATTCAAAAATTTCTTTATTAAAAGAGGGTGAAATAGTAAAATGCCATTGATTTATTTAAAATAAAAATAAAAATAAAATCGTGTTGTGCTTAACTCGCAGGAGAAGACGGTTGCCTAGAAAATCAAAACAGCTGAAGAACGTGGAGTAAAAATCCATGGGTTCAGAACCCACGAAGATGGCGGTTTCCACAATTTCAGAACCTATCACCACCATGTTACTTATATTTTCTTCCTCCACTTTACTGGCACCCTTTTCTGCTTCAGAAATTGAAATCGCGAGTAACCACAGTGTACAGATTTGGTCAGACCCAAAAACCTTCCTTTCTCATTCCACCCCACACCTGCTGACACCGAGTTAAAGGTTTCGAGCCTTAGCAGATTTCTGTTTCGCTTTCTGCCAATAACGACTCTGTTTGGATCTCCTGGGTTACAGGTTTTGATTTGATTTGATTTTATATTTTTTGATTTTGTACTTGGGTTTAGAGCTGTAAGCTTTAAGCTTTATCGTAAATGGAATTTCTTGGCTTTGCAATTGAAAAGTTCATGAATTTTTGTTGCAGGGGAATCGCAAATTTTTGTTCCAAAAGTGTGGCAAGTGCTGTTCGTTATGGGAAGCTGAGATATCCACCAACGCATGAAGCAGTGAGTTTCGCAAATCTTCTGCTTCTTTGAATTTTGTGGGTTTGCAATTGGGTTTCAGTTTCTTATAAATTTTTTAATTTTTTTTTCTGGGATTAATCTCTCTCTCTCTCTCTCTCTCTCTCTCACTCTCTGTGAAAATAGATGCTCATTGAGCAACCCACAATCTAACAGTGGGATCTTTACTTCTCTCTCTCTCTCTAATTTTTGGTTCCTGATAGAATTTTTGCTTCAATTTCTGCTCTTTTAGGTTATTCAATGAAGAAAGCATTTAGGTTTGATCTGTTTACTATCTCTAATTTTTGGATCCTAATGGAATTTCTTTGATTATATACGTTGTTTCTCCAGAGCACCAATGAAGAAAGCATTTAGATTTGATGGGTTTGATGTCAATGGTATGCATCTCTCCCTCTTTAGCTTTTGCTTTCCCCCTGTGCGTTCATAGTCAGATTTGGTAATTTTATGCTAACCCCCTAGAAAGCATACATATATTGCTCATGTTTCCGTATATGCACACACATAGAGTGAGAGTGTCACGAAGACAATTTCAATAAATGGACAGAGATGGAGAAATTGAACATCTAATAGAAATACACGATTGCCTTTGTATTCCTAAATTCACTGTGTGTTAGTATAATTGCAAATACAACAATGTCCTTGAAGTGAATGCATTGCAGTAGATGAAACAATCACCTTAAATGATATGATATTATATGTACTCTTTCACATTCTCTCTCTGTGGCCAAAAAAGAAAAACTTTATGTGGTGATTTTATACCTCGCCGATGTGTTGGCACTCATAATTCCAGCAAAACTGAAAAAGCAAAATTCAAGAAGTTCAGCTCTGCGAAACATCAGGGAAAAAAGAACAGACAGCAATGAAAATCATACTATTTTCATACTAGAACGTAAAAATGGGATTATTATGTATTCAAGCAGGTTACTTACTGAAGAATTCTTTGTAGTTACACTGTTAGAATCCTGAAATTGAAGTATTTGCTTCAAGTTGATTTGTTGGTTGTATTTTGTTGTGTAGATTTAGCTGCACCAAAATGGATTCAGCTGCATCCTCAACTTGTGATATTCGCAATTGCACGAGTCGTTGGTAGTTTAGCATATGTAAGTGCGAGGTCGATTCCACAGGGATTGGTGATTGAATGATTCAACTCAGTTTTCCTACACAAAACAAAAATGGAAACAAGAGAAACAAAACAAGAAGAAAGAAAAGAACTAAGACAAGATGGTGTTGTTTTAGAATCCACCCTAATTGTTCTAATCATGTTATGGCAGCAAGTAAACAAATTGATTCACTCATGAAGATGCTCGCAAATAAGTCCATGGTGTTTGGATCAAATTGCATTGAACATCACAAGGACCCCAAGCATGGTGTTTACATTAGGAGACCTAGAAACCAAATCACATGAGTTGCTAATGGATGGAATGAAGATGATCCCCAAACCTTCCCAACAAGAGCATAATGCATAAAACCTTAGGTGATCAATCAAAGGATGCAAAACAGCTCCATTAAAATAGTGAAGAAGAATTCATGAATGAAATCAAACTTTATAAACTCAAACCATGATACAAGACTAGCAAGATGTTTATTAAAACTAATAACAGAAAAACAAAGTAAAAAAAAGGAAATACAAGAAGAAAATAAAAGACAAAGGGAGGAGAAGAAGATAAGGACAGCATGCTAGAGATGGAAAAGAATCATCTCCATGGCTGCCAGGAGGCCAAAGCCTCCCAGCTGCTGCCTTCTCCCTTCTCTCCCTTTGTGACTCTCAACTTTCCCTCTCTTTGTGTACAATGGAAGTGTAAATTATGGAATGAAATTCTGGCTCTCTAAGCTCTCTAGAGACTCCCTATTTATAGGCACAAGGGTTAGGTGGATCAGATTATACAATTAAGTTCACCAACCACACAAATTTCACCTAACACACTTGCATTAGATAATCAGAAATGGTTGTTGCACTTCACCAACAAATCCCACCAGCAGCCATAGCTCATCAATATGTCAGCATGACCAAGCACCCATCCAGGAAACCAATACCTCATGCCTAGCTCACCATGACCAAGCATCCATCAGCTCATCCATATGTCAGCATGATGTGTAGCTTCAAGGGCTTACGAATTGGGCTTGGCTGAATCAAATGACAACTTTAAGATGTCCATTGTGAAGTTCAGAATGTCTCTGATCCAACCACACAAGTATTGGCCCAATCCAAGCTCGGATGAAGAAGATAAGCCTGAAATGAACGTCGACCTCAGTCTCCAGCTTTTGCACGTTTTTGCACCATATTGCTTCATTGGCCTTAACATGCTTTAATTGCATGAATTATGCTCTCTTGCTCTATTGGCCTACACACAAAGAGAGGCAAATAACTTAGAAATCGAAGAAACTAAGCAAAAGAAGTAAGTAAATAGGGTACGTATATGTATGAAATTATGAGCTTAACACACCCCCAAACTTAGATTTTGCTAGTCCTCGAGCAAAACAAAAGAAAAACAAAGATAAAAACAAAACAAGAAGTTAACTAGACCACTTTCGTAGGTAACTCGATTGCATTGAGCGTATGCAACAAGCCTTTAAACCTCTAGGCATCCCTAGTAGGAGGAGTTGTGTCTCCTGAGGGTTTAACAGAATTACAATACCCACAAACGTTTTACCTGACTCTAGAAAACAAAATGGTTAGAAAACTTAATAGATTTGTTAGTCCTTAAGCAAAACAAAAACAAAAACAAAAACAAAGACGTTAACCTTCCAACCGGTTAAAAATGTTAAACTTCATAGACATGGCTCAACAAGGAACAAAACAAGCACTAAGGAAGTTCTAAACATTATTCAAGTGCTACCACAATCTCACACAAATCATGCTCAAGGTGTGTGTGTGTGTGAAACAGCCATGAAGATACAACTCATGCTTCTCAAACAACGATATGAATTCCTGCAAGAATGAGCACAAGTTTGCCAAGCTAAACCAAGATCAATAGGACTTTACTTATGGATGTAATGGGGTTATGGTAATGGTTAGAAAAAGGAATGGATTTTGGAACACAAAGTCTAAGGAACAAAGTAGAGCATATCATGTAAACAAGATCATTGACATTTGAAATGTAAGGCACATAAATTGAAAAGCTCACAACACCAGATTTTGCAATTGAATCACTTCACAATTTTATTTTGACGTTTACACACTTTGTATAATATTTGGCCCAATTTTGCGGCTCTTCACCCTAGACCACCTTGATTTCTCCTTATATCACCCTAGGGTCGTGACTACATTGGCCACACTTCTTTTTTTTTTTTTTTTTATAACTCATTTGTTGCCTTGTATTACAATCTGAAATACAATCATGCTCTACAAGTCCCCTAGATGGTAGGATGTTTAATGGATGATAAGGTGATAGAAAGAAGTGGCTAAGTGTTTGGGCACAAAAGAGTTTACAATGGAATATTTATTGTGTGGGTTGATGGATGAAAAAGAAAGAGGCTTAACAAAGATGGCCTAAATCATATCTTAGTTATAAACTTGACATTCCAGTGAATCACACAAGCAAAAATGCATACAATTGGGTAAGACATGCAAGAGGTGTATAATCATGGCTAGGTGCATAGAAAGCTCAAGAATAATTATGTGAGACTTAGCTAGCAAAAGAATAAGATTCAGACCTAACACAATGCTTATCAAATTCCTAAGAGCCATATTAGAAGTTAGACTCAAGATTTATCATTGGTGTGGGAAGGAAAACTGAAAATGACTCAAAGAAAAAGAAACAGAAAAAGAAAAACGTGAGGTTTCAAATTGCTGTTTTGCTCAATTTCAACATCTAATCTGTTTTGACATTTAACTTTCAAACCACTTGGTCAAATTTAACGCTCTTTATGTTGTTGGATTCAGCATGAAAAAATGCAGATCACAACGCAGACCAAACTTTCAAAACAGTAGCAGAAAATAAAAATTTGTAGCAATGAAGAAGCCTACGTTTTCAGACACAAACACAAAAACTAAAAAAAACTAAAACAAAACTTCCTGCACCCCCAAACTTAAATGAAGCATTGCCCTTAATGTTTGAATCCATGTAAAGCATACAATGCACATGAAATCCAGGGTAAAGGAATGAAATGAAAGAAATAAAAGAAAGAGAGTTTAGAACTTCCCCTTGAAGACAATGAGAAGGAAATGCACATAGTATGGCAGCACATGTAATTCTTTGAGTATTTGGGTCAGCTGCTCATCATGTTCCTCCCACATCAAGGAAAAGAAAACCCTAACAAAAACAAAACATAAAATGAGAAAAAACTAAGCATGAGTAGCAATTATTATACAAATGAAAGAGATATGATCGGAATGCTTCCCTTTGAAGTGATTAGCTGGAGAGTGGTTGGCCATAGCAGCTGGAGGTCGACTTCTCCGCTACTCCATACTCCATGTTTCTATGGATTGAGTTGTCTCCTCTCTTTCCCTCTTTCTTATTGAGCTACTTCAGAAATGTTTAAAGAAAGACAAGGAAACTTGAAACAAAATTTCAGATTTGTTGGATTAGGAAACCATAACTTAAATGAAAATGATAAACTAAACTAAAACATCAAGATTAGGGATTCAACTTCACCACAAACATCTAATTCCATGCTTCAAAGTACAAGCAACGAAGTAAATCAAACTAGCTTATGGAGTTCGTTCTTTCCCAAATATGATTATCCATTTGGTGTGTGGTTGTAATCAAGTATTCAGAACAAGTATTTAGCTATGGTGTTTAGTCTAAACACAAATTCCAAACCCATTAAGAACAAGAAGAACAATAAAGAACCAAGTAGAATTTAAACATGGTGTTTGTCTTCAATATCTACCCATCCATTCACTAATCAGTCCAAGAGTCATATGGTGTTTATGTAAACTTGAACAAGATATTTAATTAAGAGCAAGTGAATGAAACCAGAAACTAGAAATAATCAACAAGCTACTTGAACCTTTTCTTTGGTGTTGTGTAAGCTTGGGACTCAAACCCAGTTCTCTTGCTTGTCAGGCAATTGTCCTTGTCCGTTGGACTACAAACACAACTTATCAATTAACCTTATTAACTTTAAAACATGAAACTGTCTAGTTATAAAAAAGATAAAAATAAATAAAAAGTAGGAAAACCAAATAGAATCAAGCAATGTTACCAATCCCCGGCAACGGCGCCAAAAGCTTGTTGTGTAGATTTAGCTGCACCAAAATGGATTCAGCTGCATCCTCAACTTGTGATACTCGCAAGTGCACGAGTCGTTGGTATTTTAGCATATGTAAGTGCGAGGTTCGATTCCACAGGGATTGGTGATTGAATGATTCAACTCAGTTTTCCTACACAAAACAGAAATGGAAACAAGAGAAACAAAACAAGAAGAAAGAAAAGAACTAAGACAAGATGGTGTTGTTTTAGAATCCACCATAATTGTTCTAATCATGTTATGGCAGCAAGTAAACAAATTGATTCACTCATGAAGATGCTCGCAAATAAGTCCATGGTGTTTGGATCAAATTGCATTGAACATCACAAGGACCCCAAGCATGGTGTTTACATTAGGAGACCTAGAAACCAAATCACATGAGTTGCTAATGGATGGAATGAAGATGATCCCCAAACCTTCCCAACAAGAGCATAATGCATAAAACCTTAGGTGATCAATCAAAGGATGCAAAACAGCTCCATTAAAATAGTGAAGAAGAATTCATGAATGAAATCAAACTTTATAAACTCAAACCATGATACAAGACTAGCAAGATGTTTATTAAAACTAATAACAGAAAAACAAAGTAAAAAAAAGGAAATACAAGAAGAAAATAAAAGACAAAGGGAGGAGAAGAAGATAAGGACAGCATGCTAGAGATGGAAAAGAATCATCTCCATGGCTGCCAGGAGGCCAAAGCCTCCCAGCTGCTGCCTTCTCCCTTCTCTCCCTTTGTGACTCTCAACTTTCCCTCTCTTTGTGTACAATGGAAGTGTAAATTATGGAATGAAATTCTGGCTCTCTAAGCTCTCTAGAGACTCCCTATTTATAGGCACAAGGGTTAGGTGGATCAGATTATACAATTAAGTTCACCAACCACACAAATTTCACCTAACACACTTGCATTAGATAATCAGAAATGGTTGTTGCACTTCACCAACAAATCCCACCAGCAGCCATAGCTCATCAATATGTCAGCATGACCAAGCACCCATCCAGAAACCAATACCTCATGCCTAGCTCACCATGACCAAGCATCCATCAGCTCATCCATATGTCAGCATGATGTGTAGCTTCAAGGGCTTACGAATTGGGCTTGGCTGAATCAAATGACAACTTTAAGATGTCCATTGTGAAGTTCAGAATGTCTCTGATCCAACCACACAAGTATTGGCCCAATCCAAGCTCGGATGAAGAAGATAAGCCTGAAATGAACGTCGACCTCAGTCTCCAGCTTTTGCACGTTTTTGCACCATATTGCTTCATTGGCCTTAACATGCTTTAATTGCATGAATTATGCTCTCTTGCTCTATTGGCCTACACACAAAGAGAGGCAAATAACTTAGAAATCGAAGAAACTAAGCAAAAGAAGTAAGTAAATAGGGTACGTATATGTATGAAATTATGAGCTTAACACACCCCCAAACTTAGATTTTGCTAGTCCTCGAGCAAAACAAAAGAAAAACAAAGATAAAAACAAAACAAGAAGTTAACTAGACCACTTTCGTAGGTAACTCGATTGCATTGAGCGTATGCAACAAGCCTTTAAACCTCTAGGCATCCCTAGTAGGAGGAGTTGTGTCTCCTGAGGGTTTAACAGATACGATACCCACAAACGTTTTACTGACTCTAGAAAACAAAATGGTTAGAAAACTTAATAGATTTGTTAGTCCTTAAGCAAAACAAAAACAAAAACAAAAACAAAGACGTTAACCTTCCAACCGGTTAAAAATGTTAAACTTCATAGACATGGCTCAACAAGGAACAAAACAAGCACTAAGGAAGTTCTAAACATTATTCAAGTGCTACCACAATCTCACACAAATCATGCTCAAGGTGTGTGTGTGTGTGAAACAGCCATGAAGATACAACTCATGCTTCTCAAACAACGATATGAATTCCTGCAAGAATGAGCACAAGTTTGCCAAGCTAAACCAAGATCAATAGGACTTTACTTATGGATGTAATGGGGTTATGGTAATGGTTAGAAAAAGGAATGGATTTTGGAACACAAAGTCTAAGGAACAAAGTAGAGCATATCATGTAAACAAGATCATTGACATTTGAAATGTAAGGCACATAAATTGAAAAGCTCACAACACCAGATTTTGCAATTGAATCACTTCACAATTTTATTTTGACGTTTACACACTTTGTATAATATTTGGCCCAATTTTGCGGCTCTTCACCCTAGACCACCTTGATTTCTCCTTATATCACCCTAGGGTCGTGACTACATTGGCCACACTTCTTTTTTTTTTTTTTTTTTATAACTCATTTGTTGCCTTGTATTACAATCTGAAATACAATCATGCTCTACAAGTCCCCTAGATGGTAGGATGTTTAATGGATGATAAGGTGATAGAAAGAAGTGGCTAAGTGTTTGGGCACAAAAGAGTTTACAATGGAATATTTATTGTGTGGGTTGATGGATGAAAAAGAAAGAGGCTTAACAAAGATGGCCTAAATCATATCTTAGTTATAAACTTGACATTCCAGTGAATCACACAAGCAAAAATGCATACAATTGGGTAAGACATGCAAGAGGTGTATAATCATGGCTAGGTGCATAGAAAGCTCAAGAATAATTATGTGAGACTTAGCTAGCAAAAGAATAAGATTCAGACCTAACACAATGCTTATCAAATTCCTAAGAGCCATATTAGAAGTTAGACTCAAGATTTATCATTGGTGTGGGAAGGAAAACTGAAAATGACTCAAAGAAAAAGAAACAGAAAAGAAAAACGTGAGGTTTCAAATTGCTGTTTTGCTCAATTTCAACATCTAATCTGTTTTGACATTTAACTTTCAAACCACTTGGTCAAATTTAACGCTCTTTATGTTGTTGGATTCAGCATGAAAAAATGCAGATCACAACGCAGACCAAACTTTCAAAACAGTAGCAGAAAATAAAAATTTGTAGCAATGAAGAAGCCTACGTTTTCAGACACAAACACAAAAACTAAAAAAAACTAAAACAAAACTTCCTGCACCCCCAAACTTAAATGAAGCATTGCCCTTAATGTTTGAATCCATGTAAAGCATACAATGCACATGAAATCCAGGGTAAAGGAATGAAATGAAAGAAATAAAAGAAAGAGAGTTTAGAACTTCCCATTAAGAACAAGAAGAACAATAAAGAACCAAGTAGAATTTAAACATGGTGTTTGTCTTCAATATCTACCCATCCATTCACTAATCAGTCCAAGAGTCATATGGTGTTTATGTAAACTTGAACAAGATATTTAATTAAGAGCAAGTGAATGAAACCAGAAACTAGAAATAATCAACAAGCTACTTGAACCTTTTCTTTGGTGTTGTGTAAGCTGGGACTCAAACCCAGTTCTCTTGCTTGTCAGGCAATTGTCCTTGTCCGTTGGACTACAAACACAACTTATCAATTAACCTTATTAACTTTAAAACATGAAACTGTCTAGTTATAAAAAAGATAAAAATAAATAAAAAGTAGGAAAACCAAATAGAATCAAGCAATGTTACCAATCCCCGGCAACGGCGCCAAAAGCTTGTTGTGTAGATTTAGCTGCACCAAAATGGATTCAGCTGCATCCTCAACTTGTGATACTCGCAAGTGCACGAGTCGTTGGTATTTTAGCATATGTAAGTGCGAGGTCGATTCCACAGGGATTGGTGATTGAATGATTCAACTCAGTTTTCCTACACAAAACAGAAATGGAAACAAGAGAAACAAAACAAGAAGAAAGAAAAGAACTAAGACAAGATGGTGTTGTTTTAGAATCCACCATAATTGTTCTAATCATGTTATGGCAGCAAGTAAACAAATTGATTCACTCATGAAGATGCTCGCAAATAAGTCCATGGTGTTTGGATCAAATTGCATTGAACATCACAAGGACCCCAAGCATGGTGTTTACATTAGGAGACCTAGAAACCAAATCACATGAGTTGCTAATGGATGGAATGAAGATGATCCCCAAACCTTCCCAACAAGAGCATAATGCATAAAACCTTAGGTGATCAATCAAAGGATGCAAAACAGCTCCATTAAAATAGTGAAGAAGAATTCATGAATGAAATCAAACTTTATAAACTCAAACCATGATACAAGACTAGCAAGATGTTTATTAAAACTAATAACAGAAAAACAAAGTAAAAAAAAGGAAATACAAGAAGAAAATAAAAGACAAAGGGAGGAGAAGAAGATAAGGACAGCATGCTAGAGATGGAAAAGAATCATCTCCATGGCTGCTAGGAGGCCAAAGCCTCCCAGCTGCCTGCCTTCTCCCTTCTCTCCCTTTGTGACTCTCAACTTTCCCTCTCTTTGTGTACAATGGAAGTGTAAATTATGGAATGAAATTCTGGCTCTCTAAGCTCTCTAGAGACTCCCTATTTATAGGCACAAGGGTTAGGTGAATCAGATTATACAATTAAGTTCACCAACCACACAAATTTCACATAACACACTTGCATTAGATAATCAGAAATGGTTGTTGCACTTCACCAACAAATCCCACCAGCAGCCATAGCTCATCAATATGTCAGCATGACCAAGCACCCATCCAGAAACCAATACCTCATGCCTAGCTCACCATGACCAAGCATCCATCAGCTCATCCATATGTCAGCATGATGTGTAGCTTCAAGGGCTTACGAATTGGGCTTGGCTGAATCAAATGACAACTTTAAGATGTCCATTGTGAAGTTCAGAATGTCTCTGATCCAACCACACAAGTATTGGCCCAATCCAAGCTCGGATGAAGAAGATAAGCCTGAAATGAACGTCGACCTCAGTCTCCAGCTTTTGCACGTTTTTGCACCATATTGCTTCATTGGCCTTAACATGCTTTAATTGCATGAATTATGCTCTCTTGCTCTATTGGCCTACACACAAAGAGAGGCAAATAACTTAGAAATCGAAGAAACTAAGCAAAAGAAGTAAGTAAATAGGGTACGTATATGTATGAAATTATGAGCTTAACACACCCCCAAACTTAGATTTTGCTAGTCCTCGAGCAAAACAAAAGAAAAACAAAGATAAAAACAAAACAAGAAGTTAACTAGACCACTTTCGTAGGTAACTCGATTGCATTGAGCGTATGCAACAAGCCTTTAAACCTCTAGGCATCCCTAGTAGGAGGAGTTGTGTCTCCTGAGGGTTTAACAGATTACGATACCCACAAACGTTTTACCTGACTCTAGAAAACAAAATGGTTAGAAAACTTAATAGATTTGTTAGTCCTTAAGCAAAACAAAAACAAAAACAAAAACAAAGACGTTAACCTTCCAACCGGTTAAAAATGTTAAACTTCATAGACATGGCTCAACAAGGAACAAAACAAGCACTAAGGAAGTTCTAAACATTATTCAAGTGCTACCACAATCTCACACAAATCATGCTCAAGGTGTGTGTGTGTGTGAAACAGCCATGAAGATACAACTCATGCTTCTCAAACAACGATATGAATTCCTGCAAGAATGAGCACAAGTTTGCCAAGCTAAACCAAGATCAATAGGACTTTACTTATGGATGTAATGGGGTTATGGTAATGGTTAGAAAAAGGAATGGATTTTGGTACGAAATCCAAATACGAGAAGCAGTCGTGAGACCAAATTGTCTAACCATTCTTCACTCTAAAGGTATAATTCATGATTGCCTCTCTATTCCTTATTCTCTTTCTAGCAGGTTTTACCATACTGTATGTAGCTAGCAGGTTTTACCATACTCTGTTAATTTTTTGGCACTGCCTCACTGTCATAATAATCAGTATTGTCGTTTTGAGATGCATTGAGAATGAATTTGGTTGATCTTTCAGTCAAGTTAATAGGACCACCATCATAACTTGAACAAAACAGATAAGTCTATCTGACAGGGATAACCTGTAGATTTAGCAGTGGAAAAGGCTCTCCTCTACCAGTTTTGTGGAACCTTATAAAATTTCCAGATTCCCTTTCTAAAATCTGTTAGTTTTCACCCTGACTCTATTGAGTTAATTCCCGAATCCCTGTCCCTTGGTCAATGGCTCAGGTTCTGGTGGTAACCATCCATTTAGGATTCTAAAAGGCCCAAGGTTCAATTGTTTCCAAGTAAAGAACATAAAGAATGACAAGTTTCCATATCGTTTTCTAATGTTCTTACACATGCGTGTACCATTTCTGCAGGCAAATCTGAGCAACGCTCTCTTGGAAGGTGCATTTTCCACAGGCAACACATCTTTCAAAGGATCAAACATTACGGGTGCAGGTAATAAATTTGCTCAATCATGATATTTTTGATAGCCTTGACTTGGCCCTTATCATTAGGAACTTCATCTCCAGGTGTGCTTGAATCCATGGGAGTTGTGTTTAGTACTACTAAAATGAGAGTGTCCACTATTATTTGGGTTAAATTGGGAAATTTGTTATATACCTTGGTGGTTTTTTATACCTTTTGCTTGACTTACAAGCTGTTTTTAGATTGTTTTGTTTATCTGATTAGCTGTGTAACTTAGGATGGTGTTGGTTTTCATGCAAACTGACTAAAAAAATGGGTTTAGATTTTGGTATAAAACAAATGACAAATATAAAAAAAGCAATGCAAACTAATAGAAGAAGGCATTCAAGTTAAAAACTTCACTTAGGAAATGGTTTTATATCATTTTGTAAAATGAGTCTTTTAGGATTTCGATTTATACTGTCTGACAAACTTTGCTTCTTTACTGCTCTGCCTACTCTTTTCAACTCATTCAATTGGTTTCAATTTGATTGTTTTTAAAACCTACATTTCTCAACCAGTTGTCTTCACCGCCCAAATAAAAATGTCCAATTGGTTACATGTTTTAATTTTGTGTTTTGTTTTCATTTGTTTTCTTTTGTTTCTGTTGAATTGAAATTACCCCCATTTTGATGTTGCTCCTAATCTCATGTTGCAGGATTCTCTTCCAACGATCTATCCATTGCTAGGTATGGGTGTACGCCCACATTCACCTACCTTTACATTACTTTCTTCGTTTGCTAATTATACTTTTTTATCTAATAAAGCAACAAGCAGCTCAAAGAAGAACAATGAAACCATTAAACAGAGAAAATCATTTTTGCTTGCTCCTTTGTATTCGATTATTATTGTACAAACCAAAACAATGAAGACTACAACCTCGACATGCTCAAGGTTGAACTTTGCAATATATGTATTATATTTTGTAATTAATTAATCATTTGTATTAATAACCAATCGTTTGTATTAATAATCGACAATCTTTTGTATTAATAATTTATGTACACTTATTTGATTTATATAAAAAGTTCATTTTCAACGTATGAGTCAATGCCTTAACTTCAATTTTATGTAAAGGTTTAAAAAAGATATACAAATTGTCTTAATAATTGATGTACCCTTATTTGATTTATATAAGAAGTTCATTTTCAACGTATGAGTTAATGCCTTAACTTCAATTTTTATGTAAAGGTTTAAAAAAGATATATACAACCATTTTTTTGGGGAAATGTTTATATAGCCATTTTGAAGATATTTTGGCATGTGAAAAATAAATTTGTTGTAACATAAATCAAATATTAATGCATTGTCGTTATGTAAGGAGATGTGTAAAATGTTAGTGCATAAATTCCGAATCTATTTAAAGATAGCTGTACAAATTTAAGAAATTTAAGTTTTTTCTGTAAGTATCTGCAGCCACAAGAGGCTATATGGAATTTAAAAAATGCTAGATTGACAATTATTACATACAAGTTACGGGTTTGGATTAATAAAAAAACATAAACTAAATTCACAACGGTATTTGTACTCATTCAAATATTTGGAAATTATTATATAACTAGCCTCTCTGCACATGCTTCTGCATGTGCAAGAGGCTTTTTTTTAATCACGCGCGCTACGCGCGACTTACAAAGTTTCGTAAAGGAAATATGGGTGATAAAGGAAAACTTTTAAGACTAAGATTTATTACACATGCGCGCGATTAAAATATGAAACGGTTGAAATGGACATCTATATAAATACAATTGGGAAAAAATATTTACGAAACTTTGTAAGTCGCGCGTAGCGCGCGTGATTAAAAAAAAGCCTCTCGCACATGCGGAAGCATGTGCAAAGAGGCTATATACAGAACTCTTAGTTAATTCAAACATTATGAATTGAAGTCATTAATTAAATGAAGAGTAATATGGTAAATTCATATTTTTTATATTAAAAAAATAAAAATAAAAACAAAATCAGATAATAGGTCTTACTTTTATGGAACATAACTACCCATATTATTTTCTCTTAATTCTAAAAAAAGAAAAAGAAAAAGAAAAAGGAAAACCAATTGGCACATGCGTGAAGATGCTAGTATATATAAAGCAAAAGGAAAACCAATTGGCACTCTTGATTTGATTTTGATTTTTAATTATTTTCCCTTCTCCTCAAGTTTGATTGCATTGCATTGACGTCTCTCTTTGTCTTTGAAACATCGCCTTGGGTTTTAATTTGATTATGCTAACACTAATTCATTCATCCATTCATGCCCTCCGTCGTCTTCCACACAAAGAATTCCTCCACCTTAGTTGAAGTTTATCTCTTTTCTTTTGTAAGAAGAAGCAGGGGAAGACTTCCCTATCTTAGAGTATCTACAAGATATTTATTTATTTTTTATTTTTCAATTTTTCGATTTAATTAGTTTAATTCCTCCTTTGTATGCATCTAAATTGTGTTTTATGGGATTTGCTGCGTACTGTGTTGTTGGCAAACAGATATCTATTGCATTTTTAGAAAGGATGAAAAGCTGACTTTAGAAAAAGATATGGGGTGGGTCATTTGCTGGAGAGAAAGCAGCGCAGTAGAGACTCAAAACAGAGAGAGGGGTGGGGAAGCATCAGGAATAAGGAATAAGAAAAGAAAAGAAAAGCACACGTTAGACTTGGAGTTCTATTTCCACATAAAGTGGTTCCGGTCCTTTAAGGTTCAACTTAATGATTTTGGGCCTTCGGTATCCTTTAGCCTCGGTAGGAAGTGTGAGCTGCAATATGAGAAAACGGTCGGTAAGACCTAGGGCACCGTGTGGTACCGGCCGAAGGCTCTTCGATGCTTGAATAAGTTTGAATTTAGTTAATTAAACTGACAAATCAATAGGCTTGTATGCCGTTCGTTCTGATTACCTCTATTTCGAGATGGTTGGCCTCCTTTATAGGCCTTGAGAGGTGTGTACTTTGTGTAGAATTTCGATGTAGGACTGTAGACGTCGATTGTGAGCATGTCATCTGTCCCAGGTGAGGGCGTTGCCCTAATGGACGGATCGGTAGTCTATGTGCCGAAGGTAACTTTGACCAAATACTGGGTGCCGAAGGCGACTTTGACCAGCCTGGGTTTCGTCCACGTGTCTTGCTTTCATTGGTTGTTTATTTTGGTATAAACAAGTTCCAAATTTCAACTGCATAATCAAAACTTCTTCGCCAATCTTCACAAACGAGTTCTTCATTATATTTTTTAACTTCCTTTTTTTCCGTTCTTTATAGCTGTTTTGGTTTCTTCTCCTATTTTGTTCTAACTTATTGGAGTTGGGGGTCCAGAATCCGCCCCTTTGGCAGAGCATCAGGTAAGAATCTTCTCTCTTGAAACTGCTCTAATTTTTGTTCCAAATACAATTGTAGAGACATCGTAGTGGTTGCAACTTAGGTGATCTATTTTGTTTGGTTCAGTTAATACTGTAGATTATGTGCAGGTAAGACTTTGGCGTTTGAGGTATACAAGCTATTAGCTGAATGAAACACTTTGGCCTTTGGTTTCTTTCACTTTGTGGTTGCTGGAGGAGCTGACTATTGGTGGATATGTTTCTCTTTCAATCTCCTTGATGTCGAACTACACACTTTGTGTGGGACAAATGAAGAAGGTACCCGGTTTTCCAATTCTTTTGATGTGGCAAACGAAAGCACTATGTATGGTTATGTTGATTTCTCCTGGAAGATCAGAAGGTTCTTAAACATTGGATCAGAAGCAGCATTAAGGAAGAATATGAAAATCGTAGATCAATTTGTTTATAAATTAATCAAAGACAAGATTGAAACAGTTCATAATTCTGAAGATAAGCTACGAGCTGTGAGTTACCTTCTAGGTCATGTTTGTCCTTGATTGAATTAATTTCATGTTATTATGGATTAATATAATTGAATGACCTCTTATATCCTACTAATCATTTAAATTTGAAATTGGGTTTTACACATAGATTTATAGAGTGATGGGTATATGTCTAGAAAATAGAAAATGTAGGGATCTATATTGGACAAGCCCTATGATAAATTAGAAGATTTTCAGATCAAGAGAGACCAGGTGGCCTTTGAGCCATAAAATTCATTTTAAATCACCTATAACCCTTTTCTTTAGTTTTCTATTTAAAATACCCAATTTTTTCAAATAATACCCGATTACTAGGATCCAACTAAGCAAGTTACCTAATATAACTTAAAATCTAATTTATTGTATTATTCAGATTCCAAAACTATCCCTATTTATAAGTTAATGTGTTATGAGGGGGTGTAACTAATGACACACGTTGAATTTGGAATTAGTTGTAATGGATGTAGGAATTAATTTAGAACTTATTTGAAATTAAATATTAAATTCCATATTAAAGTATTAGTAATCTATTTTTGAATTAATGTTGTTTTCCTTTTATGAATTACGACTAGTAATTTATTTAACTTATTAGTAATTTAAATTCAATATTAAATTTAGGAATTAATGTTGTTTTCCTTTTATGAATTATATGACTAATATTCTATTTTATTATAATTTTATGAATAATAGTGTACATTCTAATTATGTTGGAAAATAATTTGATAATTTATTTATTGTTTGTTTTTTGAATTTTTTTTTAATGAACCTATTTTTTTTTCTCTAAATAAAGTACCTATTTTTTCTCTAAATAATGTACCTATTTTTTTTCTCTCTCTAATAATGTACCTAGTAAAACAATTTACCTAGTATAATGAACCTATTTTTTTTCTCTAATAATGTATACCTAGTATAATGAACTTATTTTTTTCTTCTAAATAATGTACCTATTTTTAATTTATAAAAAATGTGCATAAATTTCAATTATACAACCTATTTTCTATAAATTATTGTGTACCTATTTTAAATTTATGAAAAATGTACATAAATTTCAGTTACAAAGTAACTGACCTATTTTTGTTAATTTTTTTGGTAAATAATATACCTATATTTTTATACATATATATTTATATTTATATTTTTCATATGTACATTATTGGATATGTAATTTACATTTTTTTTTGTTTTTGCAATTTTAGGGGCGATATGTTAGAGGGAATGACAACCAAAAGAAATGGGGTGATTGCTATGTTATTAATAGGGAGTTTTAATTACAATTATGGCAGTTAATGAAATGCTTGGAATAAATTATAAATAAAATATTAAGTCTGATGGCAAGGATGTAAAAACATAGGAATACTATGACCTATTATATCCTACTGGTCATTTAAGTTTGAAATTGGGTTTTACTCATAGATTTATAGAATGATGGGTATATGTTTAGGAAATAGAAATTGTAGGGACCTATATCTGGACAAGCCCGAATGGCAGTTGAAGAAAGTAGACATTGTTTTAAGGCTTTTGGCATCGGAAGAGACTGATCCAAAGCACTTGCGAGACATGTTCCTCAGCTTCATTGCAGCCGGAAAAGACACAATGGCTAGCACTCTTACGTGGTTTATTTATATGCTCTACAAGCATCCTCATATACAAGAAAAGATTTCACAGGAAGTTAGAGAAGCAACGAATTTGAAAGATTAATTCAAACATTGATGAGCTTGCGGACAACCTTACTGAAGAGGCCCTTGAGAAAATGCAATATCTCCTCGCAGTTTTGAATGAGGACAACCAGGCTGTACCATGCTCTTCCACTGGTAATTCTAATTCAAACACAATTGCAAGGCTAAGCTGATATAAACAACATTGTCTGCTGACCTTTCTGAATTTGAATCTTTATAATTACTTTTTACAAGTTTGTTTGATGCTGTCGTAGAATGGGAAGGTTTGTTTTTCTTATGATACATGGCCAGATGGATTTAGTGTCAAAACAGGTAATGTGGTGGCATACCATGCTTATGGCATGGGCAGGATGAAATATATATATATATATATGGGTGGTGATGATGCACAAGAATTTCGCCCAGAGAGATGGCTTGATGAAAATGGTCTTTTCCAACCCTTTCAAATTCACAGCCTTATGGCTGGAAGGATTAGGGGATCTACCACCTGATAAAGCTGTTTGATCGGCCGCTCGTCATGGACCGGTCATTTTTGGCCGCGGGTCTGAGTTTCTGGTCTTCTGCCACGACACCATGAACCTTCGGTTCAGCATGATGACGCCAACCATTCTTAATATGGCCGCCTTGTTCAGCCTCTCTCCTCTCGGCGTGGAAGTAAACGCCGCGCTCGTTGCTCCTGAGGCTTAAGGGAGCTTCAAGGCCGCGTGGCCTATGGTCACGAAGCTAGCTAGGAGCAAGGCGAAGAACATGCTCAACTACTCCAGCTTCCACAATAACTTCGGCATAGAAGATAGAGCCGAAGACAACGCCATCGCCCCCCCCCGAAGTTGAGCATGCCGTATTCTTGCCTATTGGTTGTGCAAGTTCGTTTTTTGTACTCAAGCGAACAAGGTAACTTTGGAGTTCGCCCACTGGCCGACTATCTTGCGCAGCGCGGAAGGCTGGCTCTCAACCCATTCCTCCTCGGCCATATCTACCGCACGCTTCACGATGTTGTCACTGATGAGATGAAGCCGAAGCATGGCGGTCCACTATGGGCCTTCTAGTTTTAGCTCCAAGCCTACTTCCCAGAACTGAGGGGGGTGGTCACAATTGCCGACATCGAGCCGTTGACCAACGCATTCTCCCGGGCCCCAGAAAGCACAACGCGACGGCCTTTTGCTTCAAGTTCTTTTACGACTTGGCCGAGAGGAGAGGGTCAGAATTCCGCGTGTGCCTTGGTCGGCCGTTTCCTCTATTTCTGCGCACGACCTCTCCGTGATTCCTGATGGTGAGACAGAGAATGACTTGAGGGAGATCTGGGGTCCTTCCTGGTCGCGCGCAATCTCCATTGCGGCCTCTCCAAAGCCAGGGCCGAGGTCTATTTGCCGAATTGCGTGGCAAGGCAATTCGGCCTAATCCAGACTGCCCCCCTTTCAAATTCACAGCCTTCAGTGTAAGAAATAAATTAATGTTGATATGATCAGTAACACATGCCACAATTTATTAAAACATGCACAAAGGATGAGTAGACTTATAAATTATGGGGAATTCTAAATAAATTTGTTGATTTAAACAGGCGGGTCCAAAGGTTTGTGTGGGGGAAGGACTTTGCTTATAGAGAGGCTTTGATATTTTCTGTTGTGCTTTGGGGCCGCTACATGTTGAAGCTGAGTGACAACAACAAAGTAGCCCGTTACAAGACCATGCTCACCCTCCATTTTAAAAGGGGGCTTTATGTCCAAGCCTCTCCAAGATTGGGGCATGCAAAATCTTAATTAAACTATATATTATTAGTTTTTTTAATATATTAACTTATTAATTAAACTTTTCTGTATAATATTAGTTTTTTTTTGTCAAACTATATATTATTAGTATTGAATCTGTTATTGTAATGTTGCTTATATTGTTTTGTTCTCTTTAATTAAACTTTTCTCCAAGATTGTAATGTTGCTACGTGCGACTTACAATTTTTCTAATTTTTCTATTTTTGTAATTGTATTTTTTCAGTTGACCGTCTCAAGTATTTTCTTTTATCGACCTTATTTTTCTATATGCGCGTCTCAACAGTTTATGCACATCTAGAAAAATAAGGGCGATAAAAGAAAATACTTGAGATGGTCATCTAAAAAATACAATTGTAAAACTAGAAAAATTGTAAGTCGTGTGTAACGCTCGTGATAAAAAAAAATCTCTCGCACACGCAGCCGTTGGATTTGTTTCATACGTTGATGTATCAGCTGTGGTTGAGACGGCACAAAATCAGATAAGGGATCCTATTTTTATGGAACATAACTATCATTTTATATTTTCTTAATTCTAAAATAAATAAAAACAAAAACAAAAACAAAAACAAAAAAGAAATCCAATTGGCATATGCGTGGGCTAGTATATATATAAAACAAAAGACAAAGAATGGTAAAACATTCCAAATACTACCAAAGCACTTAGTTAATGAAATCCCTACTATTATAAAGTCAGGCGAAAACAGTTGGGCTCACCGGCTTCATAAAAAAAATTGGACAAAAACACCCGTGGAAAAAAAAACCAATAGCTCATGAGAAATTCATGTTTAGAATTTGGATGATTATTTTCGTAAAACATAGTAAAATAAGAAGAAGAAGAAAAATACAAACTCACAAAACTCGCCCAAATCGTGTGAAAGGAGTAGTTCCTTCTAGTTGTCACCCCACATCATTCCTCCATAAAAAAAACAAATTACTACCAATAACTTCAAATAAACAACTAAAAGAAAGAAACAAATATAGAGGGCTACTTATCAAAAAAAGAATTAAAATTGCAAGTCGTGCGTAGAGAATGTTATCAAAAAAAGACTTTCTGTGCATGCATGGAGGCTTATATTAATAATTAAAAGTATCGAATAAATGAGGGTAATATAATACATTTACATGTTTTCATAATTTTTTTAAAAATCAAATTAAAAAATAAAATCATGTGTGTGCCAATGGCCTAGTTAAATGAAAAGAATTCTATATATTCACGGAATTGAAACTTGTCTTTGAATTACTACAAATATCGAAACTATAATGACAAAATTGACGGAATTAAAACTATAAGGTCAAAAGTGGTTGAAGTGCCAAATTAAGGGACTAAAAATGACTTTTGGCAAAAAAAAAATTGCCCTTGGAGACACGTGGGAAATGAATGAACAACTAATGACGCATTGATTAGAAGTGAGAGACATCATTTGAAGCACCTGGCTAAGGAAGCCACCTCTGCTAAGCCAACACATTTGAAGCCCAATCAGGCCATTATAGAGTAATGGCCTAAGCATCGTGCACATTAAACCCATTAATTATTCCACGTTTAAGTTAGACAGCTAATTGACATGAACGCAGGATACCAATCAACCATAGACTGTATAAAAGCCAAATTTCCAATGAATGAAGAAGGTAACTCTTTGACCGAAAAAAGAAAAGAAAAAGAAGAAGGTAACTCTTTCTATAACCAAGAACCTCACTCTCTCGCATTTGTATTCTAAGTCTGACTTTGACATTGGAGACAACTTGACTCACACCACACCAGTGTGCAATGACTCAACTAGCTTTCTTTTGTTGATTTCAAGATACAAAGGCCCTTTTAAGACATTGGGAATTTTTTGTCCCACACCTGAAAATGTTAGTTTCAAAGTCGAAGTCAATTCCTTCAAAACGCCATTCACATTTGACATAACCACCTTTGCGGATCATACAATCATGAGCCACTTTTAGAGTCGAACTCATATCTTCCAAAATACCCCAATTCGACAAATGTTCGACTCGATTTGATTCTAAAACCGACCTTTGCGTACGAGGAGTATTTACATATTTTCATCTATAGATATAAAGAGAAAGTTAACGTATGGTAAAAATATTCAAAATACCAAAAATTCCATTACTTAAAGAAAATATTAACAAATGAACATATTTATTAAACGAAGATAATATGGTAAATTAACAATATGTATATTTGAAAACATTTAGAATCAAAAAAATAGATCATGAGTCCTATACACTTAGGACACAACTATACATAATTTCTCTTGTTTAAATTAAAACTGAATTACTAATATTTAAAAATAAAAGATTTATAAAGGGCTAGTATGGAAGAAAGGCAGTAAATAATAGAAACTCTATGCCAATTGAAATATGTCCCCTGTATAAAATTATATTTAGATAAATATTCCCTAAGGTAAAGTGAATCAAACACTGGCTATAAATCATCTGGCATTATACCGTCTATCTAGAGTGAACCACCACAACTCTCCAACCAGTAGTCACAGATTAGATGGACTGAAAATGCAGACAAGCAATTTGTAGGTCCATAGCCCAGAAACAGACAGTTCGCCAGTCTCTCTCATTTCATTTCCAGTAGAGCCAACAACATATCATTGGCCATAGTACAAGCGGAATTGTCAAATCCCATTCAGCCACTCCTATATATATCACCATCACAAAACTCTTCTTTAACATCCTCTCTTCCCCCACTGTCCACCCTTTTGCTTATCTTCTCTGTCTACCCCTGGTAAACCCTTCCATCTCAAATCATACTCGCATATCATATATTTCAATTTCTTAATTTGTAGTTGTTTCTGGTGAGTTTATTCGACATGGGTTTGTTTTACTTTCGCAGATTACTGACTTGGTGCATTTTTTTTCCGATTTATATGATATAATTTTCATGATATTCCTTTGATTTATGAATTTGGATGGTAGAATCCTTGCTTGATTTCTAAAGTCATGTCATGTCGTGTGTTATGGTTTAATTGTACGATAATGCTGGCACGGGCATTAAAGATTTTGGCTTTGGAACATAGCATTTGGGAATGGTGACCCTTCCCTGAACTCTTTCTGATTTTAACTAATTGCGTTGAATTTCTTAATATTTTTTGTTCTTTTCTTCCTTTTGTTGGTTGAAATCCATGATAGGAAGCAATGCTTTGGATGTGGTAGGCTTCAGAACAGAGGGATTTGAGAAGTAAGCCAATAAGAGTAAAACAAAGAAGTGAATGCAGTCAGACCACAAAAAAAAAAAAAAAAAAAAAAAAGATATGAATTCTGGGAGCCAAAATAGAAAATGTGTTAAAATTTATGTGTCCATCGATTCAGCTTGAATTGTGTCCGGCTTCCATTGCAGTTAATTTATTCTCCTAGGAAGGCTATGTCAGAGTCATGAATGCATCCTGCTGACTACAATATTTTTCCCCAAGTCTTCGCTAGCTTTTCAAACAAAAATGATGAATTTGAAACAGTAATATATGGATATTTGGGTTCTGCAGAAAATAATGATTTTGAAACATTAACGTGTCGTGTTTTTAGAATTGATACTTAATGGCTGATTATTATATCTCTTTAACATGTGAAGCTTTAAATCTTGAACTGTGGTTATGTACTTAAGTTATAATTTTCACCAAATACTCCCTTCCTTGTTTTTCTTGTACTCTTATGATCATCTTTTTTTTTTTCCTTTTAATGTTAATGTATCTTTTATTGGCTAAGCTGCAGATATGGACAGTGGTTCAAGTCCGAGTTTGTTTCCGCTGCACCGATGCAAAACTATTCACCTGGTTGGTACCAACTTTGATTTTGGATTTGCATACATTTTGTTGTAGATTTGAAGATGCTATTTTTCTTTGGTTTGAAGGACATTCAAGATTGTCCTATTTCTTGGATTTTTCTCTCAAATCATCGCATTGTGGTCTTACAAATCCTTGCATTCAGGTGAGGCATGGACAAGGAATCCACAATGTAGAGGGAGCTAAGAACTACAAAAAATTAATGAAACCTGAATATTTTGATGCGCATCTTACTCCACTAGGCTGGCAGCAGGTGGGAAGAAGGCATTAAATTGTTCTCATATAGATACTGTTTTAGAAAAACAGAAAGGAAAAAGAAGAAAGGCCTGTAACAAATATTTTCCTTCTACAGATAAAATAACATTGTCATGAGAGCAATAATGGTAATGAAAGTTTTTGTTGCTATGGGTACAGGTTGATAATTTGCGTAAGCATGTTCATGAATCTGGGCTTTCCAAGAGGATTGAGTTAGTCATTACATCTCCTTTGCTAAGGTAATCATGCCATAATTCTAGAATTTGGCCCAGCTCTCTGTCTTTTGTTTGCTGGATAGTGCTTTTCTTGAACAGAGATTCTTAAATTTATTTTTGTATTTTTCACTTGAAAGGTTCAGTACAAAATGCAGAATTATAGAGAAAGACCCATTTTGTGAATCTTTCTCATTGAAACAAACTGAGCAACAGAAAAGGCCTATTCTGGTTAGTTAGACTAAGGTGCCTTTACATAAGGAAGGAGCTTGAGAGGAGATGAAACTAAGGGTTGGGTTGTACATAAGAATCTTCTTCGAAAAAGTGTTATTTTGGAGTTGCAAATGTGGTACCTAGAGGAGTCATTTGGAAATTAAATTGTTAGTTATTTTCTCAATAGTTTTTTCTTTCTTTGTTAGAGGTTTGCTAAGCACATGGAAAAACTTTTCAAATTGTATAAAGATCTATTTCTTTTTAGAGTCATTTGGTGTATTCGGGACATGGGTATTCCAGTCTTTCTTGGCATGAATAGTTGAAAGTTGAATACTGGTAGTCACTGATGGAAACTCCAAACGTTCTAGGTACAAGCTGACAACTATCTGTGTGTCATTGGGCATCTAAATAGATGATATAGATGATATGATTTTGAGACAATCTTAAATTATCCTTCTGTTTTAATTTGATATATGAAATTTTTTATATATACTAATTTATTGGTCTTCCAAGATATTAGAAGGAAAAGAAATATAAACACTTGTCTCAGTGGCCAAATAGTTTATGCTTTTGAGTTATTGTTATTGAATTTGGTTGGTCCATTAGAAATTTTCGTTTTGATATAACAATCAAGTTAAAAATGATGACATGGCTATAACCAGTTGTATGTTTACAACGAAATAAATAACCAGTTGTTTTACTTAACAGAAATGCTACATATATATGAAGATGCCTCCTCCTTGGAAAACATTCTATGGTTTAGATGCTGCTAAGCTTGACTTAAAAGTGCTTTGACTTTTTAGGGCTCTGCAAACGGCTGTTGGAGTATTTGGAGGTGAGGGCTACACAGACAGAATGGATATATTGCCACTAATGGTGGCAAATGCAGGATATAGTGAGCGTCCTTCAATTTCAAGTCTTAACTGCCCGCCCATCATTGCAATAGAACTTTGTCGAGAACATTTGGTATGTCTTTTAGAAACCAAAATGCTGTCTTCTTTGCAGTTAAATATGATTTTAACTGAAAGTGAGTGAATCATTTGCAACTTATTGTGGGGCATTGATAAACATCCATTGGTGAAAATTATTAACCTAGTGGCTATCTTCAATATACACGGAAGAGAGTAAATTATTTCATTTTTGCCTTGGTAGTTTAATTCTTGTGATGTAACATTGCTTGACTTGGCTTGTGTTTTCCAAGTACTTTTGAATGACTGAATTTTCATATTGATCTTGATTAGAAGAAATGGAAAAGAACCTTATTCATTTATTTCTATGTGTGAAATGAGAAATTGTTTGAAATCATACTGAACTTGGTGCTTATCAGTTGTTGCAATCATACTGAACTTGGTGCTTATTAGTTGTTGCATTCTTTCTTTTACTTTTTTCTCTCATATTAAAAGAAAAACAGTTCAAAGAATACATAGTCTTTGCTGTTATATTGACGCTCAGGGCTTTAAATGTGTTTTGTAAATTTCTGGTTGCAGGGAGTTCATCCATGTGATAACAGGAGGAGCATCAGCGATTATAAGTTTCTATTTCCTGCGGTTGATTTTTCACTGGCAAGTAGTTGGATAGTTAACAATAACTGGGGGAAGAATTAGTGGTTATAATTTAATTTATGGTACTTGTCATCTTTGGTGGCAGTTCATAAAGGTGGTTATTAATTTCTAATTTTCAGTATGTGCATGCAAAATGACCATTAATTTCACAGATAGAAAGTGATGAGGATATATTGTGGAAGGCAAATGTCAGGGAGCTGAAAGAGGAAGTTGCAGCTAGGGGATTGAAATTCCTGAACTGGTGAGTACCTGTTTCATTATTGGAACTTGGGTTTCTGTTGATTCTTTTAGGCCTTAACCAGTATCAGTTAACATACTAAAGCTGAAACTCCAGATTGCACTAGAATAATGCAGTTTTCTTGCATATGAGTGATTAAATAATGATTGCTACAAGGGGCTATGTGTTTTATAAATTTTGAATGGGCTTTACATAATTATCAGCTTCATGACAGATCAAGTTTATCAAGGTTTACAAGGTGTTTGATCAAGCTCATCTTGTAACCTTCAGAAGCAAGAAGCTTATTATATGGATCACATGCTCCGTTGTCGGTGTTATGTCTTATTCTTCACAAACTTTTGGGTTTTTAGTTTATCAGGTCTTTTCAAGCTCTCATCCTCCATGAGATCCTAATGTTTTTTTACTGCTCTTTTTCTTGTATGATTTAACTTGTATGGGGTGTCAAGATAGCAGCCCTAGTTTTTGAGAAGTATGAAAATTTACTGACTTCTGACAGATCCATAGACATAAATATAAGAGTTGAAATTGATATGAGTTTGGTACCTTCTTCTCATCACTTCACAGGTTGTCGACAAGGAAAGAGAAAGAGATAGCAATTGTTACCCATGGTGGATTCTTGTTTCACACACTAAGTGCATTGCTAAATGATTGTGACCCTTTGGCGAAAAAAGAAATGTGCAAACAGTAAGTGTGATATAGACTTTAACTCTATGCAAAATCACTAGCTTAGTAAATATTTCAAAAGGATCATGCCTACTTTATTAGCTAAAGTTTAAAATAAATAGGGACTTAAGTGCTGCATCATCAAGCATCACGTTATCGCTTCTTTACTGTCCTTGCAGCTTTGCAAATTGCGAGCTTCGCTCTATGGTCATTGTTGACAGAAGGTGAGCTTATGATTGTTTCATTAGTTTCAAAAGGGATTCCTTCTGTTTGTTTAGGATTCTTATGACCTCTCTTCATTCTCCAGTATGACAGGGTCTGATTCCTCAACAACTAATTATCCAGGAAAGATTCCTGATGGGCTAGATCTCCCTAGTGGTGTTGCTAGTGAGAACCTTGAGAAAGAAAAGTCTAACTTAGTTTAAAAAGAAAGAAAGAAAGCAGCCAGAAGCTGAGAACAAATTGGATATTGTCCATGCATAAAATAGTAGCATGCTTGGAATATCAGGCTCTTCTCACATTACATGCTACATCCTGTTGTGGTTTGACGACTCCGAGATTCATAGGCATAAAGTGGTGTCCGGTTTGTCCATGAAGAAGAGTACAAGATTGCATTTTATGAGACCTCTTTATTAGCTAAAGAGAATAACTTGTAAAATACATCATGCTTCTTTTGCTCTGCCTCCTTATGCCCTTATCTCATCAGTTTATGCTTGGCCTCTCCCACCAGCTTATTTGGCAAGTCCTTCCCTTGTTTATGTTTTTCAACTCTGTTGCTCAGCAATAACCTGTAGTGAATGGACTATTTGAATTTCAGACATTGTTTGCTACTCTTCTAGGCTGTCGATGCGTGGCCAGTATTGAGTAAACAGTTGAAATTTTTGGTTTCTGCAGTCGGAGCAAATTGGGAAATCAGCATGCATATGAGGTTTTGGAATCCAGGTTTAATTTTCCAGTAAGGAAATGCTGAAAACCCTTCTCTATGATATTATTTCAAGGAAATGCAGGACTAATTTTGTCTAACCCCGTTACATCACCCAGCCAGACCTGGTAATTCTCCACCTCGAGACCATATAGAGCGTCAACATAACAACAGTGGGATTTTCTCCACATAGAATAGGGTGTCGAATGATGACAACCACACCCTTAGACTTCCAAGGTAAACGCCCTTCGACTTCCAAGGTCTTTTGCCGTATGTGAGGCTTTTTTGGATTAGTTTTGAAGTTAAATTAGGGTTTAGTTGAGTAAATGTTATACTTTTAAAACTTGTGCATGGGTTTGTGACTAGGTGCATATATAGAACCTCCTTAAGCATATTATGTCGACATCTCAAACATCCTTGTAAATGCAAAGGGCTTGTAGCTCAAGTGATTAAAAATATTTATCCATGCATCAAAGGTCCTAGGTTTGATTCCCCACTTCCCTAATATCGCTTGTATAAAAAATAAAATAAAAATCCTCATAGATAGTTCATGACAAATGGTCCTAAAGCTAACTTGGTAATATCATGTGTGCTCCAAAGCACTTGCAATACCTAATCGAGGCCTTGACGAAAACCTAAGCAATTAGGTGTAAGATTTAAGCTCGTCTCCCAACCCAAGATTGGAACCTTTTTCTGGACCCTCTCACATAATGGCAACATCTTGACAAATGAACACTGAGTTCTCATGGGACTACGTGGAGGTAATTCTTCGTTCCTTTTTTTTTGGGGTTGACACACCTTTTATTAAGAAACTGCTATTTTTTGTGGTTTGGTAATTGCTGTTGTTCTGAAAGCTACCAGTTATGAGCCTCTTCATTCTTTATTCAGCCTTATTGCTAGCTTCAAGCTTCTCCTAGCCAAAGGGGTGTGCTCTCTTTATCATAATTTCAAGGAAGGCAACTCCCTCCTTTCTACCAAAATAAATATTAAAAAAATAAAAAATTAAAAAAAGGTACGGCAAGGCATTATGTTGAAAGAAACTGCTAGGGAGCAATTATTATAGGATATGATAATTTAGTCTTCCAAACATGAAACTGTTTGAGAGTGAAAGCAGTGACAGCAGTGAAAGCAGTGAAAAGCATCTATTTAGTTAGATTTTAGGACATCAAAGAATGATGCAGGCCTCTTCTTGGACTTCGCACAGAGTTCCTGAAAAACATGAGAAAAGCTTCAGATTAAAATTGTTCTTTTCTTCTACAGACGGTTTGCAGAATGCCTAAACATTTGAAGGTCTATTGCAGAATTTTCTTTCCTTCATTCCCTCAAAGAGCTCAGAAAATTTGATACCTCTATTGCCAAAGCCAAACGCAAAACTGATGCTTCACCCCATGGGCGGCCAATCAGTTGCAAACCTATTGGAAGTCCTTGTTTATCATAGCCAACCTGCAGATATCACACAAGTACAGAAAAGTAGAAAATCAGCCCAAAAGAAAAAACAGTAGACGTAAGAGGAAGGTCATTGTAACATTTGAAGTTCTTGTTTCGTCGTTGACCTAAATAGGTCAAGGCTTGAGTATAACAACATGACACTAAATCACTAGGTCAAGTTACCCCAAGGGACCGAAGATACCTTTCTCTTATGGATAAACTCAAAAACCAAAAAGGTCCCAACTAATGAGATCAGTTAAAAGAATCCTATCCTAGTGTGTATGCTGCCTGTGAAATCTTGGTAATTTCAAATGAACACTTACTAACATGAAATGGCTTTTCGATATGGAATGACAATTGAATATAGGTGTGCAAGAGTAGGAGTAATCAAAGGCCAAATGGAAGGTTAACTTCCTGGGATAGGATTTCATATAATACTATAACAATTAGTGATAATTACCCACAATTTCAACTAGAGAAGTAGGGCTTCCAGAGAGTCTGATTAGAAGGCCTTAAAAGTTGAAAATTTAGGCACTGATGTCTACTTAATCAATAGGGGATTTCAAGAAAGATCTCTCTCTCTCTCTCTCTCTCTCTCTCTCTCTCTCTCTCTCTCTCATACGACAGAACAACAGGATAAAGCGGAGGGTTGTTCAATTGGCAAGGAATGTGGAAGCCCATTTGCTCAACTTGTGTACACGAAGAGTACACCAAAGTAACCATAACTAAATTAAGGCGCTTGAGATATGAATACACGAAAAAATAAATTACTCACAGGTATAGAAATGGCAGGAAGTCCAAGAAGATTTCCCGCAATGACAAACCGCATAAGATAACCTGAAACGAAGGAAGCTGTGCATCAATGCAAGTTTGAAAAATTGCAAAAAGTGTATCACATCTCTTTTTTTCCTTTCCCTACTAACGAACCAAAAGAAAATAATAATAATAATCATAGGCGACAAGACTTCAATTTTTTTTTTTTGGGGTTAATTGATGACAAGACTTGTTTTGAGTGTAGAAGACAAAAGGTCAACAAGACCACATCAAATAGCAGGGATACAAAATCGTGTAGGCAGATAGAGGCCATGACAACCAATCAGTGTGGCTGAAAACCAATTTAAATTCATTCATTTTGATACTCATCAGGCAATTGCCATACACCTCTTCATGTAGAGAAATTAAAGAATGAAAATTATTTCTCTCAAGCTGCAACTCAGACTGTAGAAAAGCAGACCTGTAACCCACATGTCTGTCTCCCCATCTTTAAGAGCACTCAATGGAATTATGGGTGCTGTCATGCTGTTAACAACAAAAGAAAAGAATATCATTTCAGTTGTAATAAAGGAAAAATGCATGATATAAACTCAAACTTTTCACGGAAAAAGTATTACCTGCTCAAGGAAAAACAATGCTAATGCTAACTATAGAGGCAGAAAATGAGTATAAACACTGACTAATGATGACATCTATCTTAAAATATCTGTAAAAGCTTAAGATCTGTTCGGTAGAGTTTTCAAAAGAATATCTTTCACAGTAAAATAGGAAAATGCATTATTGTTTTCAATATTTTTTATTTTCCGACTGAAAAGTACAGAAAACATCATTCTGAAAATTCCTCTGATACGTTTTTGTACTGTATTCTGTCTCCACAATGCATATCAGTAATGAATAATAGGTCTCTCTCATCAATGTGTCTTTATAGTTTATACAAACAAGAGAATCATTTAGGTATTTAGAATGTTACACCATCAATTTTTAGCTTTCTATATAAGAATATAAGGGCGAGACAGGATCAGATATGCTGATCCAGACCTGTAATATCTGACAGTGTCAAAATAACTCGATATAAATCAATTACCTATTTGGACCAAATTTTAATTTAAATATAGTAATTCAGCTGAATTTGGTCCATTAAATGAATTGGCTGTAGATCAGGGAAAAATCCTTTCACAGGTGCACTCATTAGTGCTGTAATCAGTAACCATTACATACCCAGTTGTGGGGGTAACTATGACATCAACCTTCTTGAAGATCTCCATATGATGGTACATAATCCTTCTCCTGAAATAAATTAGATGAAAATTAGAGCGTAGATACGGAAAATTATAAGATACAGATTAGGTAATATATTTTTAATATTTCACTTTCCCACTAAACATTTTTATCAAACAAGAATGTGCTGCTTGCCCTACCTTGGTATTGCACATGTGTACATAAATATATGTATATTTACATTTATGAGATAACTGAACATCACAAAAAATAAATAATAAATAAATAAATCAGACTCTCTTGTGCATCCACATGTACTGAAGACAAGCCATATAATTGTTTTCAGGTAATCATTTTGCCTCACCGAAGACACTGGGCAGCAACATAGTCTGACGCAGAAAATGATTGGAATAGGGCCATACTTGTACGTGTATCATATGACAATCTCGCACCATGTCTAAAGACAAAAAATGTAAGGAAAAAAGAAAAACAAATACAAGAAAGAGCAGACAGAAATAAATACTGATAGAAAAGGACCATTCCATTTCCAGTACCCATTTCATATGTGAATCTCACACCATTTCTTGAACTTTTATATTTTCTATATCTAATGTATATTTTTTATATCGTCAATTTTTCTCTCTTAAAAATGTATTTTTGCCCCCCTTTATATGGGTATTTATACTTCTTTTTCACATGATTTTTCTATTAACTTCAAAGGCTAAACAAATTTTCACTTGAATTAGAATTGAATTGCTTGTTATGTGACATATTTAATTTTAATTGATTTCATTTGATGCATGTTTTCCAAAAATAAAGATTATTCATTTATTCAAGTTTATTCGAAACGAAACTTTTGAAGTAGATTCTCGATCAACTTAAAACTTCTACTGTTGATATGTGGTTAGTAGTGACGTTTTAATAATGAAAGAAATTAAAGATCTGACTGAAATTTTGATTGTATTAAGACTGAAGTTATTATGTGATACTTTAAAATTTGAAACACATAATTGACATTTATACTTATAATGACCAGAAAATGTCTTCATCAATATTAAAGCTTTTGTGTATATGATTAGTCAATTTCCTTTTATTTTTTATATTATCTAAGTTTGCCTCCCCTGAAGTAAATTCTTGATAAGTAAAAAAGAAACATACCCATCCTCACAATACGGATTTAGCGAACTGAGACACTCAGATCCAATTGAAACAAGATGAGCAGTACGCATTTCATTGAGCTCGGGCATAACAATTTCTACCATCTATCATAAATGGAAATGCAGTCTGAGCTCAATCACAATAAAATATGATCAAATAGATGTTATTTCCGAAATTAGGAAGTGAGAATGAATTGCAAGAGAAATATCAAGTATACGACAATGATGATGACTTACTTCACAACCATGAGTTTTTGAAAGAAGATTAAGAGCATCCTCACACTTATCGGAGATATCAGTTGAATATACATCATTAAACCACTGCAGAAGAGTGTTTGTGTATTCATAAGATGTCATGCAATATCTAAAGCAATTGAATCGACCATAGAAAGGGTAATTACCGCTGTATACTTCCCCAGTCGCAAGGATCCCAGACTATTCAAACTATCATTTAATGACAAATTTGGCACAGAAGGTGGGGACTACAAAAAATAGTGAATGGAAACTGGTGTCAGATATGGAAAGAAAAGCGAAGCCTAACCAACTCTTGAACAAGAACGAAAGTTTGTAAACATTGCAAGTACTGAAAGACATTAAGAGAATTCACACCTGCGAATAAATATGTAAAACTGCTAATAAAAATTGAATCAAACAAGCCAAAACCTGTCTTACCAAATACCATAGTTCAAGCATTGAACAAATTATCTCAGCAGTGAATTTCCATTCATGACTAGATTTAAATATGGATTGATTATTGACAATACATTTTAAAATCCTCTATCAAACCTGAATATTTAAAAGCAGCAAGCTTTCTTTCAACCAGTAAATAGACTTTCATTTATTGGTCAAGAATGAGGTCTCTATTCAAGTGACTTAAGAAGGAAAATAGTACAAAAATAAAGGGGAAATTATGCAGCTATTTTGGTGCATTGTTTACGCAAGTAATAACTAATTTGGCTTACAAAAGTTACCGGATTCAAACTAATTCTATCTGCAAGAGAGGTGCCCAAAATTGCCGAGTACCTGATAAGTTATTGCTTTAGTCAGAAAAAAATAGTAATATACAAAGGTGACTACTGTCTTTGGCTAATGCACCAAAGATGAGAATAACAATAATTGGGTCTTTAAGTAATGCATGCCATGTGTTGATTTCCAACACCCTGTAAACAATACAAATGATGTCCTTCCACAGCTTGAAATAAAGAAATGAGGGCATGAAAGAGTCAAAACTGAAAACTATGAAAATCCATAACAGTAACTTGAAGTTTACTAACAAATAACAAGTACATAAATGATTGAAGGTCCGATCACTAGAAATTGGATAAATTTGTTATTGTTTAACAGATTTGGACCCCTACACAGACCAGCATTCATCATTCTTGGCGCACAGAACATGGTAAAGACTTTGAATCTCTGCCAACAACATGTTTACCGTGGATTCTCAGACCAGTTCGAGGAAATGAACAAGTAATTTTTACATGAAGATCATTCGACTGCTGGTAGGATAGCCAGGTACAGCACAAGCACGAGATGGACTGTGCTTGGAAAGAAGAGCGGCGGCTATTATTTTTTCTGGAAATAAAATAGCGGTAGGCTCTGGTTTTTGTAACAAAGAGCTGTTGACTATCCTTATATGGCTCTTTATTTAAAGACCGCAACAGAAATTACTTGCTTAATTTGAAGAAGAAACATTTTACTCACTTTTTCAGTGGAACTCCAACCTTATATATGCATATCAGCTCATCATCACATGTTATGCAATCTAACATTGCTATCCAATTCACATTTCAATAGATCACAGATGAAATCTAAACCGTTAAATATAACCAGGACATCTGAATAGTACTTTGGCAATTTCAGTCCAGCTTACAAACATAAACTTCTAGGAGTACATTATTTGTGAATCTTGAATAATAATTCAGCAAACTATTGGTCTACTGCAATTATGAATGAAAAGAAATACATGCAAATATGGGAAGTTTATCACACATCATGAGAAGGCTGGAATCAAACACCAGCCAGAGTAATGGAGAACCTGGTCACAAGGATGAGTTGCTTACACTAGCATGACATCCTCCACTGTAGATGCAATTGGTCCAATAATTTCCACGGTCCCTGCATCACATAATGACCTGTGCCGAAAAAGAAGTGGACAATCAATAAATCAATATTTTGTACGAAATAGATGTCACAATATCCCATGATCACATCAAGTGTGATGCCTTGTTTCTTGTCTATTGAATTGGAATTATCAAAATTTTAATGAGTTATCATATTAATTTCATAGGATAAAACTTATACACTTCCATTATAAAAGTTAGAGAGGGAGCGAGAGAGAGAGAGAGAGAGAGAGAGAGAAAGAGAGAGATTAAGCATATATCAAAACATGACAAACTTGTCCATGGTTCAATTTGGTGTCACATGAGGAAGATCTACACTGAAACCTATTTTTCCTAATCAGATTGTTAATGGGAAACAGAGAAAAACAAATCCTTATACAGTCAGACTTATAAAGACATTGTGATGGAGTTCCCTTGGGAGTAATGTGGTAGGTCCTAGAAAGGAAAACAGCCCTCTTCAAAATGCCAATGGTACTAAATACATGTACGAGGCCCCGGTTGCTAGTCCGAGAACTAGTGGTGACATTAAGCTCTATCTTTTAAATTGGCAATTGATGAGCTTAGCATAGTAGATCCATTCAAAATGGTATTACTTGGTGTATGCGTTTTGGCTCAAGATGTTGTCTTAAAAGATAAACTAGAGTAGGAATTCATAAAACATTAAACTTGTGGAGGGCCATAATAGAGGCTAAGGGAAAACTGCAGCATAAAGTGCGGAAGTAATGTTCGACCTCAATCCAAAAGTGAAAGAACTCACCCTCCTATATCTGTTCGTCCATATGTTGTCTTCAAGCCCACTACACCACACAGCGAAGAAGGAATACGGATTGAACCTGCCTTTTTACATTGAGTTAAGCATACAGAATTTGTAGAAAGTGAAATAAGAAACAATATTAAGCCTTTCAAGGAATCCTTTTGCACAACCTCCACCGTCAGTTCCAAGGGCTGCAGAGCATAGCCCAGAAGCTACAATTGCTGCAGGGCCTGAAGAAGATCCACCTGTATACCTCTCTGGTGCATGGGGATTTCTCGCTGTTCTAAGGAAGCAAAATTGAGGAAAATAAATCAGTAATATAAAAATCGAGTAAGAAAATCAAGCTAATTGTGAAACCAGGAAAAAAGAAAAAAAAAACAAAGCTATTCGTATTTATCTCTTTTGCAGAAGCAAATAGTGCATAAAGTTTTCCTTAGAAAAAACCGGTAATAGTTGGCACATATCATAAAAACTTAAGCTTTTTGGGAATAGTGGTAAACCGACAAACTTTATCAGTTCCAAGTTCAAGGATAAGCACACGGGACAAATACATCATATTCAAAATCGAAAGATGTCCATACTGGAAAACAACTAGGGAATTAAATGTAAACAAGAGATTAAAAAAATAGTGATATTACAGATTGACCGTTCAGGTATACAATACAAAGACCAATAGTCTGTCTGAAATCTACATTTATCCAGAAAGAAGAAAATAACTCCAAAATCGTTTAATACACTTATGATTACTTTAAACCAGCCAGGTTCCAGATGAATTGCATTACAAACCCTGTATCTTGGGAATCCATTTGAAGTAACATATACTGATGTTAAAAGCCTGAGTTGCTAAATCACTATACAACATGTGCCTCATTGTACGAAGGTTTACACAAACAAGTAGGTACAAATACATACATAAATATTGAGCAGAAGAAATTTTATATTAAGGCCAACTAAGATCAATGTGTTAACCACAGGTGCTAAATGGAATTGTAAGCCCAACAAGGATATCCACATCTTCTTGATATATGTGGTTATAAATTCAGTACCTTGAGGCTTTTGATAAGTTTGATTGACCAAATAACAAATTGAAGTTCACTGAAGTGCAGCACGAACATGTACATTTCTTCTTAATTTTAATGAAGCTACAACTAAACACTAATCTATTTAAGGTCCTGCTCCATCTAACACATCAATGCATATACTTTCCATGCATGCATCAGCATACAAATCCAGTGTCCACCATCAAGGTACAGGTATACGGACGAGTAAATATAATCTTGGCATATTAGACACATTGTGTCCATGCTTACTACTCCACGTTCAAATCCATAACATGGTTGCTAAGAAAAAATTGTTTACCCATAGTTTGAATTGTTTCCGTTGTACCCATGCCAACCTCATGCATATTTGCCTTCCCAACGAAAATCACACCACAACTACGCAATCTCGAAACACTTACTGCATCCTTCTTGACAGTGCGCACCTCATGCATCCATGTTGTTCCACCTGCCATCATAGAATGAGAACCTATGCTAATCTCTTTAACTTATCTGCTAAAGATAATGGTGATAATTATTTACCCTTAGATGGATGGGGAAAGCAGTCTATATCATCCTTGATTGCCACAAAAATCCCATCTAAGATAGATAATGGATTCCCTACACAACCAAAACAAACGAACATCATAGTTGACCACTGGAATACTCTACCATAGTCAACACAATGAGTAAAGGCCATTATTTTTCTTTTAATACCTTCCTCAAACCTCTTTGTTGAAGCTGCAGCTTGGTTCCTGACTTCTTCAGGGTTGAAAGAAATCAACAAAGGTTGTGGGGGTTTCTTATTGCTGAATTCCTCAATAACTGAAATTATATGCTCCGCTACCTGTGAATTTCGTAGCTCAATAAAAAATAAGAAAATAAACTCATATAAAGTAATTCGGTTAAAAATGCAGAGTCATAAGAAATGATCAACTTACTACAGATGGGGTTGCAATCTTTGAACGGTAAGCATAAGCATAATCGCGTATCTTCCAGTACCGGAAAGATTGAGTTGAATCCCCATTCCAGCAGCTAGCAGGATCATACTGTGGAAGGCATTTCAAGGCCACTTCAACTCTGTCTTCTGGTTTTCCATCTTCATCAAGGGCAACAACACCAGGTTCTGGTTCTAATTTTCACATAACATTCACTGGGTCAGTAATCCTCACAACCATTTTCAATAAAAAAAAAAAAAGATAGAAGAGTAGAAAAGAACAAACATTTCATACCCAAAAATAAATATAAAAAGACAATTGAAAGAATAAAAATGAAGAACCTTGGGGAGGATATTCAGGTTTGAACATGGGTGCCTCTGGTATCACAGTATTCCGCAACAACTGTAAATTGTAATAACAGATAATTCCCTTTCAGCTACTTCTAATTACTATCTAAATTCTCACACATAGTGATACATTAACAAAGAATTAAATTATTTAAAATAAAGAAACACAAATTTTGAAAAGCTTGCAGACCTGAGTCATCTTGTTCTGCTTCTTCAATAATGAGATTATCAAAGAACCTATGATCGGTGCTTCAACAATCCACACAAACAGCTTCAAAGCCAAGCCAGTCAAATGGGGAGCTACAAATCCAAAAACTCAATCCATCAAAGTCAATGACAATTACTTTCCATATTCATACGAGTGTTATATTTGTGTTTGAGAACTTGTAACTTCCTGACCTTTGATTTCTTCTTGCTCGTATTTGACGGCGGACAAGTCGATGTTCTGGGCAGCCACCATCACACGCTTCTTCGCCATTTTTCACCAGCAACAAAATTCAGCAGAAAATCGACCAAATTTGGGAACAGTATCAGTGTGTTTATAGTCGCAGAGATGGTGAGAGGCAGGTGAGAGAGAGAGAGCTACTTGTCGCTTTCAATTACGCTGCCGTCCTTGATGAGCTATGACCACTTCAATTTGGGATGCCTTCGAGCCTTGGTGATCTCAATGATGACGATGTTTTCTCTCTTTTTTTACGCTGCGTTAAATTGTATACAAAAGCTGACAAGAAATGTAAAGACGATAGCTCCATGAATTCAGTAACGGATATGAATGGTAAAGAAAGATGTTTGAAATTTGTGAGTTAACAAAATTTGAAGAAGAAAAATTATGAAATTACGTGACTTATGAACACTCCAAAGCTTAGGGTGCGTTGGTATCCTACTTAAGTAGGGAAATCAAAAATTTTGATTTTTCTTAAAAATAAAAAGTTCTTAAATCTATTTTTAAGATTCAAAAACTTATTTGGTACGCAACTTTAAAACTGTTTTCAAATCTTAAAAATTTGTGAACTCATAGGTTGTTAGAAAAAAAACTGAAAAAACGTATATTTTTTGTTTTTAATAATTGAGGTGTTTTTTTAGTTGTTCTTGAGTTTGAGTTTTTAAAAATAGAGCTACCAAACAGGTTTTCTTTATTTTGGACTCCAATTCTGTTTTTAAGTTAAAAAAGTTGGATTCAAATAGAATACCAAATAGGCCCTTAGAGTTTCGTTTATTTTTTGATCAAAAGTGACAACAATACTAAACTCTGGCCCTTACTATATCCGTCGGTAAGAAAGTACCCTCTTTTGGCCAAAATCAACTTTGATGGTTTTGTGCTGCAAATAACTATGGCCACATTGGTTATGTAAATGTAATTCGTGACTATCAAGGTACTCCTCTAATGGTAGGCATTAGTAATATTAGGTGTGGAATTTTTGTATCGATTAAAACCAACCGATTCATACCGACCGAACTAGTTGGTTTTGTTTTTTTCTTCATTTATTAGTTTTTCTTAATCGAATCGAACCAATTTATGCAGTCCGACTCACGATTCAAATATTCCCATTTATTGAAACCCTTCGACTCCAAATTCAAATACTCAACACTTCACCAATGCGCGACCACCTTCTTATATGTGCCCACTACTTATATTTTATCACTCATGATCAGGAACTATCAAACAACTTGGTTACTCGTCTACAATCCTACTGTTGACTCGATGTGTGATTCTTTGGTCGACTCTATCCATGATTCTTTGGTCAACCCAATTCACGATTCTTCGGTCAACAAGGTTCACAATACTCCACTCCACACAACCCTCCAGTCGACAAGACCCATAGATCCAGGACGATGACTGCTCAGTTCAGCGTGCACATGGGTTGCATTTCAAGTGTTCAGCTAACAGACCCTTGACTGAACACTTGGGAGACTACTATTGGTACCATAGTTTGGGCTTCACTAAGCTCACATAAAGCCCATAAGGAAGCCCACAATGGATGGCTCAAGCCACGCCTATTTGAGGGAACACTCCCTTCTTTTGTAACCTTAGTTGTATTTCACTCTCATTTTACTCTTAAAGGCTCTCAAGCCTATGTACAATGCAATAACATTTTACTATAGTGAAAACAACCATACAACTCAATGTGGACATAGCCGCGAAAAGAAAGACTGTAATATCAATAATATCGTCAAAATATCGGGGATATTATTTTTTTGGGAAGGGGATAGAACATATTCATGTACTTATCGTATAAATATCGATAATATAGTGAAAATTTCGGCGCTAATAATATCCTTCAATTATCATCAACATTTGGTCAATATATCTTAATAATATTGATAATATCGCGATATGGACATGGAATAGAAAAAAATAATGAAAAGGCTTGTCACTTCAATTCTTCCTCCTATGCCTTATCCACCACACTGCTGATGACTTTGTTATATACAAAATCAATCATTTCCCTACCCTTCATATCCTATGCCTTTTGAGATGGAATCGAGCAGCTCATGGAAAAAATATGAGACATAATCTTCAAATGATTTTACTTATAGGCAACGTCAACCAATCTGGGATCCATTATGGGTGACATGTTAACAATTACATGCAAAACTATTTTTGGGTCATCATTTGATGACTACTCTTCACAGTGCACGTATTCTACACATAGAGATTGTAGGAACACATATTTGCCGACTAGTAAGAAGATGGCAGGTGGAAAAAGGAATATTCCTTAGGTCAACTAATTACCCTAATATCTCCCTAAATCAAGGAACCAATTTCCACCAAATCTCTTGGATTAATTCCTATCATATTTTTGAGAAAGAATAATTCTAACCAAATAAGGATTATTCTCCCAAAACTCTAGCATTCAAGGAGCACTATAAATACATGGCTACACAAGACATTCAAGGTAACTCGAAAAACTCTAGCTAATTGCTGCCGAAATTCTCCCTCTCTCTCTCTCTCTCTCTTTGCCACACTATCTCCCTCACCTTTTGATGAGCACAAAATAAATACAAGTTTTATCCTTAAATTTATATTTGTTAGTATTTTCTTTTGTATTATGTAAATTTATTAGAGTATTTGTATTGGCTATTTTCAATCTTTGTTTTTGTATTTAATGAGTGGTTGTATGTAGATATTAAGTGTCTTCCACCAATGGCATGAGGAGGAGGAGGAATAAGCAATGTGTTGCAAAAAGAGAGGAAGAACTCAATTTGGATTTGATGACTTTGCCTTTTACAGCTCATGCTGTACAGTCCATTTGCAGACCTGAAAAACGAATTTTCCCATGCTCAAATGAATAAATATCCTTCATGACACTTGTTCAATAAGATGTCGACTAAAACATATCCACAAATTGGAATAATTGGATAAAAACTCAATCCACAGGCTGTCAAACACCAAGACAGGTTCATGACTTTGCCTTTTACAGCTCATGCTGTATAATCCATTTGTAGACCTGAAAAACGAATTTTCCCATGCTCAAATGAATAAATATCCTTCATGAAACTTGTTCAATAAGATGTCGACTAAAACATATCCAACAATTGGAATAATTGGATAAAAACTCAATCCACAGGCTGTCAAACACCAAGACAGGTTCATGACTTTGCCTTTTACAGCTCATGCTGTATAGTCTATTTGCAGACCTGAAAAACGAATTTTCCCATGCTCAAATGAATAAATATCCTTCATGACACTTGTTCAATAAGATGTCGACTAAAACATATCCAAAAATTGGAGTAATTGGATAAAAACTCAATCCACAGGCTGTCAAACACCAAGACAGGTTCATGAGAGGACAGATTGCACATACAGCTGGAATGAAAGGGACTTCATGCTTCTATAAATAGGCAACAACTCAAAGAATATGTGCAGAAATTCAAGAGTGATACACAGCAGAAGGCAAGAGAGAGAGAGAGAAAAGAGTGAGGAAGAAAGAGAACAATGATGGAAAGGAAAGAACCAAGAGCTAACAACTCTTTTAAACTTGTTCTTCCTTTCCTAGTTCTCATGTAAATTATGTATTTTAATTTCTTTGTTTTGTTTTAAATTCTTAATTATGTCTAGCTAAAATACTTATCTAAGGTTGGATGAAACACCATTATTAAATAAAGTTCTAGTTTTTATCTTCAATTCTCAAATATTGTGGTGTTTAATGATTATAATTTTCACTTCACATGATTAATAAATTAATCTTCTTTTCACCACTTCTATCATGTATTGTGACATATAACATGTATTTGTGGTAGTTAAGAGTTTGGATTAATCTATTAATTTATCCTTGGTTTATATTTCTAGTTTACAAATTTCTTTGATATTTTGTTATTCAAATAAACTTTTTCACATAGGATGCTTAGGAAACTTTGATCCTTTGTAGTTAAATAATTTTCTTTACATATTATGCTTAGAATTTGTACTTATGAAGGGAAGGAAAATTTACTTATGATCTAAAGTACAAGCTGAATTGATAAATCTTGAGAAAGCAGTAGATTGATTTCTAGATTGCTACTCCATGGGAATTGAAAGATAAATAATTAGGATCTTATGGAATAATAGTGTGGATTCTAATACCTTAGTTATTTTTTCTCATAAATTTAAATCTTAATTTCAGTTTATTGTCATTTCCATATTTGTTTCATGCTTTATTTAATTTTCTTTATCAACAAACAAATCATCATTTGAATCAACTAGGTTGGCAATGAAATTAACTTGGGTATAATTGGTTTTCTATCTTTACACGCAATCCCTTGGGTACGATCTCGCTCTTACACGCTTATGCTATATTCGATTCGTGCGCTTGCGAGTTTATAAATTTTAAAAGACACCGCTTTTGGTGACAACAAGTTTTGGCGCCGTTGCCGGGGATTGCAACGGAAAACTAATCAAATTCTGGTTAATTAAATTCTTCCACTAGTTATAATTTAGTTTTGTAATATATATAATTTTTGATGCTTTGAGTGTATGAATTTTTAGATGTTGTTGATGAATCTCATTCACTAATTGAATCTTATATGATATGTGTTTGCTTCCTTTGCTTAATCACCTTAGGTTGTATGAATGTAGCTAAAGTTGAAAAGTTGTGTAAGATAACCAAGAACATAATTTCTAATTAGCAACAAATGATTGAACTTGTTTAAGTGAGCATCATGTGAATTGGTTTCTTGACAACAATTGATGAATTCCAATTTACCAAATTAATCTATCCTTGATGTGTGTTTTCCTTGATTGATTACCTTTGACAGCATGCTTCTTGAGGTTGTTGGGATTATGTGTATCTTCATGTTTTCCTAAGCAATAAATGGATGGAGTAAGAACCATCCATGTGAATCATTTCTTCTCGGTTGTTGGTGTCTCGACCATTGGAGCTTTGAGTTTGGCCCTCTGGCTGTCCTCTTCCAAGGCTTCACGCACAGCCTCTTGGGGCTCACCACTTGAGCTCCCAAAGATCGCAATTTTAGCTTGAGCGTAACTACTCTCGCGATCTACTTGTTTGCGTTTACCCGGTCGGTCTAGGTCTTCCAGCTGCTTTCGCATGTCGCGAGAATACAACTCTACCATCTTTGTTAGGCTTTTATTCTCGTCCCGCAATACTTCTAGCTGGTGTCGATTCACCTCCACTATCCTTGCCCTCTCCCTTTTCAAGCTTTTTATAGCAGTTCTGACACTCTTCAACCATACTTCGCTCCGCCGCCAACTGACCTTTCAGCACCTCTACCTCATGGGACTTCGCAGTAGGCGATGTCCCAAACTTGCGACACATGCTGGACTCTGCACGCTCAGTGCTAGGGCATCACTCGTGACCCGGTTGTCATCCCTTGTCCCGAACACACGGATATCTTTAGGAGTCACTAAATTTCTACCAACTCCAATGGCAACATCGTTGTCCAGGAGTATTGAGTCATTGACAGGTCAGGCCCCCGTGAAGAGGCAAAGTAGGGTATCCATACCTGGTGCCGCTACTTGGCCCCATGTCTAGTCGGTGGAGCTAGGTTGAGATCCAAGGAAAAGGGGTAGGAAGAGGCCATTTGATTTCTCACTCTTTTCTTCTTCTTCTTTTTTTCTTTCTTTTCTTTTTCTTTCTTTCTTTTCTCTTTTGTGTGTTTAGGAGTTTGTGTTTTTCATTTTTTTTCTCTTCTCTCCCTTTTATAGATTTTTTTTTTTTAAACCCTAGCCGCTGTGTTTTTGAGTTTCGCGCACCCCTACGGCTTATCTCCATCTGCCGCACCCGTCCCCCAACCCTATTAATTGTATTTCTGCCTTTCAGCGCTTTCAAGAAACAAAAAGTCGTCGCGCCTTCCTACGAAGCCAATAATTCTGGCTTGGGGGATGTGAAAGCGGCCTCTACACGCTGACACGTCCCTCACCTCTTTTTGCCCGTGACGTATCAGGAAACGAGACATCCGGCCCCCTTCTCTCTTTTCAGAAATCTCGTTCCTTGCGCTTCTGACAACGCTTCTTTGTTTTCTTTAATTTTTTTAATAATAATAATAATAAATAACAATAATAATAAAAGAAGTGTTTGGGCTTTCGTTTGTGTTGGGTTTTAAAATTGTTTTGGACGTTCTCATGGGCTGGATTTCTGCATGCGTAGAACTGTTGTTAGGGCTTACTGTGTTATTTGGTTTGATTTTGTTCCGTTTGTTTTTGTTTTGTTTTTGCAACTAAATTGTAGTTTTAATTCTTGTTTGTTCTTTTATGTAAATCCCTTTCATTTCTTATTATAACTTTACTAATGCCTAAATTCTTCAACATTGAGGACAATGTTTGATTTAGGTTTGGGGGTAAGGTCTAGAAGTTTTGTTTTTAAATTTTTAGGTTAGTTTTGTTTTTATTTTTATTTCATTTCAAAAAAAAAAAAATGGTGTTATCTCTAGATTTTTATGCTTACTATCATCAAATCAGATTTAACACTCATGAATGATTTTTACGATTGGAAACATATGATTAAATTTTAAACCCATAATTTTAGTTTTTTCACTTATTTCTATTTAGTGGATAATTCATGAGTTATACTTTGAACTCTCACATGCACATCAACACTTTAGTGAGAATGAAAGAAAAGATCAATTATAGTTAACTTTGTTGTTTTAAGTAGAGTTAGATGACATTGCTCTTGATTGACCTTGGCGTAAAAAAATAAATAAATAAATAAATAAATAAAATAATAATAATGATGTTAATTTATCCAGAGTTTTACTTAGTAACCGGGCCTCTTGCCTAAACAGCAGCG